>OY856188.1:24786578-24878853 GCA_963693315.1 Diogma glabrata | reverse complement strand
TAGGTGTATTATTTGATACTAAATTAAGTTTCATAAAACATGTTGACCAAATTATAGCTGAATCATTATCATTTATTAATCGGTTTTATTAATCGAATATCCAAAGATATTAAAAACACAAATACCATTAAAACTTTATATTCATCACTGAATCTCACGCCCGTTCTAACTTGGAGTATGCAATAGTTGTTTGGGCTCCTTATTATATGGTACATATTGAACGCATTGAAAAAGTTCAAAAACGGTTTACAAGGCAAATTTATTTTAAATTTAATCTGTTTTATATAGATAAAAATTTGACGTATCTGGAGAACGTAGTAAATATTCATATATAATATCACGAGTTCTCAAATAATAGTCGATTATTTTTCATAATCATTATTACGAATGCCATTTGAGGTCAAATGGCATGAGTGGTAATGTTGAAAAATAATCGACTAATAATTTGGTGACGAGTTGTATTTAGCAGACAATTTAACGAACAGAAATAGTAACATTATTTCATACAACATAATCATACATAATAAAATATTATTTCATCTTAGTAGGCGCATAATTGTTATAAATTTGTAATTTATTTTTGACAAATAAACATAAAAATGCAATCATTTATGAATGAAAACGGACATTTTTACTATTTGCAAATTGCATTTTCACATAATTTTGTATGTGAATTTTTATTTTAAATTAATATATTAAGTAGGCCGAAAATATTCGCTGTTCCTTCCCACCAGACAAAAATAATCGAAACAATTCGTTTTGATTTGTTAAAAAATAGTAAATGAAGCGTTTTTATTGGACCTTATCGAAACTTTATTTAGTGAGTTGAATTGTCCAAGCTATTTTACAACATGTTTCGTATTAAATTTGGAAACATTGTCTTCTAGACGATGTTTGGCTGGTGCAGGGTTTATTGCTGATGTATTAGATTCAAGAATTGATAGCCCTTTTATACTTCAACATCTAAACATTTAAATACCGGGAAGGGAAAAGAAATAGATATTTGCTAGTTCCTGAGTTTCGACGCTCGAACTATGTGGCGAATGAGTCTACAAATTTTATTATTGCGAACTTTTATGATATTTATGATTTCGGTATGTCTAAAGAAAGATTTAAAAAGAAAATGAGATGATTTTAGAAATCGGACACTTACTCTAGTCAATGCTTAGTTTATATTTTACTTGAAGTTTAATGGTTCATAGTATTAAGTTTTCTGTGATACATTTTAAATTGTGTTTTTTGTTTTATTTTCCTATGTTTAAGGTTAAGCTTATCTGTTTTTTACCTAAACTATGCAATTATGTATTACTATGCTAAATTGTTATTGTATAGTCATTAGGGATGAAAAATCCTGTAGATTATTGTTAATAAAGAATAAAGAAATCATTAGATCGATAACTAAAATAAAATTTTACCTGTAAATTTCCTCGTGTATGAATTTTCATATGAGCGACCAAATTAGCTTTCAATGTAAATTCTTTTTGACAGTGCGAACATTGAAACAGGTTTTCGCGTGTATGAATGTTCATATGACGCCTGAATTGGCTTTTTGCTTTAAACTCCTTATTACAAAATTGGCATGAAAACTATATGTAAAATTAAAAAAATTATAGATCAAGTTTAATGAATTTGTTTGTCTGATATCTTTTAAAAAATAAACATTATTGATAGTAGTGAGTCCTACTCTTAAACCTAATTTAACTTATTGAAATACAATTTATAAGATTTTAGTAATCAAAACCTCAAAATTTATTTGTTTGAATAATATATAGTTTGAGCACACGTAACAAAACGTATCTTAGCTTCATGAGTTTTCTTATGCATCACCCAACATGTTGCTCTCGGAACATTGCATTTTTCATAAGGTTTTTCACCAGAATAAATTATCAATCGATGATGATACTGATGAAAAAATATTGTAAGCGTCTTCAATATGGTTAAGAGCCTGCATTTGCTCCTTTAGACTATATTTTTAAATAAAAAAAATCATTTTAAATAAAAAAATTAAAATGATTTTATTAATTAGTAACAATTATTCAACGATAAATATGCAAATTACCACGAAAAAAGCGATTTTTTCGGTTTCTTCAATTTTCCCGCCATTTTTTCCTTAGCAGTATACCTTTTTTTACACTTATCAAAAGGAGACACAACAATGAGTAAGTGAGCCAAAACAGAACTCTGTAGGAGGCGTAGTTTTAGGAGAAATCGCAGTTAAAAATTTAGTTTTTTTTTTTTTTAAATTAAATTTAACAACAACGTCTGAATATTTCCCTCCGAAAAAATTACTGCCTTTTTCCAATAAATAGAGGTATCTTTTGCCAACGTTTGAGCTTCGTAAAATTTTTGTTGTCAAAGAAAAAAAGAAAAAATTGGTTTTTTGCATTTTTTCGAAAATTTTGAGGTTAGGGTAAAAATAGTCCGTGCAAAAGTTTTAGATATTTTTATTCCCTACAACTTTTACATATAGCTGTTTTTGATAGGATGCACGGTTTAGCCAGAAATCACAAAAAACTGTCGAACGAACGATTGAACCAAAATGAGAATGGCATAGCAGGATGCATACCTAGAGTAATTTAACGCCGTAACGACTAAAGCTCAGTCATCGTGGATTTGATAGATTAATACCTGCGGCTTCAACACAAATGCAGAAATGTACGCAATTTACGAAAATATACAGAAATGGAAAAAAAATACAAGTGAAAAAAGGAGACTCTGGCGACCCCTTTTGCGAAAGAACCACTATCAGTGCGTCCAACCCCCAAAATCATTCCCATACGCACACACACTCACGCTTCATACACGCCAACATTCTCCCACACACTCAGACAGCGAAGCAAGACAACCAAGCTCCAACACCCGCAGCAAGCACCGCAAATGGCAGTAATCAAACATAAGTTGTATTGCTGACATCTGATCCATATGATACAGCTTGTACACCACTGCCATTGCGGGTAAACCGAAAATCAACTCTTAGAGCACGGGAGAGCCACAATAAAATTTACAACTCAATTCCCACAATAAAATTTACAACTCAAAAAAAGTTATAATTTTATTTGTAAGTTAAATAAACATGTCCAAACCAGTTTGTTGTAATACCTGTAGTTTACAGTTGGTTAATGTATAATATGGTCAATAAGCATAAAACATGACAAGGATTTGTTTTTTTTTTTTGTAATACAAGTTATTTGAGAATGATTCTTGATTTACTTAAAAATATAAATTCATAAATTTAGGTAATATAATAAAAGAAAAGGTATGTGGAAAACGAGACGTTACTCGGAGCAAAAATATTTCGATCACAATCATTTCCAAATTAGACTGAAGGTGTCTCGCTACACGCATCGCCAGCTCACACACACACACACGCATCGACAGGCAAGCCCCCATTCAATCACTTGTACACCCTTTCACACGCATTCACACCTTTATGTTAAAAAAAGTAAATAAAACAAACCAAGTTCGCTCACCCCATGATTAAATCCTCCCGGCTTCAAAGTCTTACGGCCTTAGCCCTCCATCAGCGATGAATAATCCAACAGGTAAAGTATTACGGGTAAAATTGTATAAATAATGCTTGAATGCTGAGTTGAAATTCGGTTGTAATAACCCAAGAAAATTGTATATCAATGTTGAGTTGAACTTCAGTTGTAATCACACCGAAATTGGATATCACTGTTGCGTTGAAATACGATAGTAATAGCCAAAGTTTGGTATAAATGATGCTTTGAAATAAATCAGGTAATTATAGTAATAAATAACATAAATTTCGACTAAATGTTGCGTTGAAATGCGGTTGAAATAGCACAAAAATTATATTAATGTTTCGTCGAAATTTGGTTGTAATAACACAAGAAAATTGTATATCAATGTTGAGTTGAACCTCGGTTGTAATCGCAACAAAATTGGATATCAATGTTGCGTTGAAACGCGGTAGTAATAGCAAGAAATTTTATAAAACTGTTGCGTTGAAATACGATAGTAATATCCAAAGTTTTGCATGAATGTTGCGTTGAAATTCGGTAGACAGCCAGAAATTTATCAAAATGTTGAGTTGAACTTCGGTTGTAATCGCACGATTATCAAAAAAAAACTCAACACAAACTCCAATCAGATTTCCACAGAGTTGAGATCTTTAAATTTGGAATCGGTGAGGTCGAATTGTCACCAGATTTTGGTGGTTGACGAGAATTTATGTAATTTAATGATATATGTCATAACTCATGCCCCATATGGTAGATTATAGAAATTGTCGAAAGACTATATTAATTTGCAGTATATGACACAGCCCATGAGGTGGATTGCAGTATTTGTTGAATAGTTAAATTATTTTATACTTAGATGCAATCCGCACCCAAATATTCCAATTCCAATACCGGTTATATCCCAAAACTTCACTCAAGAAAAAATGCACAGTAATTGTCACCAACCATAAAAGAAACAATTACATAGCTTCAAGGTCGTAGATATTTGTATGATCGACCCTCGAACCGTATTTATAAATACGGTTGCTTTTATAAAATTGCACGATCACGACTTTAAAGTACAGCTCCAATACGTGATATCAATGATATACTACTAGATTCGTACATAGGAATTTAACAATGCATATAACTTAGATACACCAAAGTTGTAAATTTTATTTGGTTCAAAACATGACACTTTTTATACTACTTCTACTCGATAAGTTAATATATTCACAAATACTCTAATTTTATTGCGTATTTCTTTTGTTTTTGATTAAAAATAAATTAATTAAGTTAGAACACAAACATATGATCATTCTTTTTGATTAAAAATAAATTAATTACGTTAGAACGCAAACATCTGATCAACATTTTTGTTCTGTTATGTTTCACTAAATAAGTTAAATAATTTAAGCATGCACAAACATACAATCTATTTTATTTTTGGACTCATCAAGACAATTCAATAACTTAGGTTACAAACATATAAATTATTTTTTTTTCTGCGGATTTGATTATCTATCTTGCAGTACAACAATTTTTAAATGCACATAGTATCGTTTTTTTTAATGGCTAATTTTACTTTTTGTTTAAGAAAGAAAAAACATAACGTGAATAAGAATTTCCAATCTTCTTCTCCCACGTTTTACACCAACTCAATATCAGTTTTTTTGACAGCTCGAATATCATTCCAATCGGATAATAATTCAAAACTAAGAGACAAAAAATCGTATAGTCATCTCTTTTATAGTAATTTTAATATCGAAAAATATCGCTACCAATTTCGTAGTAGGAGAAACATGCAAAAGCGTTAGTACATTTTCCGTTTTAAAACAATCACTGATTGTTATTTTGTAATACAAAAATGGCAAAATGATTTCACGAAACAAGTCATTTCCAACGCATTGGGAGGGAATATTAACATAACAGAATGGATTAAACGTAAGTTTAACCGATTTTACGATGCCTATGTATTATGAAGTAATAGCTTAAAACAGTTTTACAGTAAAATTGAGATTTATAACGGAAAGTGAAATTGTTAACATTAACTATATAAGAAATTTACTATTTTTTTTGCGAAGATAGTGACAAAACGGTCTGTGGAATAATAGTTTTTAAATAATGAGACGTCTGGACAAATATGCACAGCTGTTCGAGGTTTGAAAACATTTTAGAGCAACTGCGGTTAAGGTCCGGAGAATTCAAATTTTGGTAGTACGGTGAAATAACGCTGGTGAAAACGCAGTGTGAACCAATAATAGGATATTGTAAAGGAAATATTATTGTTAATGGTTTTATGCCAAGAACAAATTTATGCACCGGAAACTATATGAAAATATGACTATAGATTGTGGACGAATGAGAAACTATTATGAACTACGTGTGGTAAGCAAAATTGTGAACTATGAGAAAACAGATAATATATGAAGAGGGAACTTTACGGCACTACTTTGTCATACTTCAGTCTACATTACAAACCCCTAAAACCCACCCCACTCCCCCGCGGATAGCAGCTGTTGGTTCGATTTATGTTTGAGAAAATATTTCAAAATCACAAATTCATATTTCTTTCAAAATTCCAAAAATATTGTAAAAATTAAATAAAATCAAAAATTCAAACTTTTTTCAAACAAAATTTTAAAAATATTTCAAATAATATTACAAAATCAAAGATTAAAACTTTTTTCAAAAGCTCTAAAAATATTGCATATATTATAACAAAATCAAAATTTTTAACTTTTTCCAAAATTATAAAAATTATAATAAAATCAAAAATTTAAAATTTTTCAAAATTCTAAAAATATTCCAAAAATTCTTACAAAAATCAAAAATCGAAACTTTTCCAATATTTCAAAAACTATAACAAATTCAAAAATTTTCATGTTCAATTATATTTACGTAAACAAACAGCTAAATTTTTTTTCTAAAAATTTATCTAAAAAAATAAATGAAATCATTTCCTTGACACACTTGACAACATTTTTTGGACAAACTTATAATGCAATAATCTAGATTTTGGTCTCATATACCAATCCATCAAGATTTCTCCAAATTCAATGTTCCTACTCGTAATAACTTAAAATGTACGTTTTTTTAGCCAAAAATATGAAAATTTGCTATTTTTGACACACAATGAATTTTTCGACACACTTCCTGTTATCGAACACAGCGTCCTTTCGTCTCTTCCCATTGAGTATATCTATTTTTAGAAAAAAAAATTTTTGAGATCCGTTTAGCGGTTTTTTAGATTTCGTAGGTTGTGACGGCCGGACGGCCGACAGACAGACATACATTTTTTTTTTGGTTTTTTAGAATCAGTAGGTCCTGTCCTTAGGTCCTTAGGTCTTTCAGACCGAAGTAATTTTTAAATTTTTATAGGAGGGTTACATGTCCAATATAAATTTATTATTTTATTTTATATTATTTAGTTTTTCACTTATACTAGCTTCCCACCGCAGCAATTTACTATGTAGTATAGCAAAAATTTGATATTAGTTTGATTTCTCACCGTTCATATTATATTAAGATAATGTTCCGGTGGGAAACCAAACCTAACTTGACACTAGAATGAAAGTGATATAGATCAAAATACCGTACTGTCAATTTTATATTTGATATTAGCGTTATAGTTTTTAAAATGAAAATTACTACCCAGAGAATTTCAAACAAGATTTAGACCAACCCTGCCACTGTTTTTGAAAAGCATAAAATACTTATGAGTTTTATTCTATAACGTCTTTTTACAGAAACTCTCACGAGAACCAAACTACTACGTTGACTACGTTTTTCTTGTCTTATTACTTTATAATGCTTTGCTAAATATATTCATATCGTAATCAACAATTAATACATTTACACTTTAATTTGTTAAAGTTCAGAAATGATTCTTACAAGCTGAAAATCACAAGAAAATAAAATGTTTACAAATTCCATAAAATGACATTTCACCTATTGATCCACTATTACAAACCATAAACCCGTTGTAACTATTTCCTGCTATAGTAGTTAAAATAACCTCTGCTTCCACCTGGGGGAATAGGTTGCACTACTAAACGTTATAACTGATATGTTTTGGATGTAGCATAAAAACAAACCGGAGAGTATTCTCCACTTTAGGAAACCCAGGCAGACCGATTGGGATCTTTTTAAAGTACATCTTCGGGATAATGTAGGAGTGTGTGAAAGGATCAACTCCACAATGGAACTTGACTTTGCGGCAAACCACATGCAAGGTGTTATGACTGAAGCATATACCTCCGAAACTCTCTAATTACTAACTCTAAAATGATGAGGAATTAAATTCGCAAGCTCTTTTTAGAATTTTGCGGTGCACAGTTTTTGAGTTATTGTCAAAAAGTGCAAAATTCAAACCGTTCCGACCCCTACGTTTCGACGATGATTGACAGAAAAATTTGAAAAAACTAACACAGACAGGAAGATTGGTAAATTTTGAATGAAAATCATAGCGAAGCCTCTAATAATTATATTTCTGTGTGTTTGGGAATAAGTGTGGGGAGAGTAAAAAAACACATTTTTGACACAAATGAGTGGGGTGTCATATGAAAGAGCACTTAATTTAAGAAACATTACAACTTTTTTTAGTGTTTCGCAATGCAGTTTTTTTGTTATTGTAAAATATATTTTGGGTATGTAGCCTCTCCACCACTCTAAATTTCGACACTTGATTGACCGAAAAAATCAAATTTAAACCATTTACAAGCTGGTGTAATTGAATCTTTCTTGAGTTACCATAAACAGCTATGGATAAGATTTAACCTGAAGCAACGTTTTTGGTGTGATTTTTTATCAATGTACATATTTATGTATGTGATTGTAATTTACTATTGACATTTACGATTAAACATTTATTTTGTTATGCGTCTATGGTCTGGCAATATAAAAAGTTCTTTTACATTCACGGAACCCTTGGCGAGTGAATCCTACTCGCACTTGTCAGTCGTTTTTTCGTTTGAAATTCGTTTTCGATTCTACAATATTGCACATTATACAGTGACATCGACGTCATCTAGAGCCGGAGGATTAACACAACAACCTCCGCTACAACAGTAACAAGACCATCCGTCGTATAACAAAATCGGGGATAAATATAATAGATCCCTATATCGCAGTCCCACGTGGGCTAGCTAACTGATTAGCTCAGCTTCGAGACCCCTTAATATATTAAAATCAATAATCCTCAAAATGCAGGGAAAATAATTCATATTGAAAGTATAATATATTGAGTATTTTCCTTAAAATATTTTGACAGATAAAATAGTTGATTTTAAATCCGTAGGGCCAAAGTGAATTTATGTTAATACAAAATCTTCAGTTTTTGTATGAAAAGTGTTAAAAAATAATTTTACAATTTAACTAGGAATTGATAATAACATTTTACCAGTAGTATGTATAAAGTGGTTAAAGATATTCAATAAATTTATGTTAAGTCGATGTTTTTGGTTGCCCGTAGTGATGTTTAGTTACTGGAAAATCTAGTTTTATTTATGAAAAGTGCCAAAAAATAATTTAAAATAGTTAAACAAAAACTAAACTATAAATTAATAATAATATTAATACAAGTGGTGTTTATAAATTTGCGAAATATATACAATAAATTTATGTTAAAATCAATGTTATGTTGCTGTATGTAATCTGTCGTTACGTCGTTATATATATGTATGTAATCTGTCGCTACGTCGTTATAATTTGTCTAATGATAATTAGAAATCAGTAATTATGTATTAAAATGTACTGCAAAACCAATAATAATGCAAATATATTAAAAACAATTTAAAGACAACGCAAAATGGTCTTGATTTGCAAGAAATAACAATTATTTAAGGTTTTCGAAATACAAGTCAGCTGATCACAAATGTCAAGTTTTTTTCGGGGAAAAAGGTGTACTATTGACCTTTTTACTTAAACGTCAAAATGAAATGTTAAAAATACTTACAAATATCCGGGGACCAATAGTGAATTCATGTTAATACAAAATCTTCAGTTTTTGTATGAAAAGTGTTAAAAAATAATTTAAAAATGTAACTAGGAATTGTTAATAACATTTATAAAAGTATTATGTATAAACTGGTTGAAAATATTCAATAAATTTGTGTTAAATCAATGTTTTTGGTTGCCCGTAGTGATGTTTAGTTAGTGCAAAATCTTCAGTTTTTGTGTATGAAGAGTCAAAAAACAGTTTAAACTAGTTAAATTGTTGTAAATTATATTTTTTTTTTTTTTTATTAATTAGTTGGACATGTTTAGCACACTAAATATGAAATATTCATTATTCAGACTCTTTGAATATCCGAAGATACCATGTCAACTATAAAGGAAGGAGATGAGGAAAGTGGAAGGAATGTGGATATGGGGATAACTATACTAATTGTTTTAAGTGACGATTGACATTTTCTTTAAACATCTGAGGAGAATATTCATCGGGAAATACGGAGCCGGGCATTGAGTTCCATAATTTGACCACTCTATTAAAATAATCGTTCTGAAAGGACGTAGTTCTACAACGAGGTATTTGGACAGAAAATGGGTGGGATGATTCTGACGTTCTTGTTCGTCGACTATACTGCGCACACGATGGAAGGATATTTTGAATTTCCTTAGAGGAGAATTCGCTAAAGTTATATTTGTAGTAGATTGACAATTCAGCCACATTTCTGCGATGTTGGAGTGTATCAAGCTGATCAGTTAGTTCGGTATTGTCAATCAACCGTCTTCTTAAGTTGCTTAAGTTGCTCTCACTGATAACTTCATGATATAACCTAATGCTATTGTCAAAATAAAGTTACCTTGACACTTGTCAATTTTGTGCGCGAAACAATAAACGTGTATTTTTTAATATTGTTTTATATATCAAAAATATTGTGTTCACAAATCAAAGAGCTGCAATACCTGCTAAATTCACAACAGGTTATGGGCCCAGCTAATGTTTAGGACAGGCAAAAATTAAATTAAATTAATAAATTAAAAAATGAAATATAAAAGCGTATGTCTATGTGAGTTTTTATGAAGTGTGTTTTCTTCAAGTTACATAGTAAAACTTCTAGAACTTTTATGTTTTGTGGCTGTGTGTCGGCTAATAATTATTAGTGCAGAAGTGAAACAATTATTGTTTGTTTCTTATAGCTGTATAATATTAACTCAAAACGAAAATGTCGAATGATAATGGATGGTCCGGTATCGAGAAATTGCGAGGCAGTGAGAATTATCACACGTGGCAGTTTGCAATAAAAAATTTACTGGAGCTGAATGATTTTACTAAATGTATAGAAAGTGGGCCAAAAGGTGAAACAGACGAAGGAAAATTAAGAAAGGCAAAAGCCAGAATCGAACTTAGTATTTCTCCAAGTATATATGTGCATGTCGCAAACTCAAAAACGGCAGCTGAAACTTGGGAGAAATTGAAAAATTTATATGAAGATCGTGGTCTTGCGCGTCGTATTGGTTTACTTCGCAAACTAGTATCGATTCGACTTGAAAATTCAGATTCCATTAGTGATTATATATCTCAAATTTTTGAAACAGCAAATAAATTAAATGGAATCGGATTTGCAGTTGCTGATGAATGGTTGGGTAGCATTTTGTTGGCTGGCTTACCGAATAACTTTGCACCGATGATTATGGGTCTCGAAAGTAGTGGAACAAATATAACTGCAGATTTAATCAAATCAAAATTACTTGATTCTGATTATGGATCAAGTTCATTTAAAACAAATAGTGCATTTTTTATCAAAAATAAAAATGGTAAGCAACTTAAAAATATAAAATGTTTTTCATGTGGCAAACGAGGTCACAAAGCAAACGAATGTTATAGTAAAAAATGTTCGGACAATTTAACTATCAAATCAACAAATGTGCAACGTAATGAAGGCAAAAATAAAATTTCTAACGCTCCTACAAAGAAAGCGTTTATTTCAGCTGCTCAAGTCACAAGAACAGCATATTTTTCAAGTCAGTGTCTATAAAACCAATGGTTTATTGATAGTGGGGCGTCTCAACATATGTCACCGTTCGAAAATTTATTCACTGAAGTGAAATATTCAAACATCACACAAATTACATCAGTGGACTCAAATAATATTTCTGTCAAAGGTGTTGGCGATATTTCAGTGTGTATCAATGATCAAGAAATTGATTTTAAAAATGTTTTGTTTGTTCGCTTATCAGCAAATTTACTATCAGTTTCGCAAATGGTAAAAAATGGAAATGATGCCATTTTTAATAAAAATAGTTGTCGAATTTATCAAAATAAAAACATAATTACCGAAATAAAAGCTGAAAATGGTATGTATCGGCTTGATGTTAAACAAGCAAAATGTTTGGCTACCATGACAAAGTCAAATAGTAGTTTGAATTGGCATAGAAAATTAGGGCACATAAATTTTGGTGATTTATGTAAAATGAGGAATGGATTGGTATATGGTGTCAATTTTAATGACAGAAATGAAATAGATATTAAAAATTGTATTGTTTGCAAAGAAGGGAAGCAAACACGCAAACCATTCACATCAAGTAACACTCGCACAGATAATATTCTAGATCTTATTCATTCCGATCTAAACGGGCCAATGGAGAATAAATCAACTGGCGGTGCGAGGTATATTTTAACGTTCATTGATGACCATTCAAGAAAAATTTTTGTTTACTTCATTCAAGAAAAATCCGAAGTGTTTGACCGATTTCTAGAATTTAAGTCAATGGTAGAAAATGAAACTGGTAGTAAAATTAAAGCTTTGCGTTCTGACAATGGAACGGAATATAGAAACTCATCTTTTGAAGTCTATTGCAAGAAAAACGGTATCAAGCATCAGAAATCAATTGTATATACTCCCGAACAAAATGGAGTTGCTGAGCGGACAAATAGAAAACTAGTTGAAAAAGCAAAATGTATGCTCTTTTTGATGCAGATTTGGATGTATCTTATTGGGCTGAAGCTGTCAACATGGCCGCTTACATTTTGAACCGTTCTGCTAATGCTACATTAGATACAGTTACACCAGAAGAGGTGTGGACGGGCAAAAAAGTGGATGTTAGTCATCTACAAATCTTCGGTAGTTCTGTTATGGTACATATACCGAAACAGAAACGGCAAAAATGGGGCAAAAAATCAAAGAAAATGATCTTTGTTGGATTTTCCGATAATGAAAAAGGTTACCGTTGCATTAATCCGATTACAAAAGCACTTTCAATAAGTCGTGATGTTATTTTCTTGGAAGGTGTTGATTGTAAACAATTTTTTGGTAAGGAAGAAGATTTAGAAGTTGTACCAGATTCAATTAAAAATAAAAATAATGAGTTACTAGATGAAGTGAGGGAAAAAACGAATAATTTTCTTAATATGATCGATACAAATGTCTCAAGTACTCCAGTTGAACCAATAAATCAAGAACTAACAGGTAATTGTGAATTAAACGATAACAATATAAATATTATGCATAGGAATCCAAATGATGATGAAACAATACATATAGATGTTAATGATGATGTATTTATTCCCAAAACATAATTACACAACCAATTTTGAGAAAGTCAAGTAGGCCACCAAAGACACGTGATTTAGACAAAGAAGGCTACGTTACATATTGTGCTTCTAGTTTCATGGCTCAATCAATCGAAGAACCAATGACATTCAATGAGGCTATGAACCATGAAGATGTTGATCAGTGGAAATCAGCTATGCAAGAAGAAATCAATTCGTTAGTCGAAAATGATACTTGGAAGCTAGTTGATTTGCCAAAAGACAAAAAGGCGATAAAGTCAAAATGGATTTACAAATTAAAACGTAATGAATCTGGAACTATCACTCGATATAAAGCAAGATTAGTTGCGAAAGGCTGCTCTCAAGTGTATGGCATTGACTACGAAGAGGTGTACTCTCCGGTAGTACGATATTCCTCAATTAGGTTCATCATTGCACTTGCAGTCAAAAATGGTCTTAAAATTGATCAAATGGACGCAGTTAATGCTTTTCTCCAGGGTAATTTGACTGAAAACATTTACATGCAACAGCCAGATGGTTTCAATGACGAATCAAATAAAGTTTGCAAACTTGAAAAGGCAATTTATGGTCTCAAACAAAGTGGACGTGTATGGAACGAAAAATTAACGAATATGTTAAAATTATTTGGTTTAAAAAAATCATTAAATGATCTTTGTGTGTTTTATAATAGTGATTTGTCATTGATCATTACTATCTACGTTGATGATTTCCTAATATTTTGGAAGAATCAGTCCACATTAAATAAATTAAAAGAAGCATTGTGCAATGCTTTTAAGATGAAGGATTTGGGTCCCGCTACTTCGTGTATTGGACTTCATATAACGTACGAGAACAATGGTATAGCCATTGACCAAAAGTCATATATATCGGAAGTTATTAACCGATTTGGTATGCAAAATTCAAATCCAATATCGTCACCTAGCGACTTAAATCAAAAATTGTCGATTAAGATGAGTCCAACTAATGATAAAGAAAAGCAAGAGATGTCAGCAATTCCATATCAATCATTGATAGGATGTTTATTGTTCATTGCTCAAGGTACTAGACCTGATATAGCTTTTGCTGTCAACGATGTTAGCCGATTTAATTCCAACTATGGTCAACCACATTGGACTGCTTTAAAAAGAATCTTAAGATATCTCAAAGGCACATTAAATTACAAACTTCATTATTCGAAACCAGCTATCAACAGTTTATCTGGTTATTGTGATGCAGATTGGGCATCTGATATCGACAAACGACGTTCATGTACCGGTTATCTGTTTCATATGAGTAACGGTGAGTATCTTGGAGCAGTAAAAGACAAGAAACAGTAGCGCTATCCAGTACAGAAGCGGAATACATGGCAATATCATGGGCAACTAGAGAAGCTATTTGGTTGCAAAATTTTGGTCAAGAACTCGATCCAGATATAAATCAAGCAGTTGAGTTGAAAGTCGATAATCAAAGTGCTATCAACATATCGTATTCAGATAGCTACAGTCACCGAACTAAACACATAGATGTTCGGTATCATCATCTACGAAATAAAATTTTGGATGGAACAATTAAATTAGCATATGTTCCCACAGACGAAAATGCAGCAGATATTCTCACCAAAGCTGTTAGCGGACCTAAAACAAAATTCTGCTCCGTAAAAATGGGTTCAAATGAAGATTAATTAACAACAAAAAATAATATTTGAAATGTATTTACTAAAATATTTTTATTTTAACGTAAAATTGAATTGTATTTTTTATTGAGTGAGGGTGTTGTAAATTATATATTATTCTTAAGTTGCTCTCACTGAGAACTTCATGATATAACCTAATGCTATTGTCAAAATAAAGTTACCTTGACACTTGTCAATTTTGTGCGTGATACAATAAACGTGTATTTTTTAATATTGTTTTATATATCAAAAATATTGTGTTCACAAATCAAAGAGCTGCAATACCTGCTAAATTCACAACATAAATAATAAACTAAACTACAAGTTAATAATAGTATTAATACAAGGGTATATATAAATTTGTTAAATATATTCAATAAATTTATGCTAAAGTCAATGTTTTTTGTTTATAGTACAACTTTTTTCCCGACAAAAAACTTGACATATGTGATCAGCTGATTTGTATTTCGAAAACCTTAAATAATTGTTATTTCTTGCAAATCAAGATCGTTTTGTGTTGTATTTAAATTGTTTGTAATATATTTGCATTATTATTGGTTTTGCAGTAAATATTAATACATAATTACTGATTTCTAATTATCATTAGACAGAATATAGCGATGTAACAACAGATTACATACAGAAATATAACGACGTAACGACAGATTACATACAGTAATATAACATTGATTTTAACATAAAGTTATTGTATATATTTCACCAATTTATACACAATACTTGTATTAATATTATTATTAATTTGTAGTTTAGTTTATTATTTAACTATTTTAAATCATTTTTGGCCATTTTTCATAAATAAAACTGAAGATTTTCCAGTGACTAAACAACACTGCGGGGAACCAAAAACATCGATTTACCATAAATTTATGGAATATTTTTAACCAGTTTATACTTACTACTTGTTTAAATGTAATTAACAATTCCTAGATAAATTTTCAGTTTATTTTTTAACACTTTTCATACAAAAACTGACGATTTTGTATTACCAAAATAGTATATTAAGAAACTAGTTTCATAATCGACGATTTTATCGCACGCAATCTGTTTAGAAAACGACCCGCGCAGCGGGGAGTTTTCTAAAGGATAAGTGCGATAAAACGTCTTATGAAACGAGTTTTTTATACTATTTTTTCTATTTTGCATTTTTTGTCTTGAAATTTAAAAAAATATTTTTTATGTTTTAATGTTTTAAAGAAAATTTCTAAAAATTTCAATTCAAAATAGTAAGCTCTGCGTTTCATCATATTTCTATATATTTTTTTGTTGCAAAACTAGCTTTCATAAAATGTGTATTTTATTAAAATATAGTCAATTTGATATTTTGTTATTATTACTAATTATTTTAATTAATTAAAATATTTAACACTAATTTAGATTATTTTTTAATAATAAGATTAATTAATAAGAATAATTTTATTTATATAATTATTCGTTTTAACTTTCACTGACGTTTGTATGACCAATGTGACCAACTTTGAAAAACAAAACTTTGCGTATCTTAATGAAGGCCATTTCGATACGCATTTGGGTATCGAAATGACTTTATTTTAGACGCAAAATAGAAAAATTCAGTTTTGGCTCCCGGCTTTAAAATCAACTATTTTATCTGTCAAAATATTTTAAGGAAAATACTCAATAAACAAAAAATATTGACTTCAACATAATTTATTGAATATATTTAACCAAGTTAAACATTCCGCTTGTATAATAGCTATTTATGTACCTAGGGCGTTATGTAGGTTATTGCGCCCGGAAAGCGACGTAATCTAGCCCGAGGGCCTCTGGCCCGAGGGATGGATGTCGCTTGATGGGCGTAATACCCAGTAACGCCAGTGGTGCATACAAGATTTTATGCTTCACTAAATAAACTAAAAACTAAGAAAGAATTTAATTTGTTAGTCCATATTCATATGCAAAAAATACAAATGTATCATAGTATGCCAAGAAAATAACTATTTTGAAGTTTAAAATAATTATTTCTTGTTTGTACGTTGCTATGTAAACAAATTCTCCTAAATTTTGTAGCGTATGACAAAAACATTGTATGGCGTTTAAAATAATTTGATAGTTTTGGAAAACTATATGAACATTTAATAACAAAAATGTTGCTAAACATTTTTAAGCAAATGTAAAAATCTTTTACTAGCTTAAATTGAAAAAGAATTATTTACATTTTGTAGACAAAACTACTGTTAAAATAATTTTATTTAGTTTTTTAGCGTCTTAAAAGCGGGCGTTATGAATTCATAATGCCCTCTCATAACGCCCCGGTTTTTATGAATGTGTTTATATATCGCGTATCCAAGACATTATAACAACTTTATATCATTGTGAAGCATAAATATTTTTATTGCTTGTAGTTTAGTTTATTAACTAGTTTAAATTGTTTTTTGACTCTTTTCATACACAAAACTGAAGATTTTGTACTAACTAAACATCACTACGGGCAACCAAAAACATTGTTTTAACACAAATATATGGAATATCTTTAACCACTTTATACATACTACTTGTATAACTGTTATTAACAATTCGTAGTTAAATTTTGAAATTATTTTTTAACACTTTTCATACAAAAACTGAAGATTTTGTATTAACACAAATTCACTTTGGCCCTACGGATATTTCTAAATATTTTTGACATTTCATTTTGACGTTTAAGTAAAAAGGTCAATTGTTAATGTATATGTCACTTCTGTCCGGTCTACCGTGTAGGTAGGTCGTTATTTGTTCCCAGTCAATCTAAAATAAAAATAAATAATATGTAACTAATAATTTAATATCCTAACAAAGTTTTAAGTGAAATAATAGTTATTGTTTGAATAAATTTGAGTTTTGTCAACAATTTTTGATACGATCAACAATAAAACAAGACAAGATTGGTAAATTTATATCAATTACAATTTCACCTCGATATGCTCATGCATCGCAGATACATACATTCAAAATGGAGTCATAAAAATTGCTTAAATTGGCGATATATCTAAATAACAATGGCGATATATCTAAATAATCACATTACATGGATTTTTCTTATCATCGTTCTAAAACAACATCTCAAAATGGAACTTTTTTCAACATGTATTACATGTACATCTTACATCTATAAACACGGAACATCATATATTATATTATACCATATATCTCCATATTCTTTATGGCAGATGTTATGGATAACTTCATCAATATTTTAAGGTTAATTGTATTTTTCTGATTTCCCATGAAATTGGAAATAATCGAAATTAATCAGACACAGAAATGTTGATTGTTGATATGATTCTATTATATAGTTAATTATATAATTGTTTTCTCGGACATATTTCTTTTCAACTTTATTGTCCACTTTTGTTTTATAAAAAAAAAATATATAATAATAATTTAATAATTACAAATAATTAATAATAGTAGTGTGTAATTTAATCGTACAGAAATTTAATTATTTAATTTGGTAATATAGGCTCACGCCTCAACCAATAAATTTAAAATATAAAAAAAAAAAATGTATATGTACTTGCATGTATATTTACTTTATAAGAAAGAAACTGTGTCTGTACATTAATATATGTAATATATATTACATATTACTTAATATATTGTAATAAATATTACTTAATATATTGTTGAGAAGATCAAGAAAGTTTTCCACTTCATTTTAATAATTTATTTTATCTACTAATAAGCACAAAACAAAAACTAAATTCTTACCTGAAATTTTTTTTTTGAATGAGTTTCTAAATGCTTGTTCAAATTATTTGTGTTTGTACATTCTTTATTACATTCAGAACAATTAAACAACCTTCCACGTGTATGAATGTTCATATGTTTTTTAAGTCCAGATCTGCGGGCTAACTTTTTATCACATAGTTTACAAGAAAACTGAAAACAAATAGCAAATAACTTTAAAATTTCTTCAAATGGTTTTTCAAACATGCTAATAAACTTTATAACTGTGAAACATTATAACTGTGGCAGTAATGCCCGATTTATAGTCGGTATCGTAAACTTAACGTTAACTTAACCTAAATCATTCTATCTTAAAGAATTGGTTAAGGATTGTTTGACGTTTAGTATAAAAACTAAAGAAATCTTAAACTTAACTGAAAGTATAAAATTTTATTCATTAAGAAATGTAAAGAGTAAAGAATATAAAAAGAGCGACATTAACGCCAAATTTCAACATGGAATTAATATGAAAATACATTTTATTCACAACAACTAAGTAATTTGTCATTTTCCAACTTTTTAAAAGTTGGGAAGTACTAGATTGCTTACTTTTACTTCCCACACAAGTAGCACAAACCCTTCTGGATTTAGTATGCCGTTTCTTAACTCTAACTTAATTCCGCCTTTTTTCGGTATGTGAAACTTTTGGTTCTTAAATCGAACTTAAATCGGTCTTTAAATGGTATTCTCATACATGTTGTGAATTGGTATGAATGTGCTTCTTTACTCCTTCTTAACTCCATCTTTATTTGGTATGTAAATTGAGATTATTAAATCGGTATGTATGCACTTCTTTACTCCTTCTTAACTCGTTCTTAAAAAGGTATGTAAGTTCAACATGACAGCTGTCGCATCAACAACAACATCCCTATATATTGTGGATTCTACTTGTGCAGTTTACGTGTTAATTGAGTCTTAAAAATGAATTCAAAAAATAATAGTAGTTTTTTACAGACTTGGTTGAAAAAGAAAAAATCGGGACATTTCAAAAAAGTGAAAGCCAAAAAACTCCACGAATTATTGAAAAGCAGTGAAACGCTCGTGGCAAATTCAGTAGAATTTTCTGTAAAAACAAAAGAATTAAAAGAAACAGCTGCTACTGAGAACATTAATTCAAGTGTTCGTCTGGTTGTGGAGTGCGATTGGACAACTGCTACTGAAAATATCAACTCAAGTGTTCGTTCGGTTGTGAAGTGCGATGGGAGCAGTCTTTTTCAGTTCCAACCAATAAAATCAACTCTCAAGCTCCAATTAAATGATGAAATGGACCAAAATGTTGATGGTTTTGAACCTTCGGATGACGAGAGCTCAAAAACTGCATTTGGCGAGGAGAAATTCATTTCTGAATTAACTTGTTGGGCAATCAAGAATCGACTTAACAATGTCCAACTTAAAGGTTTACTTGAAATCTGGAATAAAAATGTTCCCCTGCCCCATTTGCCCAAAGACCCTCGAACATTATTGCATACACCAAGAATCATTAGCATTTTTCAAAATCCAAATGAACAAAGTGAAGAATATTGGTATTATGGATTGCAGAAATCCTTGTTGAACAACCTTAAAAATGTGGTTAATTTACCAAGCAATTTAAGCTTGAACATAAATCTGGATGGACTTCCAATATCAACATCATCTAGTGACTCTTTCTGGCCAATTTTATTTAATATCCACGAGAAGAAAGAGATTCGACCATTGGTTGTATCAATTTACCATGGGAAAAGTGAGTTATTTTAACAGAATACTATATTATATTATATTAAAATAATACAATTGTTTTGATTCTCATGAAAAATGCGCCTATTTCAGAAAAGCCATCGAGTTTGGAATTGCTGTTACGCCAGTTCGTTGACGAGTTGAACCAAATCCTTGAATATGGTATTGAAATCAATAACAAACATCAATTTCAAAGTGAGAGCATTCATACTGGATGCCCCAGCACGATCACAAGTTAAAAGTAATAATCAACAAAAAACATTTACAACTTTTTTTAAAATCTAAATTTGCATTCATTTTTATTCAAATTTAGACGTTGCCTACTTCAACGCGAAAAATGGATGTCATAAGTGTACTGTCAAAGGAAAATATTCGGATATAAGTCGAACTACAGTCTTCCCAAAGTTCAATGAAGAAAAGAGAACTGATACTGCGTTTAGGTCCGATGTTTATGAAAATTATAGACGCGGCGAAACACCTCTTACGGATTTGAAAATTGACATGATAGAGGATTTTCCAGTAGGAGATGAACTGCATCTTTTGGACCTAGGAATTACGAAAAGATTGATTATTGGTTGGAAAGATGGTCATTTTGGCCATACAACAAAATGGTCGACACAAATGAAGATTGAAATATCGAGTTTTTTAAAATCGATTAAAAAACCTTCCGAAATTAATCGTGCCATCCGTGGTATAGATGAATTAGCATTTTGGAAAGGTACCGAATATCGAACGTTTCTTCTGTACGCAAGCGTCGTTGTTTTGCGCAAATTTTTACCTAAAAAATATTACGAACACTTTTTGTTATATTTTTGTTCCATAACAATATGTACGGTCAATTTTCATTTAAAAGCGAATTCATTGTGAGCAACATTCACAATTTGTGTCACTTGGTCAATGAAGTTCGCCGATTCGGACCATTAATTACATTTAGTGCATATCCGTTTGAATCGAAATTACACAGCATCAAACTTGAGTTGCGAACAGGTCATTTACCCTTGACACAAGTTGGAAAGAGACAAATAGAAAGAGAATTCTTTCTTCAAAAAGCCATCATTTCGGATTCCCAACGAATTTATCCAATTGTAAATAAGCAATTGAAAACAACAAATCTTTGTAATTTGTCTCATCCGAATGTCAATCATTTGTATTATGGAGAAATTCAATTTTCAGATTTTTTGTTAAATACTTCAGAAAGTAATAAGTATTTTTTGACTTCGGACTTGCAAGTTGTTATGACAAAATTTATTGTATATGATAAACGGAGTGAGCAAAAATATATTTGTGGCTCACCATTCGAAAATTTAAATGATTTTTTTATTAAACCATTTCCGTCGCGTGTATTACATATATATAGAGCAGATCACGTTCTGTTACCTAGTAAAATGTATCCAATTCAGTGTGTGAAAGCAAAAATGTTCGAATTAAAATTTATTGGTGACTATGACGATTCTGTTGAAGATGAAGATGAAAATGTAATATTACGTCATGTGTTTGTCCCATTAATTCATACTTTGGAATAAAGAACAACCTTGATTTTTGTATTTCAAAATTGACGTATATTTTTATTCATGAAATAAAAATTTTTAAACATAAAATGTATTAAACATAATAGTTTTTATTTGTTTTTGGAATTAAAAAGGCACTTTAAAATGCTGAATTATTTCACATATGGTTATGGCTGTGATTCGGTAGAAATTTCCTCCTGATTTTCGGCATGACCTACTGCGCCATCAGTTTTATTTTCATCAATTTCTTCATCAGTTCGAGTCTTTTTGGATACTCGTTTAGTACTGGGTCCTCTTTTGCGCGATGCACAACGCCGACCGTCTTGCACTTTCACTTGTTGCGCACAATTTTTTGCTCTGCCTGTCAAAATAATACCATCATATTAGTACACAACAAATTAAATTACAAAACACTCACTATAATTACATACCTTGAAAAAAGGTGGCGAACGAATTCTTAGCAGGAATAGCTTGCGTAGTTTGACAAATGACATATCGAAATATGTCCAGAAAAACAATATGCTCGGAAAATGCAAACTTCGTGCCTCCATTTTGTGTAGTACCAAGCCACGTAGTCAATGTCCAAAACGATTTTTCAAATAGTTCTCGTGATAATTCTAAACAACAAGCTCCAAACTCGATTTCGGCCCGTTTCGTTCCAATGATGCTATGACAATATGTCACGAACTTCTCCTTAAATTTAGCATCTTCTTGCAACTGTGATTCAAAAGCGGTAAGATCAGCTTGTGTTTTGATTTTTTGTATTGGTGGTGCACTACGCACTTCTTCCATCATAGTTGGATTACAGTGATAACAATGTTGACATTTGACGGTATTAAGATCGTTATTCGCACCGGTGCCGGTAAGACTTTGACGGTCTAAAAGCAATTTCAGGCCAGATTTGAGTGTAAAGATTTCATCGGACATCTTTTTCAGAACACCGTACAATTGCGCCACTGTTGGTTGTGGTATAAGTTCATCACGTTGATTGTTAACGTTGACTTGAGTTAACAAAGATTCATCAATGACTGCATGAACCATTGATGAATTCGAGGATGAAGGAAATGCACTGTCCATCGGTGTTTGTCCAATATTTAAGTTTGAATCAACGATTGGTGCGGCTGTAGTTGGGATTTGCTCTTGAGATAACATCGCCAATGCTTCTTTTGATAGTAGCGAATATTTTAGATATTGTTTTTCACCAGTTTGTGATTCAACAAGAAAAAGTTGTTCTTGTTCGGATGCATTTTCCGATGCATTTCCTTGTATATGTTGAAAAATCGAACCATAGCTTGAATCCTAAAAGATTATTTTATTTGTTACTATATTGATACAATGAATAATACAACAGAGATAAAATATATTCTTATATTCTGCAAACTACTCTCAGCGTTGCACATGTCTTCGTCATTTATATACAGAGCATTTGGCATAGTTTTATCTACTAAACCAGGCAATGTGATTGTCAATAATGATTGTTGTTGCGGAGTGGCCAATTATTTGTGTGGTGGAACACTGAATGTTGGTACGTCCAAACTCGCCGGCAATTTTACCAAATGTTTGTTTTGTCTTGTGGGCCGGTTTTCTTGTTGTAGCTCATTTTCAGATTCGGATAGTTCCAAAAGTCGATCAGCTTCATTATTTGCGTCTTTCCAAGATTCGAAATTACGTTTTATAACAATATCCTTTCCAACAAACCATGTGTTCGATACAGTGTCTGGAAATGAGTCTGCTTCCCGTTGTAAATGCCTCACATTTTTTTTTGGCCACCAAACAGTTTCTTTGTTGTCATTTATAATAACCCAATTTGACGGAACTGCTTCGAAAGAATTTCTATGTCGCACAACTGAATACATTTTTGCAAATTGTTGTTTGCACTTGGCAAGCTCGAAATCAACTGTTTTGACAGTTGCCAAACATAATTTGACGTACTTAAAAAAGAATGTATTTACATTTATTTTGGGATACATGAAATACCAAATTAAGCATTAATTTGGACTTATTTCGATGTGTGTGTTGCTATGTTTCCTCTCAATAGACTATATTTGTTCTTAATTCGGAATGTGCATCTTCGCACTATTTTGACATGCAAAACCTATTTAAGCATATATAAGCTGTAACATAAATAAAGTGTAACTGTAAACATAATAAAACTGAAAACGCTTTCTGTTTTAATATAATTTTTGAGGAAATGTTTTTCAGTTTTAATGACACATGAACAGTTTTGATGTTTATAGTAAAACGACATAAATCCAAATGAAGAGAACAATGACTACCATAAAAAGTATTTGCTTTCTTCGTTTGAATTATTTCATACACTTATAGCCTAGATATAATCGCTCGTACCAGGTAAAAACCATGTCAAAAAATACGTTACTAATGAATGGTGAAAGATACAAATACCTTTTTATTTTGAAATATACACAAAATCGAGGGTATTTTATCACTAAAAATACGGTCCGAAGTCACAATTGTGTTGTTGTGTTCTCGCTTCGACGCAAAATCCAGTGATTCATTGCACTGACGAAGTTGCGAAAAATTTGCAAAAACTGAGCTTGTACAGCGAGATGATTATGAGATGAGGATGATGAAGATGAGATGAAATGATGAAACAAATTGTGATGCGTACCGCTGGCGGATATCTTTCAAATTTTCACATCCATCGCTGCTTTCACTGCTCTGAACTTCGATTGAGTCCCAATCGTTGCTTCCAAAATTTTGAGCGTCCGTTGATTCGAATTGTGCGAAATGGCGGCGAAAAATATCCTCCAAATATTCACCTTGCTGCTTTCAATGCTCTGAACTTCGTTTGAATCCCAATCGATGCTTTCAAAAGTTTGAGCGTCCATTGGTTCTGAATGTATTGAATTGAATCGAAGATATAAGCTAAAAAATTTTTCAGGAAATATTTAACAAAAATGGCTATTACCGGCGGCTTCATCAGTATTGTCCGTGGGAATGTTTTGTTGTTCCATTTTAGTTGAGATCTTTTTTTTGTATTATAATTAAATTTAATTCACATTTCTTCTCGGTGTTTACACCTTACCGGCACGCAAGGAAATGTTTTAAGCCAACTGTTCAAAAAACCAACTGTATTCAAAAACATCTTAATCGATATACCGAAAAAAGTCGATATTCCACACTTTTTCGGAATGTTAACTAAAAAAATACCGATTTAGGTCAGATTTGCTTCTTATTTCGGTAGGAAATATGTTTGCAAAAACAGCTGTGGTTCAACAACAACTTAATCGAAATATCGAAAAAAGTCGATATTCCGCACTTTTTCGGAATGTTAGTAAGAAAATACCGATTTAAGTCAGATTTTCTTCTTATTTCGGTAAGAAATGTTTTTGCGAAAACAGCTGTGTTCAACAAGTTAATCGACATACCGAAAAAAGTCGATATTCCGCACTTTTTCGGAATGTTAGTAAGAAAATACCGATTTAAGTCAGATTTTCTTCTTATTTCGGTATGACGATTTAGAATTTATTTTTCAGCCATCTTTTCGTGAAATATTTTCTATTAATTTTTTTGAAATAAGTCGGTAAAAATACAAATTTGAAAATTTTTGTTCAAAATATGAATTTTAAATTTTCTTTTTGTAAACTATTAAGTTTTGAGCAAAAATATATTTAGTTTTCGAGAGAAATACTATTCTTTTATGGTTTTTTTAAACATTCAATTTTTGCTTATTTCCGAAAATTTTAATAAATATGAAAAATAATAAGGGCGCGTGAGTTTTAGCGGTGGTAGAAGATGATATTTCATCATAAAACTCCTTGCGTTTGAAAATTCCGATTTACTTTTGCTCGAAAATCCGATTAAAAGTCCCATGTTTCATAAATCGCATCAATATGTTATGCGGTGTCATTATCTTTTTATTACTCTTACAATGTGTTTCCTGCGTCATTCTCGCGTTGTCATAAAATTTATGTAGATAAAGTGAGATGGAAATAATTTCATTTTATGTGTAAATTTTGTTTTTTCGAAAGAATTAAGCTAGAATTAAGAAACGGCTAACCGAATGAAAAAGGAATAAAGTCGAAATTAAGAAACGGCATACCGAATGAAACTGGAGTCAAGTTGAAATTAAGAAATGAAATACCAAATGAAGCAGGAGTAAAGTCGAAACTAAGAAATGACATACCGAATGAAGAAGGAGTACAGTCGAAACTAAGAAATGACATACCGAATAAAGCAGGAGTAAAGTCGAAACTAAGAAATGACATACCGAATGAACCAGGGGTAAAGTTGGAGTTAAGAAGAATGGCATACCGAATGAAGTAGGAGTGAGATTGGAGTTAAGAAGAATGACATGCCAAATGAAGCAGGAAACAAGAAAGAAACACACTTCTTAATTCCTTCTATCTGACCGCCCATGTGGTCCCTTTTGAACTTAATTCAGAATTAACTCCTTCTTGAAGAAGGCATGCATACCCGATTTAACCTTCTTAACTACTTCTTTAAGTAGAGATAATGATCGCTTGTGCTACTTGTGCAACCGGTTGGGAAGTAACACTTCCCGACCTGAGTAGGAATTTCGATTGCAATATCTAACTTTTACTTCCCAACCGGTTGGGAAGTAACACTTCCCGACCTGAGTAGGAATTTCGATTACGAAATTTTTTTTCTTTTCAACAGATTACTTAGTTGTTGTGAATAAAATAGTATACAAACCTCGGTGGAAATGTCATTTCTGTCTCGAGATTAAGTTAACCTTGGCGCACGCGCCTCGGTTAACTGTATTTTCTCTCGACAGAAATGACATATTTTCCACCTCGGTACGTAATCTACTATTTAGAGTTCCGTTTCTTATACGGAACACTATTGGACAGTAAAACGTGTTTTTCACATTTTTTCGTTTATCTCGTTTACTATAAATCCAATGAACCTGAAATTTGGCGTGCGTATAAAACTAATCTGTCCACACAAGATGAGGGGTTGAAAAATAAACAAAATGGTTTTCGTTTGGTTAACAGGGCTACGATGTGAGGCCTTTGAGAAAATACATTTTTAAATCGAGTCAAACAGGCTATTATATGAAAGGGCTTCACTTCAGTATTTCTAAAAAATATATTTTGGAATTTCACACCCCACTATTTTTTGCGTAAATCTAAATAATAGCGTTTTCTGTATGTTTTCATTCCAAGATTAGCTCTGAGCCTAAGTAATCGAAAATCTTAAAAAGTATTTTGAATGATAGAAAACTTAGTAAGTTTTTAAAGAAAAATATAGTAAAGTATGTACCAAATACTAATTATTTATTAAGGGGGTGGATATGAAAAGGGGTAAAAACACCGTTTAAAACCCTGTCAAGTGGGTTTTGTTTGACATAACAGTTTGACTGTTTGCACAAACCGATTGACTTGTAAAACAGGAAACAGAATATGATTGAATAGGCATGATGGATCCGATTTTAAATATTAACATTTTTTACTAGAAACTTAACATGGACTTGATAAAGCAGGATGAGAACCTCTATTAAATATTAAAACCAGTCGCAAATGTTGGGTGACAAATGAATGCAGTCTTAGACAATAAGTAATTTGGAAACAGGTACGACATGATTTGGATTTCTTGGCAGCCTTAGCGATTAAGTACGAATTTGGAACGGTTACAACATGACATGGATTTATTTGGCCATGTTAACAGTGCAAAAATTTGGAGCAACATTTTTGGTGTGATTTTCGATCAATGTATTTAGGTAAGTGATTGTAATTTACTATTGACATTTACGATTAAACATTTATTTTGTTATGCGTCTATGGTCTGGCAATATAAAAAGTTCTTTTACATTCGCGGAATCCTTGGCGAGCGAATTTTACTCGCACTTGTCTGACCTTTTTTCGTTTGAAATTCTTTTTCGATTCTACAATATTGCATCGATATCGACGTCATCTAGAGCCGGAGGATTAGCACAACAACCTCCGCTACAGTAATAACAATGTCATTCGTCGTATAACAACATCAGGGATAAATATAAAAGATCTTTATGTCGCAGTACTACTAGGGCTAGCTAACCGCTTAGCTCAGCTTCGAGACCTCTTAATATAAAAAAATCACTAATCCTCAAAATACAGGGAAAATTAATTCATATTGAAAGGTTTTAGGTTTTTAAATCTTAATATATTGTTGAGAAGATCAAGAAAGTTTTTCACTTCATTGTAATAATTTATTTTATCTACTAATAAGCACAAAACCAAAAGTAAACTCTTACCTGTAATCTTTCTTTTGAATGAATTTTTAAATGACTGTTCAAATTTGATTTGTCTGGATATTCTTTATGACATTCAGAACATTCAAACAACCTTTCACGTGTATGAAGGTTCATATGTTGTTTAAGAGTAGATCTGCTGGCTAACTTCTGATCACATAGTTTACAAGGAAACTGAAAACAAATAGAAAATAAAATAGAAAATAAAATGCTAATAAACTTTATAACTGTGATACATTATAACCGGCAGTAATGCCTGATTTATAATCGGTAACGTAAACTTAAGTCTTAACTAAAGTTCATTTCATTCTATCTTAAAGATTTGGTTAAGGATTTTTTGACGTTTAGTATAAAAACTAAAGAAATCTTAAATTTAACTGAAAGTGTCCATAAAAATAAAATTTTATTCATTAAGAAATGTAAAGGATATACTGAAGAGCGACATTAACGCCAAATTTGGGCATGGAATTAATTTGAAAATAAATTTTGATTCTAAATTACAAACCCAAAACTAATTCCAAATCAACCGTCAAAGAAAACGTAATTTCTTACCGACTATAAATCAAAATTTTGATGTGTCTTAAGTTACGGTTAAGTTGAAGTTAACGTTAAGTAACGTTACCGACTGTAAGTCGGGCATTAGATCGTTAACTGAAATAAAATTTTACCTCTAGTTTTCCTGATGTGTGGATTTTCAAATGATTTTTCAAAGTATGTTTCCTTCTAAATTCTTTTTGACAGTGTGCACATTGAAACAGGTTTTCGCAGGAATGGATCGCCATATGACGTTCGCATTGCCTTTTTCCTTTAAACTTCTTACTACAAAATTGGCATGAAAACTATGGTAAAATTAAAAAAAATTAAAGATCAGGTTTGATGCATTTAAAAATTAATTTTCTTTGAAAGACGTTGTAACCGATTTAAACTTATGGCGTTTTCGTTTCTCGATTTAAGTTTTGACCTCAGAGAAGGTAGATTCAGTTTTGCATTTTTTTTTTGTAGTTTTGCATTTATTTTTTCAGTTTTGCCAAAACCCCCGATATATCATAGCCATACCAATTCACGCCATTTGCAATAAACAATGAACATTGCCATATGCAAAAAATTGGATTAGTGTTTTTGATTAAATATTTTTGAATTTTTTTTATATGGAGTTTTATTTTTCCAGATGGCGTTATGAGCGTTATGGCGATTTTTTGAATTTTTTTTATATTGAGTTTTAATTTCAAAATGGCGCTACAAGTTCACGATTTTTATTGTGCTTAAAAATGTAGACGGCTTCTATACCGGAGGTTTTGGTTTTGCCCTAAAAATACTTGAGAATCGAACAGAAAAAAGTCACATTTTTTAAATCTGTCAAACTTGTTTAACAAAATAAAAAAATTCCATTTTTTATTGTATATTATTATTTTTACACTATTTAAATATTTTTATTTAAGAAAACAGCATCACGAAAAATATGTTTTTTCTTATTTTTTATAATATATTAATTTATTTTATTATTATTTTCGCAAAACTTTTGCATCGTCTCTTGAGAAAAAGTCAAAAATTGCAAAACAATTGCCCTCAAAAAGTTTGAAACTTGCATCCAAATCGAGAAAAGAAAACGCAAATTTTTTCAGGTCAACATTTGAAAAAATGTGGCCTGAAAAAAAGTGCAAAAAAAAGTCACATTTTTTTGTGGAATTGAAAACGCTATTACTGTCATTCTTTCCGGGTCATGAGTTAGTTTGTGCATTTTCGAATTTTGTAGTTACATAATTTTTTTACTACATTTTGAACATTCATATGGTTTCCCACCACTTTTCATATGAAGCTTTAATAGCGGGTTGAACTTGTTTTTTTTTTTTATTCTAAGCTAGGCATGTTTAGTGTTAATCATAATAAATTATTAATTAACGTCTCTGAATATCCGAAGATACCATGCCAACTAGGAAGTGTGGTTAAGTTTGAATATATTAAGTTTCTTTTAGAAATTTATGGACGTTAACTTTAAAACTTTGAGGATCAAAGCTATCAGGAAAAACCCATGAAGGTAAGGCGTTCCAGAGATGAGAGACTCTGTTGAAAAAATCACGCTGAAAGGCAACAGTTTTGAACTGATATTTTTTATTACAAATTTTACATTCGTAACGTTTTTCTTCTCTATCTATGAAAAAATACAAAATAAATTGAAATAAAATAAATTTTACAAAATTATTGTTTTGTGACTCGAGGTGTTGATCGTTTTTTTCATAGTGCTAAATTTTTTGCTTCACTACAATTTTAAATTTTAATAATTTGGGATAGGCCCTGAGACGCGGCAAAAATTTCTGGGTCGGCAAAAATCTCATCGGTCGATTTGGAAAATTCCAACCATGATTTGTTGTGGACGTTGAAGTCACCGGTAACGATAACCTCACAATTAGGGGACGTTGCTCTAATTTCGTCCACAATTTTTGTCAGTAAATTTAAAAAGTTTGGGTTACGGTTGTTCCCCGGTCCCCCGATCGGTATAAAGCTGTTGTAAAAAAAGTAATTTCTGGACGACAAATCTTTAAAACCATTGTATTGAAGACATCACCGTGAAGCTCAAAATTTGGAAAGCGTGTTTAGAACACTCTCATGAATGAATACGCATACATCTTGATGGCGTTTGAAAGCTGATTCAAGTCTATATTCGGAATTACGCGATTCTATAGGGAGAAAATTTTCAGAAACTTGTATTTCTGTAAGGAATAGAATGTTAGGCTTGTCGTACTCATGATGATGTTGCACGTGGTCATGGTTAAGGTTCAATCCGCAGATGTTTTGAACATGTATTTTAATATTTGTATTTGATTCATATATGTGTTGTTTTATGTTGTAGTAGTCAGACCCGTAGATCAACATTGATCATAATCGATCAAAATCGACCCTCTTTGCCCCTCAAAATCGATCCGCAAATATTTCATACAAAAAAATAAAAATCTCTTAAAATTACAGATTTTGTTTATTGTGATTGTTAATTTATATACATCTAAGTTTTATGCAGACCTTCAATCAATAACAGTCCCCTGTCCCACGCCCTTTCTTCTCATCCACACTTCATCTGATAGATTTTTTATCGGACAAATATTTTAAAGCAGGCTACAGACCTTCAATCCATTTGTCAATCAATTGAAAACGAAAATAAACGAAAAAAAATTTAGGGGAGTTTTACACTAAATTTTATTTCGTTTATTTTCGTTTTCGAATTGATTGTGCAATGAATAGCCTGGGTCAACGCCTGAACGTAGTGTATTATAGTCTCTGATTCAGTAGTTGACATTTTCATTAACATGTGTAGCTCGTAATAGTTTCTCATCCATCCACCATCGTTAGTCATATTTCCTTATAGTCTCCGTAGCCCATAGTTTTTATATATATAAACATTAATATTTAATTTTGCAATCCCCTAATATTGATTCATACTGCGTTTCCATCCGCCTTATTTCACCATACTGCTGAAATCTGACGTCTCTAAACACTAATCATATTTGAACAACGAAGTTTTCAAGCCTCAAAACAGCCGTGCGTATTTGTCCAACCGTCACAATAAGAAGAATTAATATCCTACAATTTGTTATGCATTCGATTTCCTGTATGGGTGTTTTTATCAAATTGTCTTTCCATTATGGATCTGAATTTCACTGTAATACTGGTGTAGATTGTTATTTTGTAATGCATGTACATCATAAAATCGATTAAACTTACGTTTAATTCATTTTAGCTCATTGATGATTATTATTAGTGTGTCGTAAAGGATTTATTTCGTAAAATGATTTTTTTGCAATGTTAAGTTGTACAAAAGTAACCAACAGTTTTGTTTTAATAACAAAAACAAGGTCCTAACTTTGATTTGCATAATGTCAATTAATTGCCTTGCCTCAGAAACCCTGTATTCGAGTTTTTCGATACTGAAATTTTGGCTATATAAGGAACGACTATACAATTCTTGCTCTCTTAGTTGGATTTACGATTCACACAGTACTCGCGCATTCTATTACTTTCGCAGTTTTTTTTTTGCAATTTTGACGTCTGGTGTAGGAGGTTGATTTTTTTTAGAAGCTAAGCGAGTTGGCTTTTCATTTTAATTATACTTAAAATCTGTGATATTTAGTAAATTTTGTGATGTTCATGTAGTGAAAAGAATCTGTAAATGTTCAAAGAAACAAAAAAATCAACCAAAATAAAATCAGTGTGTAATCAATGAAAAAAAATATATTATCTGTTCTTTGTATTTGTTCATCGTTAACTCCATTTGTTTTTAATTGAAATTGGTGTTATTAACCTCAAAAAGAGATGTTACACAGGTACTGTACTTAACTGTTATCGATTTTCTCGTCTGATTGTCCGTTATCAGTATTTATGACCTAGTACGTGTTATTTATTCTAGAAAGATATAAATTGAATATAGAAAAAAATTTAAATAGTAATTTAATTAGCCAATTGCATGTAACCTAGCCAATTATAAAGCAAAACGAATTGTAAATTATTTATGTGTTAATTTATTTGTGTAGACATTTAAGAACCTGGTATTGTACCAGTGCAGAACATTGCAAGTTGATTGTATTAAGTTGAACCAACAAAATTGTTCATAACTGTTTGTGATTATTATTAAAGATTAATGCTAGAATTTATTTCGGTTGTTGTTTATCGCATAGCCTGGCTATAACTTTAGAGTGTTATCTGATCCGTAGTTGCTTGAGTTAATTCGGCACTACAATTACTACGTAGTCATACCATATTTTCATCAATTTTGTACAATGAATTTGTATCAATTTTTACCCCGCATTTTCTATAATAATTACATCATCATTTTCAAATTTTACAACGAAGTTTTATCCAATATTTGCACCATCTTTGTCAAACTTTTACAACATATTTTCATCCAACTTATATCATCAATTTCAACTTTGACAACGAATTTTTGTACAATATCTGTATCATCATTGGCACCATTGGCAACGAATTTTAGTTATCCACAAATTATTACCTCGTATTTTCAACGCATTCAACTGTATTTATAAATTTATTCAACCTTTATTGATACCAATTGTTACATTGCATTTTCAACAAATTCGACTTTAATTACCAATTTATTCAACGCTTTTATATACCAATTTTTGTATCGTATTTTCAACGTATTCAACCGTATTTGCAAGTTATTCCACATTTATTGATACAACTTGCTACATTTTATTTCCAACGTATTCAACTATATTGGCAATTGATTCAACGATTATTTATACAAATTGTTGCATTGTATTCTCAACGCATTCAACTATATTTGCAACGTTTATATATACAATTTTTGATATCATATTTCACACGTATTCCAAGCAATTTTATGCAATATTGACTTCGCATGCTTAACTGAATCCACGTATTTGTATGCAGCTGTGCTGATGGAGGGCTGAAATAATCAGGACTTCAAGGCTGGGAGGATATAATCATGGGGTGAGTGTAACTGAATTATATTTCTTTTTTATTCTTTTGATGTAGGGGTGTGAATGAGTGTGTGTGTGTGTGTGTGTGTGTGTGTGTGTGTGTGTGTGTGTGTGTGTGTATGTGTATGTGTATGTGTGTGTGTGTGTGTGGGTGTGTGTGTGTGTGTGTGTGTGTGTGTGTGTGTGTGTGTGTGTGTGTGTGTGTGTGTGTGTGTGTGTGTGTGTGTGTGTGTGTGTGTGTGTGTGTGTGTGTGTGTGTGTGTGTGTGTGTGTGTGTGTGTGTGTGTGTGTGTGTGTGTGTGTGTGTGTGTGTGTGTGTGTGTGTGTGTGTGTGTGTGTGTGAGCGCATGTGGGTGAATGGGGGGGTTGAACGTGCTGACCGTGGTTCTTTCGTAAAAAGGGGTCGCCAGAGTCTCATTTTCTCATTTGCATTTTTTTCCACTTCCGAATATTCACGTAAATTGCGTACATTTCTGCATTTGTGCTGAAGCAGCAGGTTTATAACATCTCAAATCCACGGTGACTGAGCCTTAGTCGTTACGGCTTTAAAAAAATCTAGGTACGCATCCTGCTATGCCACTCTCATTGGTTCGCCAATGAGAAAGCACTTCATTACAATTGACAAATTGATTGAAGGTCTGTAGCCTGCTTAAGATATATTATTTTATTTTTCATTTGTTTCGCTTCTGCTACCTTGCAGACCTTCGATCAATAATATTTTTTTATTACATATAAATTAATCATCAAAATCGAAATTTTGAAAAATAGTTTGTTTTGTTTGTATAGAAATAAATATTTGTGTAACTGGTGCAAAAAGTGCATATTTGTTGGACGATACATAAAGCTTGCAGCTCGAGAGCTGCAACCATGCTGATTGCAACAAATATGCATTTTGCACGTGTTGCACACAATATTTTTTCTACGATCGAAATAATTAAAAAATAGTTTTTGCATTTAAAAAATACTTTTTGTACGATCGTAGAAATTTTTTTTTTTCAAATGATCATATTTTTTTTGAAGAGTTTTCGCACTTTTATTTGGATCAATAATTACTTGTTAAATAATTAAAAATAAAAACAAAAACTATAGCGCGACCTATAGTGTCACTATAGTGTGATCTGTCAGGGAATTAGTGGGGATCCTGTTGCGCTTATGAGAATTCAAATCTTCAGTCAAAATTCTCTTCGCTCTCATTGTGAGGAAACTCACAAAAATTTTGCCCAGGAGATCATTGATCTTCGAAAGCAACATGCAAATTTTTTATCTGAACTTCAAAAATTATCTGATACCATTAAAACCTCAACGCTTGACTGGTCTCGTACTAAAGCCTCTATTGCTGAATGCACAGCTATGTTTTCTTCTCTCAAAGCAGATTTTACTGATCTTAAGCGTAAGACTGATGATCAACTTAATGTATCGGTCCCCGATTCCTCTCTTGCTTCTCGTGTGTCATCCCTTGAGTCGCATAATTTGAGGCTCCTTAGATTGCAAAGAAGAAATGACATCATCATTTCTGGTCTCCCTAATTCTAGTCTCGACCTCCTGGACACAGTTGTTAAGATATTCCAATTTTGTGAAGTAACCTTTGATAAAACTCAGATTGTTAGTTGTAGATGGCTTAATAAGGGCAAGACTTCCGCTGTTGCTACCATGTCTCATACCCATATTCGTGATAACATTATGGCAAAATACTTCAGGGGTAAGAGGTTAATGATTTCGGATCTTTTTCCTGATATCAATGTTCAATCTGCCATATACCTTAATGATAATCTACCACCTAGGCTGGCTGCTCTTGCTAAGTATTCACGTGTGATTAAGAAAAAAATGCTGACTGTCAGCTTTCGTGTGGATTTGACATCGGCTCGCATCGTACCTAGGAGTGGACTACCGTTTGATACAGATGACCTCCAGTCTCTGCAGACCCAGTTTCCTATCTCTGAATGATGACAGGCTTTGATCCTGTTTTTGCTATTTTATTCTTGAAAATTATTGTTTTTTTTTCTTGTTCTCTGCATCGTGCACTGTGCGTCTGTTTGATCTCTTAGTTTATCCTTAAAATTTTTATTTTTGTTAAACACATAACCTTTAATCCCACCTTATCCTCTTCCCTCCCCCACCCCTGTTGTTCCAGGCTTTCTTTTTGCCATTGTTTTTATGCCAGATAGCCCCATGGATCGGTCAACTGGTGCATATAGCACAATTTTTAGCATCATGAACCGTCTTGTTAGCCAGTTTAACATTGGCCATTACAATGCACAAAGTTTAAATCCCAGACTCAACTCGTCTAAGCTTGATGAAGTAAGACACATAGTAAAACATAGTCACCTGGACCTGGTTGCTGTGTCGGAAACCTGGTTCAAACAATATACGTCCAATGCTGCTGTTGCTATCGAGGGTGATCGTATCCACAGACTGGATAGACCAGTTAGACGTGGTGGTGGTGTGGCCCTGTATGTCAGCCGTAAATTTCAATCCAAACTTGTCCACTCTTATCTTACCCCAGGAGCTGAGATGCTCCTGGTTCAGGTTATTGTAGGGGGTCTGCCTATGCTTGTTGCTGTCACATATCTCCCCTCGGGTGGTATTAATGTTATAGAGGAAGTTCTTGCCGAATTCAGTACTCGATACCCGGTTGTTAGTGGTTGGTGACTTCAATACTAACCTGCTGTCCTCTTCTTCTCTAGCAATCTGCAATAGTCTCTGTGAGAGGTTTGACATGATTTTAGTAACAAACAGCTGTCCAACACATCATGCTCGTGTCGGTACTACAAATTTGACAAGCATATCATCTGGCTCCTGCATAGACTTTTTCATGACTACATAGTGATAGCTCACTTGTGAAGGAAAGCAATCAGTTCTGGGTACCAGGTATCTCTCACCATGCCCTTATTACCTTGTCGCTTGCCATCAGTAAAGACAACTATATTGCTCGGAAAAGTGTGCCAGACTACGGTCGTACCAATATTGAGGCCCTGCTACTCGAGCTCAATTCGTTGGATTTTGATCCACTTTATTCTTCTACTGATAATGATCAGAAGCTGGACTACCTAAATAAAGCTCTGCTATCGCTCTTTTGCAGGTTTGTTGCAACTGTTTCTGTGAGTGGACAGAAAGTGACTACTATCGTCCTCACGTCAGAGATGCGTAATATTAAAGCCCTGCGTGACTTTGCTTATTCGGCTTTTCTTCATGATGGCTCACAGTATAACTGGGATTCTTACTGTTCTTACCGTAACCGCTTTAGATCAATGATACGCAGGGCGAAAATTGATCTCGGAACTAAATTGTTTAGTCCAACTGACTCGATGAATGATCTGTGGAGAAAGATTAGAAATATTGGCCTGATCAAGTCCCAAGAGGACTCTGAGTCCCTCAGTGAGGCTGAACTCAATGAGATCAACAAGTCATTTGTCAGCCCAAATCAATTTCCTCCTCTTGTCAGGTCAGATATTGGTCTCCCTGAGTCCGAATGCTCCTTTCTGTTTCAGCCTGTTTCACACGATGAAGTGGAGGCGGCTTTCTCCATGATTGGCTCAAATGCTGCTGGTCTTGACAATATTACTCTTAAATTTTTTAAATTAATATTTCCTTCTCTAGTTCCCCACGTCTGTCACATCATTAACTATTCTATCATGGTGGGTCGTTTTCCAGCGGCCTGGAAACTGGCTAAGGTGCTTCCTATCCCCCAAAAAAATAGTACTGATTTTCGTCCCATTAGCATCTTGCCAGTTTTGTCAAAAGTTTTTGAGCGGCTCATCTATGTACAAATTTCCGACCATATAGCTAAGTCTAACCTACTGTATAGTAGGCAGTCTGGCTTTAGGAAGCGGCATAATACAACCTCGACATTGTTGGATGTGTCTGACCAAATAAGATTCAACACTAATAAGAAGATGCTGTCTATTATCTTGCTACTTGACTTCAGCAAGGCTTTTGACTCGGTGGATCACTCTCTTCTGGTGGCTAAGCTCAAGACTCAATTCTTATTCTCCTGCAGTGCTTGCAATTTGATGTATTCATACTTACAGGGAGGTACCAGTCTGTTTCCTCTCTGGATGTTATCTCTGATGCTCTTCCCATTGCTAAGGGTGTTCCGCAGGGTTCCATTTTGGGACCCCTTTTGTTCTCAATGTTTATCAATGATATTTCTAAGTCCTGTCACTTCTTTATGGTTCATATTTTTGCTGATGATGTTCAGCTTCTTCATGCTAGGCCCCGGTTTAATTTACATGGCTGTGTTGAAGAAATTAATAGCGATCTCAAGTCTATTCTGGTGTGGGCCCTTGAAAATCGGATTTCGTTAAATGCTACCAAGTGGCAAGCATTGCTCTGCAATTACTGCCTTCGAGCAGCCACCACAGCGCATCTATTCAGATGGGCCGTGATGTTATACCCTTCTCATCTCAAGCGAAAAACCTGGGAGTGGTCTTTGATGACAGGTTGGATTGGAAGCTGCATGTAAACTCACTTGCTGGTCAAATTACTGGTGTCCTAAGGAGGCTACGTAGTGTGAGTTGTTACTTGCCATTTCATATAAGGAAGCAGCTGGTACTGTCACTAATACTACCCCTTGTTGACTATGGCCTTGAAGTTGTGTCTGGTTCTACGAATGATACCTTCATGGTTCTGCGCCTTCAATTATGCTACTAAATTTGTTTACAATTCGATCTTCTTGGGACTTCCTTTGCAGATCATGCCAGTGTGCGACTCCTTTCTCACTTCTATCGCCTTGTCAAGTTTCAGTCTCCTTCGTATCTACTGAGGTGGTTTGTAATGGGAAATTCTAGACGGCAGCACAATTTTGTGGTACCAAGGGTGTGTTGTGATCTTTGGGCAAAGTCCTATTCTGTAAGGGTCATCAAGCTTTTTAATTCATTGCCACAGTCCCTAAGGAGGTTTAACTTATCCCCGTTTCTTTTCGCAAAGCGGCTGATTGACCACCTTAGCTCGCTGACCCTTGCGACTGTTTAACCGTACTGTCTATATCGTCGAATTATGTTGTGTTATGGTGCACTGTTGTTTTGACCTTCTGCCTGCCTGCTGTCTGATGTTTGTTTCTACTGGGACTCCAATATCCTAAATCCTCTCCAATTCCCCCCCCCCCCTTTTTCCCTCTCCTTCTCCTCTTCCCTCCGCTATATCCTCTTGCTCCTTTCAATTCAAATTTTCTATTTTACTAATAACCTACCTGAGCTTTTTCTGTTATAGAACTATCTCCTCCTAATATCTTATCCATTTCTTTTTTTTTTTTTTGCATGACGCCTACTACTGGTTCTCTCCTGGACTTTCTGCCTTGTCTCTTGGTTCAGGTTGAGGTTTGTTGCTTACCATTTTCCCCTGTGCAATATTGTGGACCATAGCCTTATTGCTAAATTTCACTAAACTTTACCGATTTATGCTTTCTAACTTCGATGTTATGCCTCCAACTCTTATACAGATCCAATATTGTCCAGCATAGGAGTTTACCAGTGGTAAGCTTTATGCTGACTTTTTAATACTAATGAATTGATATATATTATATTAATACATATTAATATTACTACTTAATACTAATGAATTTATGCTAAATGGATTTTGATTGAATTATATTTATTTTTCTTTAGTTTAGTTCTACTGTACATTGTTATGGGCTATCGCCTTTATGTATATTGTTAATAAATAAATAAATAAATAATGTGTTGTAGCTATTTGGTTAGGAGGTCTATTTACAATTTCTATTTACAATGGCCGAATTTCGGCCACTGGGCGATTCCTAGTCACAGTAAATCGTTTTTGGTGCTACTTCTCAATTTTCCCCAAATGTAGTTACACGTATATGAACTGTAGCCGTCGATATCTTATTTACCTGATTTAGAATTTACAACGAAATTTACTTACACTTTTAATACTGATCTCATCATGTTCCGATTTAGTATGCCCAGCATTATTAGAAGGAGTTATACTTTCCTCAATCTCGGTCTCATTTAGTTCTTTTTTAATTTTATCATCTATTGCTGACTGAAATTGAATTAAAATTGTTAGTTTCAATTTATTTCTATAATTACGGTAAAATATATACTTCTTGCAAATATTCCGGTTCCAATTTAATGTTTATTTCATCTTTAATTATGAATTTTTCCATTTTAATTTATAAACTTAAATATTTTGTCAACAGTCACAACTCACATTAACAAATAACAACAGTCGCAACAACAACAACACTAATCAAAATCTGACATACGTGGTTTTAGAAATCGTTACTTTGGGAAAAACGAAACCTGGGGTACGTTCCGAAACTTTGCTATAGTTAACTATATTTAAATACGGTCGTTCAGAAACGAAATAGTAAAGTTAATATTTAACTATTACTAGTTTCCCACCGCAGAAATTTACTATGAGGTATAGCAAATATTTGATATTAGTTTGATTTCTCACCGTTCGTATTATATAAAGATAATGTTTCGGTGGGAAACCAAACCTAACTTGACACTAGAATAAAATTGATATAACAAAAAAACCGTACTGTCAATTTTATATTTGATATTAGCGTTATAGTTTTTAAAATGAAATTTACAACCCAGAGAAAATCAAACTAGATTTAAACCAGCCCTGCCATTGTTTTTGAACAGCATAAAATACATATAAGTTTTATTCTATAACGTCTTTTTTAAATAATTCTCTCACGAAAACCAAACGTCTACGTTGACTACGTTTTTCATGTCCTATTCCTTTATAATGCTATACTAAACATCCATATCATGATCAACAATTAATACATACAGTTTAATTTATTAAATATCAGAAATGAATCTTACAAGCTAAAAATCGCAAGAAAACAATGTTTACAAATTCCATAAAATGACATTTCACCTATAAAATAATAATTACGTTTCACACCGTCGATATTATACTTTATTTGATAAGTATTATATTTACTAGCTAGCAAATGAAAATAGCAAATTTAAATTAATTATTGTGATAGTTTGCTTTCACACCGTTGCTATTATACTCTATTAAACTATACTAGCTAGCAAATTGCTACGGTGGGAAACTAGTATATTTGACAGATGTTTGCGTTCAGAAACACACTACGCCCCGCCCACATTTATTAAAAAATTAAATATGCTCTCGAGTAGAGTTAAAAATTAAATACACATATACATAAGCATTATTTAAAATTTAACGATTTCAAATTGACAGTTCAATTTATTTTGAAGTTGCAGCATATATATTTTTCAAATTCTGAATGAAATGCAAGTTTTCTATAACAATATGGTTAGTAATTTCTATCTTAGTTTTTCATGTTTTCGGTTTTAATTTTATTCAATTGAAACATTTTATGATAGAATTATTCTGACATACGATTTTAACAGATTGTATTAGTATTTGTGTATTTAATATTTTACTTAATGATCGTCGTTCAGAAATTATTTAACTATAGTTATTAAATATTTTAATGCGGTGATTTGATTGGTGCATTAAATATTTAGCTATAGTAAAGTTTCGGAACGTACCCCATATATTTTCTTTAAAAACTTTTACAGATATTACAGATATTTTATTTACCGACTGGAAGTCATCGTTTAATGCCCAAAATACATGTGCAGAAAGTCTGCACGCAGTGCTGCATGCATATCTGCATCTAAAATAGATGTGCAGAATTTTTATATATTTGACGTGCAGCATTTTCGAAACAATGACAGTTCGTGTTCTTACGTATTATGAAGTAGTTATAAGTGAAAGTTGTCGCTTCTATCTAAAGTTGTCGCTTCGCTTCAGTTGTCGCAAAAAAACTATCTTTTTAATTAGAAGATAATTGAATCGTTGCCTGTAAAAACGTTTATGCCTAAATTAAAATTTAAGTTCAAATTACATATACCACTGTTTCCGATAATCCTTCCCAAAAATGTATTTATTTACAATAAATATACGAAAAGATATAAATTAATAAATAAATAAAATAAATAAATAATATTAGTTTTAATTATTTTATAGTTTGGATTATTTAGAATATTTGAAAATCTTTATAAACAAATAATCATTACAAAAATAATTTCATTTTCAAAAAAATAACATTCATTTTTATTTGAGTTATAAAAAAAATAATTCATTTTCAAACAAATGTCAAAATCATCCATTTTTATCTGAGTTTTCAAGTAGTTTTTGTTTTTTTTATTGTGGTAGCACTGCCTCTGTGCAGCGAAATTAGAATTAGAGATATCTTGCAGAATTTTTCTGCATGCAGAATTTACATGTAATTGCTCTCATATAACAACACATGTTCTAATTTCGCTGCATGCAGAATTCTGCACATGTATTTGGACCATAAGGTATAAATTTAAAAAATTGTAGGTACATTTTCGAATAAAAACATGGATACGTTCCGAAACTTTACTATAGCTAAATATTTAATGCACCAATCAAATCACCGCATTAAAATATTTAATAACTTTAGTTAAATAATTTTTGAACGACGATCATTAAGTAAAATATTAAATACACAAATACTAATACAATCTGTTAAAATCGTATGTCAGAATAATTCGTTCATAAAATGTTTCAATTGAATAAAATTAAAACCGAAAACATGAAAAACTAAGATAGAAATTACTAATCGTATTGTTATAGAAAACTTGCATTTCATTCAGAATTTGAAAAATATATATGCTGCAAATTCAAAATAAATTGAACTGTCAATTTGAAATCGTTAAATTTTAAATAATGCTTATGTATATGTGTATTTAATTTTTAACTCTACTCGAGAGCACATTTATGGTCCAAATACATGTGCAGAATTCTGCATGCAGCGAAATTAGAACATGTGTTGTTATATGAGAGCAATTACATGTAAATTCTGCATGCAGAAAAATTCTGCAAGATATCTCTAATTCTAATTTCGCTGCACAGAGGCAGTGCTACCACAATAAAAAAAACAAAAACTACTTGAAAACTCAGATAAAAATGGATGATTTTGACATTTGTTTGAAAATGAATTATTTTTTTTATAACTCAAATAAAAATGAATGTTATTTTTTTTGAAAATGAAATTATTTTAGTAATGATTATTTGTTTATAAAGATTTTCAAATATTCTAAATAATCCAAATTATAAAATAATTAAAACTAATATTATTTATTTATTTTATTTATTTATTAATTTATATCTTTTCGTATATTTATTGTAAATAAATACATTTTTGGGAAGGATTATCGGAAACAGTGGTATATGTAATTTGAACTTAAATTTTAATTTGACAAACGTTTTTACAGGCAAGGATTCAATTATCTTCTAATTAAAAAGATAGTTTTCTTTAAATTGCGACAACTTTCACTTATAACTACTTCATAATACGTAAGAACACGAACTGTCATTGTTTCGAAAATGCTGCACGTCAAATATATAAAAATTCTGCACATCTATTTTAGATGCAGATATGCATGCAGCACTGCGTGCAGACTTTCTGCACATGTATTTTGGGCATAATGCCCTTAATTTTTAAATAAATGTGGGCGGGGCGTAGTATGTTTCTGAACGCAAACAGCTGTCAAATAGTTAAATATTAGCTTTACTATTTTGTTTCTGAACGACCGGATTTAAATGATATTTAAATATAGTTCACTATAGTAAAGTTTCGGAACGTATCCCATATATAAATAAATTTTTTAATAAAATTTAAATCTATTTAATAAATTTTTTGTGGTGGCAAGAACTCAGAGAACATATTTTATGTCTGACAATTAATCATAGAAGAAAAAAATTATACGATATATCTGATCTGATATATTTTTTTTTTCATTTTGATTTTCCGTCTCCGCTTATCATTTGGCCCGCTATACACTTGAGCTAAACTATGCGAACTATGTTTTTAAAAAAATAATGTTTTAGCGCGAATAATATTTTTTAAACAAAATGTAATGAATGTAATGTTCCTTTTTTATTTCCTTTTTTTAAATTATTTGTTTCCGTAATGTTTTTTTGTATAATTACGTTGTATACAAAAAACATAGTTCGCATAGTTAACATAGTTTAGCTTATATGTATAGCGGGCCCTAGCCAGGCTATACACCAAAAAGTAATGTTTTAATGCGATAAAAGCGTTTTAAAAAAATTAATGTTTCCGTTTTTCTTTTCTTTTTTAAATGTTTTGTTTCCGTAATGTTTTTTTCTATAATTACGTTATATACATTATTTTTAAAAAACATAGTTCGCATATTTCGCATAGTTTAGCTCAGGTGTATGGCGGGCCTTATAGTCGATTGGCACCAAAATTTTTCCGAAATTCCGAGATGAAGTACGTTGCAATAGTAGATTTTTATAATAAATCTACCTAAAACGGTTTGAACGTTTCAAATCACAACAGGTTTCGTTTTATCCAAAGTAACGATTTCTAAAACCACGTATGTCAGATTATGATTAGTGTTGTTGTTGTAGCGATTGTGTTATTTGTGTGTGACAGTGAGTTGACTGTTGAAAAAATATTTAAGTTTATAAATTAAAATGGAAAAATTCTTAATTAATGATGAAATACACATTAAATTGGAACCGGAATATTTGCAAGTATATATTTTACCGTAATTAATGAAATAAATTGAAACTAACAATTTTAATTCAATTTCAGTCACCAATAGATGATAAAATTAAAAAAGAAAGAAATGAAACCGAGAGTAAGGAAACTAAAACTCCTTCTAATAATGCTGGGCAAACTAAATCGGAACATGAACGGAACAGTATTAAAAGTGTAAGTAAATTTCGTTGTAAATTCTAAATCAGGTAAATAAGATATGGCTTATTTCTAGTTTAAGCGCTATTAATAAGTATTTTTGTTTTTATTTTTAATTATTCAACAAGTAGCTATTGATGAAAATAAAAAGTGCGGAAACTCTTAAAAAAACTATCATTTGAAAATAAAATAAACAAAATAAAATAGATGTGAAAATTATTGAAATAATTGACAAATCAATTATTATATTGTAACGACTCTTCGTTGGTTCTTTTCGATTATTGAGCAAATACGACAGTAAAAGACAGATCTTTGGTTAACAGAACCTCAAACTTTATTTGTCAACAAATTACAGCAGCTTCCGTTTTTCCTTACAATAAATTCCAGGGTCTCCAATTTATGTACGATCAACTTCACCGCTTTTCCACAATTTGAATCAATAATATTCGGAATCTTAAAATCTGTATTTACTATTCCACTAAGTTTAGATTCTTTCACTATTAGTACCCAGGCTCAAGTACCACCGATTATTCATTATACTTGCGAATATTTATAAACACTTTTTAATTGCAGAAGTAAAACTGACTATCTGATATTTTTGTTTGCTTATTTATATCGAAAAATAAATAAATCGAAACTTCTATAATCCACTAGAAATCAATACTACGTAGTCCGTACATCTTGAATAGGCCACACCTATTTTCATTCATACTTGCATTTGTATTAGCGAACTCAATTTTAATTTGTGCAAAATGTATTTGTTAAAGGGAGTTAACTTTTAATTCATCTTTGCCATAGAATGTAGAAAACATTTAGGCGGAACGTATTGGTTATTTATGATTAAATTAACCCATTCTGGACGAAGTTTATTACAATATTATTAATAGTATCATTATATTATTATATTACCAATTATAAATTATTTTATTTTTTGTGGCAAACTGTTAACTATTTGAATATTTTAATTTTGTTATTGCTAAATTATAATTAAAAATTATTAATTATTATTTAAATATATATGAATTAATAATTAATTAAAACGTTAAACTACATTTAAGAGCAATACATATTACTAACAATAATTTTTATTTTTTTAAAGATGTCGAACGTTACGTCGAACGAACGTTACAAATGTAAAATTTGCAATAAGAAGTTTAAGTTCAATTGTGATTTTAACCGTCATATGAAAACCCATACGGAACGATATGAATGTTCAGAATGCTGTAGAAAATTTTTTCGAAAAATTACTTTGAAAATGCACAAACGAACTCATGATCCGGAAAGAATGATGGTAAGTTTAAATCGATTGCAACGTCTTTCAAACAAAATTTATTTTTAAAGGCATTAAACGTGATCTTTAATTTTTTAAGTTTAAATATAGTTTTCAATTTAATGTCAATATTCTTAAGGAGTTTGAGAAGTTGTTTCGATGTTCACTCTGTCCAAAAAAATGTATGTCCATGGAAAACAAATCTGATAGCTCAAATGTAAATTCATACACGATGAAAATTACAGGTTCACGATGTAATGATTCGTTTGAAAAAAAAATTAAATGTTGTATGAATTAGTAAAAATTAATAACGAATTTGAATTCTTCAAAGAGACTTACACCGTTAAAGAGTTTAAGCCGAGTTGTCTTGTGGTTAAGTAGTTGGATTTGAACTCGGAGGCCTCCTTGGTATTTTTTCTGATTTATTCTTTTCTAACGACACGTTTTTCAGCGAAAGAGTGTTAATCTTATGTCCAACCCATTCGGGATTACACTGTCAGTTCCTAATCTAAATTACGAGAATGTGTAATATGTGTGGTTGTAATATGTGTGGTTTAATAACACCCGTCACCCCCTTCGACAGTTGTAGAACCGTTACATTCGCATTTTGGGTAACTGCTCTTTTTTTTTAAATATCGTTTCAAATAATTAACTATTAATTAACTTAATTTTTCAAACCGTCTGATTATTATTTATAGCTCATTGGAATGTTCTCATCACTGGCTCTAGCAAATTTTAAAAATTTAACAAAATTTTAACGTTACTTCTATTTATTTTCAGTTTTCTTGTAAATTTTGTGATGAGAAGTTAGTAACCAAAGGTGAACTAAGACGACATATAAACAAACATACACGTGAAATGCTGTTTAAATGTTCTGAATGTGAAAAAGAATATTTAGACAAATCAGCTTTTAACTATCATATACAAACTCATTTAAAAGAAAGATTACAGGTAAGAATTTTCTTAACGTTTTGTGCGTGGTAGTAGATAAAATAAATGTTAAAATGAAGTGGAAAACATTCTTGAACTTTATCAACAAAATTAAGATTTGTTAAAATAAAAAATTTCATTATGAATATTAATTTTCCCCGTATTTTGAGGATTATTGACTCTTTTTTTAATGATCTCGATTGGACTAATGTTTTACGGTAGAGGAAGTGTTTATCCCTCTTGACCGAGATAGATGTATCTGCGCTATGCAAGTACGGCTTGCAAAACCGGTAAAAAATGTGCATTTAAAAACCCGTTGTTTTCTCAATTAAAGCCGGTTTTTGAAGAAAATATTTTTTAGTATGTAATTCGAACAGTGAAATTCGTAAGGTGTGCATTTATTACATAAAAATCATGTTCACACAACTTTTTTATTCTCTCCAAGTAACTTATTTTGTGATGTTATATTTGGATATGACACTGTTATGGACCGTCAAAACCTCTTTAATTATAAAACTCTTGTTTTAATTTATCGTTATGGGGAGTTATACATTAGTTATGAGGAGTGTTAGTTTATAAATACATATATTCATTTATTTAATTTATAATAATTAGGGGAATCAAAAATGAAAGTCGTTATATAATCAAATAATTTTACTGTTGGTCAGAACATTTACCATTAATTATAAAATGCAACAAATTGATTTGAAACATATTTTCTGCAAACATAATTAAAAATAATTAATTGCAAAATATATGAATCAAATAAATTATTTTGTTCAAAATAATTGTTATAAAGTCTTGTGCTGCATTGTGACGAGTTTGGATATATTTGGAAATAAGGGTTTTTGGATAATTAAAGATTGGGTAATGGAATCTTGGGATTAAACAACACCACAAAAATATTGGTAATCAATAATCATATATTGGTTTAAAAAAGTATTGGTGCTAAGTATATACCAACAGAGAACAAAGAAACAAAAATATTTATTTTATCAAGGAGGTTTTGTAATTTTATTCAAATTTAAATTTGATAATTTTATGAAATTTTTAACCATGACAACCACCAAATTTCATACCAAAAACTAGGTTGCTTTGATTTAAAAACATGCATTTTAATGTTTTTAAAAGTTTTGGTATTTAGTTTGTTGTATGTTTTCGAGAATAACAAATTTTTGGGTATTTGTTACAAAAACTGTTGTGTGCTACTAATGCGTATGAGTTTGTCCAAAATTGTGTAATAGCTGTCCCCGCTTTCGTTCGTCCAGTTACTGCTAGTGAGATTATTAAATGAAAATTAAGTTTTCTGTCGCTTCGGTAGACGTTCGTTTTTTATCTTCAGATTTTGTTTACCACATGACCGTGGACTAATAAAAGTTTGAAAAATTGATAATATAATTGATGAATTATAATTGATGGTATGCTGATGAAGTTTCGATAGTCGAATAATCATCGACGGGGGCGTAATTAATAAGCATATCTGTCGTCACAGGATTCGCATCACTGATATAGAAAGTTCGAATTTCCTTAGTTACTTGAGTTTAATTACTCACATCAATTTCTAACTAATTCGGTAAAGAAGTCGAAAAAAGATTTGAATTAGCTCCCCATAAGTGATTTATTTTGATGCAGGAAAACTGAAAGAAAAATATGAAAATATAGTTTATGGTTACTAAGAAACCGCATGAGTGGCAAGTGAGAGTCAGAAATGTCATTTTCTTCAGTCTTAATCAGATCTGTACTTAATTCGAGCATTCTACAATAATAATAAAAATAGGCCATAATGAATTTCTTATGAAATATTTTTCTGAATGTTTATGTTTCTAATGAATTGTGATACCTTTAATTAATATGGAAGTTATATTTGAGTAAATTGCTGTAAATTGATGGTTAAAATCAATATTTTTATTTTATTATAACGAATTAAATATATGTTTTCTAATAAAATGTGTTTTTATTAAGAATTTTAACGCTCGAATTTAATTTTTATAGATGTAAAAAGATTCTTCTAAAAACCGTAAAAACCGGTTTTAATATTTTTAAAAACCGAAAACTAATTTTTAAAAAATGAAGTGGGTTTTGCAAACCCTACTAATGCAAGGTCAGAGCAGTTACAGATAATGTGTTCCATCGGTTCTAACTCAGAGTTGCAGAATCTGCATCTGCCTGAGACAGCAAGACTCCGTTTGTTAAAGTGATAGTTTATTGGATTCTGGCCTGCACCACGCAGCATGTTAAGATATTCAGAGACTCGTTCACTTTTAAGATTATCGTCTTTTCCATAGTTGTCTATTTTGATCCTGCTCCCAACTTTGGATAACGCATTTGAGCGAATTCTTAGTCAGCCCAAAGCACGGCTTTGAACCATTGAATTTTTTAGAGGCGCATTTCTTTGCTAGTGCATCTGCTACAACATTTCCGTGTACCTCTGTGTGACCAGGTACCCACAAGAGTGACGCGATTGGTTTCTGAAATTTTTTTATAGATTTTGGTAGCATTCCCATACTAGCTTTGAATTGAAACGCGTCAAATTCGGAGGTAATAGCGTCACTCGACTGTAAGAAATAATGTATATATCTGTGTCGTTGTATTCCCTTTCAACACACAGAATAGCACAATAGTTGATGGTTAATGTTTAGACTGTTGCAGAAGTTTATATCTGAAGCCAAACACCCTTGCACCTGTGCCTTTATTGGTTTGGGAGCCATCCGTAACTAGGCGCTTGGAAGGTAGTGATTGAATGTAGCTCTCAGTGCCACCTGTGGCTCCTATTTTGACAATAAACGGTCTTCCTAAATCAGTAGTATTTGGCATACAATCCGAAATGTGGTTGGTCACCATTTTTTTCTTTAATTCCGAGAGTATCGTTAGGTTGCCAGGTTAAAGTATTTTGTTATTATAAGTTAGTTACAAACTGTAGTTTGTGAGTGCTAGATGCTGCTGCAGATCTAATGTGTAGGTGCAATGGATTAAAAAAGAGTATTTCCAATGGTGTTGTTGGTGAGGACGACAAAACATTTTGCATTGCGAAAGGGGAATTAGAACACTAAAATCAACGGGTTTATGGTATGTAATAGCAAACAAGATCCCCGGCTTATAGCCTGAGTAAGCTAGACCCGTATCACAGTGACGAAAGAGATGCAAAGTTGCTGCTTGAAAACCATTCCAAGAAATCTTAAATTTTGTTTGTTTTTTTTTTTCAGTTTTCTTGTAAATTATGTGATAAGAAGTTTATTACCAAAGGTGGACTTAGAAATCATATGAACAATCATACACGTAAAAGTTTGTTTAAATGTTATGAATGTAATAAAGGATTTACACAAAAAGACGGGTTAGCAAGGCATTTAAAATCTCATTCAAAACAGGTAAGAATTTCCTTTACATTTTGTGAATAGTAGTAGTTAAAATAAATATTAAAATGAAGTGGAAAACTTTCTTGAACTTTCTCAACAAGATTAAGATTTATTAAAATAAAAAATTCCAATATGAATATTAATATTCCCCCGTATTTTGAGGATTATCGACTTTTTTAAATGAACTTTGCAGAAGAGAAAGTGTTAGTATTCGTCCTAGCTTGATATATCTGCGTTATGCAAGATCAGAGCAATTACAGATAATGTGTTCCATCGTTTCTACCGCCGAGTTGCAGAATCTGCATCTGTCATCAAGATCTAAATTGCTAAGGTGGTGGTTTATCAGACTCTGTCCTGTCACGATGTTAAAATTTTCAGAGGCTCTCTCTCAAGATTTATTATTTTTAGAAGAGAAACACCCAGTTCCGGTAAAAAATGTGCATTTAAAAACCCGTTGTTTTCTCAATTAAAGCCGGTTTTTGAAGAAAATATTTTTTTAGTATGTAATTCGTACATTGAAATTCGTAAGGTGTGCATTTATTACGTAAAAATCATGTTCACACAACTTTTTTATTCTCTCCAAGTAACTTATTTTGTGGTGTTATATTCGGATATGACACTGTTATGGACAGTCAAAACCTCTTTAATTATAAAACCCCAAAAACACTTGTTTTAATTTATCGTTATGGAGAGTTATACATTAGTTATGGGGAGTGTTAGTTTATAAATACATATATTCATTTATTTAATTTATTTATAATAATTAGGGGAATCAAAAATGAAAGTCGTTATATAATCAAATAATATTACTGTTGGTCAGAACATTTACCATTTATTATAAAATTCAACAAATTGATTTGAAACATATTTTCTGCAAACATAATTAAAAATATGGAGGGGCTGAAATCTCACAGCTCTGAGGTATCAAGATTTCAGTCTGGGTTAAGGATTTTGATATAGTTTTCGGCAAAAAACTTTTATGAGGACATAGATTTTAGTTTTGGGCAGCGGTGTATATCAAAGATAACTCTTTGTTAAAGTATAAGTATTTTTTATCTCTGTTTAGAAATTTATTACAAAACTAACACAAAACACCAATACGTTGCCGGAAAATTATAACAGATCGTAAATTAACATAAATTAGTGAAAAGATGATACACTCAGCAAACTACTCAAAAACCTCTTCATTTAGCGTTTCGAGAAAATATTACAAAATCACAAATTCATATTTCTTTCAAAATTCCAAAAATATTGTAAAAATTAAATAAAATTCAAACTTTTTTCAAAATTCTAAAAATATTCAAAAAATTCTTAAAAATTCAAAATTTTTCTAAAATTCTAAAAATATTGCAAAAATTATTAGAAAATCAAAAATACAAACTTTTTTCAAAATTCCAAAAATATTTCAAAAACTATAACAAATTCAAAAATTTCCATGTCCAATTTTTTTTCAATTACATTTACGCCATAAAAACAGCTACATTTTTTTTCCAAAAAATTGGCTTAAAAAAATAAATGAAATCGTTTTTTGACACACTTGACAACATGTTTTTGACAAACCTATAATGCCATAATTCTCAATAATAATAATAAAATTTCATTTCAAACAAATAATTAATTTTATTATTTCCCAAAAATTGGGTAAAAATATAAATAAAACTCTATCTTTTGACACACTTGACAACATTTTTTTGACAAACTTATAATGCAATAATCTAGATTTTGGTCTCATATACCAATCCCGACCATCAAGATTTCTCGAAATTCAATGCTTCTACTCGTAATCACTTAAAATGAACGTTTTTTAAGCAAAATTGTGCAAATTTCCTTGTTTTGACACACTTGACGATTTTTTTGACACACTTTCGGTACATTTATCAAACACATCGTCCTTTCGGCTCTTCCCATTGAGTAAACCTATTTTTAGAAAAAAAAATGTTTGAAATCCGTCCAGCGGTTTTCTAGATTTCGTCGGTTGTGACGGACAGCCGACAGACACACACATCTTTTTTTTGCTTTTTTAGAATTAGTAGGTCCTAAAACGTCAAGAAATGCCAAAAAGTGGGGGTAAGAATTTCACTTTGAGCTCATGAATGTAATATTTAGGTCTTTCAGACCGAAGTAATTTCATTATTATTTAACTACTTTAAGTTGAATTTTTCTCAATAGGAATTTCTGTTTTTTGTAATTCAATTAGCCAATTCTAGTGTATTTAGTCTAATTAACTCTACGAACATATGTTTTGTATGTATCCAAAATATACTTCCGAATTGAAAAATTCAAAATACTTAATTGCTTGAGTTTAAGACTTAAGTGCTCAAAAAATCTCTAATATATAATTCAAAATTTTCAATATTCAAAGCTAGTGAATTAAAAGTTATTAACAAGATTATTTTGGTTATTATTTGTTTCAGTAGAGAATAGAAATCAATATGAAATTTACTAGAATTTTCATATTTAAATTTTTTTTCGTTTCGACAAGATTCCCAGGTAACAATTTCGCAAAATTTTTTAAATTATTCCAACTTAAGTTGAGAAAGCATTGTGTAAGACCATATTATTCAAGCTTTACCGAAAAAAAGCTTGTAAAAGACTAGATTCACTAAGTAATATTATTATATTATTATTATTATATTATTATATGTTGCGCGTAATATTATTTAATGCAAATAACAGACATTTTTAAATAACAAGCTTTATATTTCACTCCAAGTACTCTGTTAAATATTGATGCAAAGAGCATTAGTTTAACTTTATATAGCAAGCTTTGTATTGCTTTGTAATGGAAACTTCCGTAGGACCTATATGTGTAGCAATTTGCATTACATATTTCATTTTTTTTTAACTGTGTATAATCAAAAAACCATGAACTCTCCAAAAACTACAACAAATATAATCAACAAACCAACATCGCACACATCATTTGCACTTCAAACTAATAGTCCTAATTTCAATGTACTCCAAACTCCTAATTTCACCCATTTATCACCAAACTGTCTTTTCATTCTCAATATAGAGATTACACGACGATTTTTATAAAAGTCAAACAAATAACAACAATCAATTCTGTTGAAACGTCAAACTAATTTTTGTTTAAAAATAATTTATAAAAACGTAGTAGTTTTACAAAAAGTAATAGATTTTAGACCAAAAACGTTACTAATACATTTACATTAATATGGACGTTATATTTGAGCAAATTGCTGTAAACTGATGGTTAAAATCAAAATTTTTATTTTATTATGACGAATTAAATATATGTTTTCTAATAAAATGTTTTTTTATTAAGAATATTAACGCTCGAATTTAATTTTTATAGGTGTAAAAGATTGTTCTGAAAACCGTAAAAACCGGTTTCAATATATTGAAAAACCGAAAACCAGTTTTCACTAAATGAAGACGGTTTTGCAAGCCCTATTAACGCAAGATCAGAGCAGTTACAGATAATGGGCTCCATTGGTTCTCACTCCGAGTTGCAGAATCTGCAACTGTCTGAGGCAGCAAGACTTTGTTTGTTAAGGCGGTGGTTTATCGGATCCTGTCCTGCACCACGGAGCATGTTAAGATCTTCAGAGACTCGTTCACTTTTTAGAATCTCGCTTTTTTCATAGTTTATCTATTTTGTTCTGCTACTAACTTTGGATAATTCTTGGTGAGCCCACAGCACTGCTTTGAACCATTGAATTTTGTAGAGGCGCGTTTCTTTGCTAGTGCAAATCTGCTACTACATTGCCGTGCAAACCTCTCTAGGTACCCACAAAAGAGTGACGCGGTTGGTTTGTGAAATTTTTTATAGATTTTGGTAGTATTTCCATACTAGCTTTGAATTGAAACGCGTCAAATTCAGAGGTAATAGCATCACTTGACTGTAATAAATAATGTATATATCTATATGTCGCTGTATTCCCTTTCAACATACATAATAGCACAGTAGTTGATGATCAACGTTTCGACTGTTACAGAGGTATCTAGTGCTAACCCCCGTTTAGATATGAAGCCAAACACCCTTGGACCTGTGCCTTTATTGGTTTGGGACCTATCCATAACCAGGCACTTGTATGATAGTGATTGTAAGTAGCTCTCAATAGTCAATACCTCCCTTGGCTCCTATTTGGACAATAAACGGTCTTTCTAAATCAGTAGTATGTGTCTCACAGTCCGAAATGTGGTGGGTCACCAATTCCTTCTGCAATAATGAGAGGATCGTTTGGTTGCCAGGTTTATGTATTTGCACAAGCTCTTGATAGTGAGTGCTAGATAATGCTGTAGATTCAATGTGTAGGTGCTATGGAAGGAGAAAGACGATTTCCAATGGTGTTGTTGGTGTCGACAACAAAACATCACTAAATAGAACATTTTGAATACCGAAACGGAAATTAGAACACTAATAATAACGGGTTTATGGTTTGTTATAGCTTATAAGAGCTCTTATAGCTTGGGTAAGCTAGACCTGAAAGGGGTGGAAAGTTGCTGTATAAAGACCATTCAAAGAAATCTTTTTTGTTTTTTTGTTTCAGTTGTCTTGCAAACTTTGTGATAAAATGTTTACTTCCAAAAAGTTACTTAAACAGCATATCCATATTCATACAAGGAAACAAGAAAAGGTACAGGTAAAATTTTATTTCAGTTAACGATGGATATAATGGTTCGTATGAAAAAATAAATAATTATCTTCTTATCTTATCACGTAATTAATAATTATCCTAGTTTTTCAAACCTTTCGATTATTAACTATTGCTCATTGGATTGTTCTCATCAGTACCCTATTAGCAAATTTGAAAACCGTTTAAAGAAATTTTGAAGTTTTTTCTATTTGTTTTCAGTTTTCTTGTGAATTTTGTGATAAAAAGTTAACCTCCAAAAAACACTTAAACGACATATCAATACTCATACACGTGAACATTTGTTTAGATGTTTTGAATGTGCTAGAGAATTTACAGATGAAGGAAATTTAAAACGGCATTTAATAAAAATTCATGGAAAAGAATATTATATTTGTTTTTTATTATTTTGCTTTGGTCATTTTAATTAGTCTTTAAATTTTCTTACGCAACAGAAGTATAAAATTAAACAGTAATATAATCGTTGAATTTTTGAATATCGTGCTTTTTCTGCACTTAAATTTATTTTAGCTCCACAAAGAGTGCACCTCTCTGATATTAAGAAATGTTCTATTTGTACGTTTAAATGAAAGTTTTTTTCCAAAATAAATATGTACGTAACACTAAGTTCCCGCTAAACTGCGCGCGCGCGCACATCTTATTACATAAGCGCGCAGGAAAAAAAATATGCAAATAATTTTAATTGTGATCATACATAATGTTAAAATTAAAAACATTTTGAAAACATAACATGAAAACCTAACATATAATATTTTTTTCAGGCAAACTTGGAGCCTAAAGAATAACGTTATTTATTTAAAAATTCTAGTATATAAGTATAAAGTATTTACTAGAATTAGCTGTCGATATATAATTTTGTACATACTTTTTTAACGGAAACTAAATGATACGACATTACTTATGCTAATTAAATGCAAGCTCTATTTTCCTTTATTAACATTTATAATGAGATTTAGTAGTTGTAAGATTAAGTGAATCTAGTGCAGAGATGGCCAAGCTTCACTACACGTAGAATCGCAGTACAATAATCTCTCGTTACGAGAGCCAACATAAAAAATAAAATATTTCAAAAGTATCAGTTGTTTGGAAATATTTATTTTATTGAAAACCAAATATGTACTTATGGCTAAAAATCCATACAAATAGATATTTAAATTTTGTTGACATGACATACTTGCTGGTAGATGGCATGTTTGTTTGTAACTTGGCCGTGAATTTTCTGAAATCTGGTTCATAGTTTGTTAGCGCAGCATGAGCAGTATGAAGTAATTCCGTTAAATGCACATTTGTAAGTTGGTTTGATTCAGTGGTTTGATTTTATGAACTTCATTGTTGAAAAAAGTGATTCACAACAATATGTTGTACCGAATATAGACAGTAATCTGGCAGCAGCTTTTTTCAAATTGGGGTACTTTGATTGAGACACTAGTTTCCAAAACTCATTTGGAGATTGTGGTGCATTTGGCTTTGTGATGCATTTTAAGAATGTGATCTTCCTGTAGCTCTAGTAATTCCATTTCTCCTGAGGCACTGTGATTCAAAATATAACAAGGAATCGATAAGCCCTCGTTAATAATGTCAATCTAGAATGGATTTACAAGTAAATTAAGAGAAATATTTAAATTATTCAGATCATTAAATCGCAAATGAAAGCCTTTCAATAATTCTGCTAATTTACTGTCGTATTCACTCAGTTTGTTATCATTAATTTTAGAGAGTATGTTCTTCAGACGAGAAAAGTGGTTGAACACTTTTGTTGTTAAATCTCGTTGAAAAAGTTGAATTTTTTTCATAAAACTCAGAATCGTTGAAACTCACCCCGTTGAACTTTAGCCTTAAGGGCTAATGCTCACTCCTGCGGTATCAAAATCACAAAAAAACTAACACAATTAACTATTTAAAAAAATTACTAACCGAATAAAAAATTTAGTAGTCTCCAGAACAACCTTGTTTGGATCCAAAGACCCAAACATTGTCACTCTAGAGCCCCACGTTGGGCGCCATCTTGTAATTGGAGTTTTATCTGGTAGACCTTGAAGGTCTACCATTTGGTCACGCACGCCAAAAACCTGCCGCTAGCTCATAGAGCGAAGGTTCTCGACCAACCTCACTAACAAGAAATTTTAAAATAAACACAAAAAAAAAATTCGCGTGCAAAAAAAAAAAACAAAAAAAAAACCATGGTTCAGTGGAAGGGATGGCCCGCCCTGTCACAACTCTCCCCAAACTATTTGACCTAGCCCATCATTGTAACCTTAAACCGGTAAGATAAAGTTATGGAAAGATAAAATAAAAATACTACTTCCCTGCCCAAGCGATGATCATCTGAATATCCAATACTGTAGTAATTAGGTGATATCGGTTAGTCCCTTATTTTTTTGTAAGTATAATTGATGGTTCTGATTTCTTAGTTAACTGTAATGTACACTCCTCTTTTGGGTTATCCATATATTCTCCCGACATTATAATTTCAATTTTCAACACCCACAATTCGTATTGGGTTGCATATAAGGTGAACCCCAACTCATAATGAAACAACACATTTGATATTATTCATATTGCCTTAAATTTTATTAACGGTTCATTAAACCATCATGGTGCACATTAGTCATATTATTTTTGCTTTGCCACTTAGCACAATAAGTTTTTCCACATCAACTTGTAACATTTATTTTACATTTATATTTCTTTTTTTTTGTATACTTAATCTTAGGTAACACAAACAAACTTTTCTTTTAAATTATTACAAAAAAAAATTAAATCGATAAATTTTATAAACACCAAACTTGTAATAGTTTCTTAATTTTTGTGTTCTTTCAAATTAAAATCCAAAATTAAAACAAAACTCAATGGCAAAAAAAACTTTAAACTAACCAAAATTCCGACTCAAACCATGGATTACAACGAACCCTTTTAACTACTCAACCCCAACTGCCTAATTTCACTCTTAATCACCAACCGTTTCTATCACCCAAAACCCACCAACTTCCTGCAAAAAAACTAATTTCTTCAACTGCCAACCACCAACTAACTAATTAAAGAAAAACAATTAACAGAAATTTTTTTTTCTACGAGCGAAAAAAAAATTTCGTCAGCATAAATTTTAGTTAAATTTATTAATTCTCACAATTTTCTTCATATTCATGAAAAAAAATATACAGAAAATTAATAAAAAAACAATTTAATACCGAAGGTGTTAGATGTACATTGGAATGTTTAACCAGTTGTGTTGTTACACAAACGGGTTGAAAAGTGAGTGGAAAATTAAGATCTATAGTATATTACTATAGGATAGAAAAGGTAAGTACACCCAACATTTAAAATCTTGCCCATTACACATCCTTTAATTCCAGATAGTGTTTTTCTTTTCCTTTGAGGAAATTTCTGATATGTTCCATTAAATCAATGAAATCACCGTTTGTTTCTTGCTTTCTTCCTTATGTTTTTAATTTCGTTATTATGGTCAATTATTCATTTTTTTGGTTAAGGCCGTAGGGCAATATCTTACTGTCGTAGATGTAGAAGCGGTTGAGGTAGCATATGTCGGATTTGCACGTGTATTTTAATTCAATTTAATTATGAACTTATTCATTTTTTAATTGGAATATTAAAGGGTACATTGCCGTCGGCACGTCGGCCAATTGCCTAAAGATAAAATATCAAAAATATTGTTTATCAAAAAATTGCAGAAAAAGATAATCATAATCAAAAACAAACGAATCCAATAGGAAAGTCGTTTGATTTTGAGAAAGATTTTTGTGCATTAATTTGAGACAAATACAGGTGATTTTATTTTTAGTCCACTAGAATATGTTAAACGTATAACCTTAAATAATAAAATTAGTTAAATTTATTTATAACAGCGGATTATAAACTTGATTTGCGAAGTGAAGTAGTATCAAACTAAAACAAAGCCGCAAAAAACTCCAACAGTAGTAACTTCGACAGGACGGACCTAAATATAATAATATGATTGTATTAAATCATATTATATTAAACAGCATTATAAATTATATGTATTACTTTTAATTTTGTTACAATTTTTATGAATTATTAAATATTATTTAATTTTTTCATTTCTTTTCGAGAGCCGCATTTATTCTTTCAAAGAGCCGCGGTTTACCCATGTGTGATCTAGTGTTTTTTCTACGATAGCATATAAAAAGTCTATTTTCATGCAGGTTTAATCACATATAAAAATGTTTTTTTTTCCACCAATGTAAAATCACTTTCGCTTAATAAAAAATTGTAGTTGTTTAAAACGTTGTAAAACATGTATAGTCCAGTCATTTTAGCATAAAAAAGGGGTGAACCTCGGAATGTGAGATAATAAGCTGAATTTTTGTATATACGTTCATTTTGGCGTTCTATAAGTTGTCTTAAAAGTCTCATAAAATCTCGTGTCTGCGTCGTAAGTTATTCAAGGTCAAAGGTACCAAAAAACAGTTTTTTATTCGCCTATATATTAGTATATAAGTGTTACTTTATTACTGTGATTTGCGGCTTTAAAGCATCACTTTTCAGCTATTTATTTTGTCGTCATAGCTACGTCCAAAAAAGTAAAAAGCATTTGTATTTGTTTAAATTCTATGAAAAATAAATTTTTTTATCAAAGCAACCCGCCAATTCAAAATTTCATTATCCAATTAAAATAGTTGTTATCATTTGTTGTCATAGAATTTGGAAAAAATAATAAATATTTTTTCAAAGGTTACTTGTTCCACATATTTTGATTTTAAAATTTATGAAAATTTGTAATTTTAATTTAGAATAAACAACTTTTCTTACAATATTTTGCTTGCGGCGAATACAAAATAGTATAGATGCACGGACGTAAGCTATTTTGGACTTAATGTGGGTGCAAATCTCGGCTAGCGCCTCGATTTGCAAACTCCACATCCGTCCAAAATCTTTAGCTTTACGTCCTAGCATCATAATGTACTATTTCGTGCTTATCTCGGTTTCTTTTGCTCCAATGATGTTAAATCGATTATTAATGTTGTAGAGAATAAAATTTGCGACAAATTTTATATGAACTATTTCATCATGCGCTTAACCGTTTTTGAGATAGAGGTCGGTGATTGCGCTGCGTTCAGTCATACGCACTGTAATGCAAGGTCAACCGTGAATATCTGTGAATGCTGCCTTAAATTTTGAATATTTTGTATTATTTATCAGTTAATATATTGTATTTAATAACATTTTACATATTTTTTACATATTCATTTAATAATACTTACTTTGTGTACTTAAAAATTTATTAAATGAATTACTTATTGTATATTCTAATGTATTGAAAGTAGATTTTAAGAAGAACAACAGATTGTATTATTAGTGCGAAAGTAAAGTAACACATATTAAGTGTCACAAAGTGGCACAAGTGTCTCAAAGTACGCTAAACTATAAGAAATGGATTTAGCAAAGCATATCAAACCATTGAAGGATGAGTCAGATTGGCCAATTTGGAAGAGGAAAATTAGGGACCTGCTTGACTATCACGATGGAGCTTTAGATATAATAGATGGGAAGTTACAAAAACCAGAACAGCTAGGAGCTGATGCTACGACAGCACAATTAAAGGGTTTTAAAGAAAAGGCCGATTTCTACCGTAAGGCTAATAGCTATGCGAAGTCATTGATAACAACCGCTATTACTGACGAGGTTTATCAAAAAGTAATGGACAAAGATACCGCATGTGAGACTTGGGAAGCGTTGAAAAAGCAGTTTGAAGCCACTTCAAAGGATCAACTTTTCAAAATCTGCACAGATTTCTTTGCTTTTTGTTGGGTGCCAGGCCAGGATGTTTCGACACACATTGCTATTTTAAGGAGATTGTGGGTTGAATTGAACAGCGGACTTATGGCAAAAGATGAGAATGAATTACCCGATCTTATGTTAGTCTGCAAAACCTTGCACATTTTGCCAAGCAGTTATGAAATGTTTCGCTCAAGCTGGATGATGTTATCAAAAGATAATGAACCGAATTTTGATGAGTTAACTATGCAGCTTTCTACGTTCGAAAGAAACTTCAAACGAAATGACAGTGAGAAATTAGCTCAAGAGGCGCTAGTAGCAAGACCAGTGAAAAAGAGGCAAGAGGGTTCATCTAAGAACAATAGCAAGTCCAAGAAAGATGACTGTTGTAATTATTGCAAGAAAAGAGGTCATTGGGTCAATGAATGCAAGAAATGGATATCTGATGGAAGACCAAACAAGAACATATCTTCAGGTAACGTTCAGAGCAATGTAACTGACACTAACATGTCTCTTGTAACAATTTGCAATGAGGTGAATCTGGCTGAGTCTAATTCTACAGACTGGTGGATTGACAACGGAGCGACAAGGCACATTACTAAATGTCCGGACTGGTTTGTGAATTTTCAAGTTTTCAGCAAACCAAGTAGTATCAAAGCAGCTGGAAGAGAAACTCTCGAGGCAATTGGAACAGGTTCAATTGTGATTATAAATCAGAACGGTGAGATGTTTACCCTAGAAGATGTGTGGTATGTTCCAGATATTTCACGCAATTTGTTTTCTGTGCTGGCTGCTCAAGATAGAAATCCTAAGAGCCTATTTAGGTCTACTCCTACAAAGTGTTGGCTGGATGTTGATGATAAAACAGTGTTATACGGGGTCCGAGAAGTGTCTGGGTCTTTGTTCGAGGCAGTCATTAAGCCGATGCGTTCCGAACGTTCTGAAGTAAACGTAGCTGTTGCAGATCAGTCGACATTACAACTATATCATGAAAGATGGGGTCATCAAGACAAACGTCATGTCAAAGAAAAGTTGCAAATTGAACTAGGCATAAACGTTAAGCTGGACAGAGGTATTTGTGAACCATGTATTTACGGAAAATCCCATAGGCTGCCTTTTGGTACAAGAAAAAAGGTATGTAGTCCTGGAGAACTAATGTCAACTGATGTTTGTGGGCCCTTTGCCGAATCATTCAAGAGGGCACGATATTTAGTAGTGTTCAAAGATAGTTACACAAAATTTCGATATGGCTTCATTATTAAAGAAAAGTCCGATGTTAAACTTGTTTTGAAGCAGATGCTAGCTCATGCTAAGAAGCAAGGTCACTTCATAAAAGAATTATTGTGTGATAATGGTGGTGAGTTCGATAATGCTGATGTCAAAGAAATTTTGCAGAAAAATGGAATCACTCAGAGGCTCACAGCGCCATATACTCCTGAACAAAATGGTGGAAGTGAGAGAGACAACCGCACTATTGTAGAAATGGCTCGAACTTTTAAGTATTCAAATGCAAAAGCTAAGTTTCCGGAAGCAATTTGGGCAGAGCTTGTCAATTCAGCTATTTATGTTCTGAATAGAACTGCTAAGTCTTCAGTTGAAGGTATTAGTCCTTTGAATCCTGGATAGGTAAGAAGCCAAGAATTAAGCATTTGCGCATCATTGGTTCTGTCTGTTACATTCACGTACCAACGCAAAAACGAAAAAAGATGGACCAAAAGGCTGTGAAAGGTTTTCTTCTTGGATACGATGGTGATGAGCGCTACCGAATTTATGTGAAGGCCGAGAACAAAGTCATATTATCAAGAGATGTGCAGTTCCACGAGCAAATTCTGGATTGTGAAGACAAACTTGTGCTACCATTTCAAAGCTATGAACCAGAGAGTGTGTTTCCTGAAGAAAAAACTCCAGATGAAGACACAACGCTTACTGATGACCGAAGTGATGATGACAATGAAACTGGATTGGACTCTGAAGTAGAAAGCGAGGAAGAGTCGCCAAAGCCAAATCTGAGAGATCGTACTAAGTTGAAAATGCCAGAACGTCTTAATTCATATGTTTTTTCTGCAGAAGAATTTGTTAGTGAAATAGACAATCCTGAAAGTTTTCAAGATGCAATTAGCAGCAAGCAAAGTAGTAGCTGGAGAGAGGCCATGTGCAGGGAAATTTCTTCACTTAATGAAAACCAAAGTTGGAATCTGACATTCTTGCCGAAAGGAGCTAAAGCTATTCCATGTAAGTGGGTTTTTCGTTTAAAAACTAATCCTGATGGCAGCATAGATAAGTATAAAGCTAGACTCGTCATAAAAGGCTTTAGTCAACGACAAGGCATTGACTACAATCAAACATTTAGTCCACTAGCGAAGATGGCAACTGTCCGATCCATTTTAAGTATTGCAGCAAGTGAGCAGATGCATGTCATGCAATTTGATGTATCTACAGCGTTTTTGTATGGAGAGCTTGATGAGGTAATTTACATGAAGGATTTGAAGATGGCAGCCATAAAGTTTGTCAGCTGAAGCGAAGTTTGTACGGACTTAAGCAGGCTCCTAGGTGCTGGAACAAATGTTTTGGATGTTTTCTTTCGAAATTAGGATTTAGAGCTAGCAAGGCTGAGCCATGTTTGTATATTCGTAAGAAAAACGGAAATAAGCTAATCTTGGTGCTTTATGTTGATGATGGGCTAATAGCAGCAAATAATCTGACAGATTTAGAAGTTTTCATGGAGGAGCTTAAATCTGAGTTCAAGATTGTCTCGAAGAAAGCTGACTATTTTTTGGGTCTTGAAATCGAGGTGGCAGATACGCATATCAAAATAAGTCAAAAGTCGTATGCCAAGAAAATCATGGAACGATTTAATTTTTCTGATTGCAAACCGATTTCAACACCAATTCTCAAGGGAAAAGTTGATGAGAAGGATAGAAAGGCTCACAAATTTCCGTATAGACAAGCTGTTGGAGCATTGATGTATCTTATGCTTGGTACTAGACCTGATCTGGCTTACAGCGTTGGGTATATTTCTAGATTCCTGGAGAATCTAAGATAGTTTTCCGGTACATTAAGGGCACCTTAGATCTTGGTTTAGTTTTCAAGTCTGGCGAAAACTTAGGTGTTCTGGAGTGTTTCAGTGATGCTGATTTTGGTGGTTGCATGAAGACTGGTAGATCAACTTCTGGTGTTGTTGTGAAGTACGCAGGTGGTGCAATTTCGTGGCTTAGTCAAAGACAAGCAATGGTGGCTACATCAACTACAGAGGCCGAAATTATTGCAGCGAACGAGGCTACAAAGGAAGTAATTTGGTTAAGCAGATTATTTTCTGAACTGGTAGAGCTGATGCAGATTCCTGTTCTACAAGTTGATAACTCAGCAGCTGTAAGATTAGCTCAAAATCCAGTGTTTCATCGTAGAACAAAACACAACATTTTTTCATCCGAGAGAAGGTCATAGAAGGTGTAATGGATATTAAACAAATATCTACTGATGAACAACTGGCAGACATCATGACGAAAGCATTACCCAGAGGACGTATCAAGGCGATTTGTAACGAGATGGGACTTCTCACACAATAATCAGAGGAAGTGTTGAAGTAATTATTGTGTTCTATATTAAAATGTCAAGTTATCCTTTCCTTTGATATTTTAACATATTGTTTATTGTATTTTTTCATTCTATTAAAAATCTTTCTATCAGACAGTCGTCTTTTAAATCTAATAAAAATATTGTTTAAGTGCTTTGAAAAACAAAATCAATCATTTTGCATTAATAGTTTTGAATGATGTTTTGGACGTACTAGGGCAGCTCTTCAAGTTTCTACAAAAAAGTGAGCTATCGCCCATGGCGTCAATGAAGAAGTTAAGTCCACAAGTTCATTCTGGAGTCGAGAATCAGAAAATGTTTTATCAAAATCATTAGAAAAAAAACAAAGCGTTAACGCTTTTTATGTTATTAAATTTATTAACGAACTATGTCATCATCTAGCAAAGCGATTTCCATCAGAAGAGATGAAAGATTGGTATGCCTTTGATTACAATGCAATCGCAACCAACGTAACAGATTTTAGTTTTAGACAAAAATATTCTGAAATTTATCCCCTGAATGATGAAGTAAGAGAAGAAGTGTTAAAAGAATACAGCATGTTTAAGTTTTTAATTGCCGAAAAACTACAAGAAAGAAGAACTACAACTACAAGAAAAAACTGCTAAAAATTTCAGTACTATACTATCCGTCGGGCTTAATGGTGATGAGTTTAGTAAAATTAGGTTTCTTGTGGAAATATGTGGAACTTTTCAAGCTAACAGTGCTGATTGTGAAAGAGACTTTTTAATAAGGATTAAAATACAACTTAGCGCCGAAATCAAAATTGATTTAGATGTCGTTTATGAATTATGGAAAAACAATAAAGGTTGGCGGGAAGAAAATTAAATTTTGTATAACTATTTGAATAATAAATTTTTTGAATTATTTTGCTTTTATTTATAAATGCCTTTAATTTTTTGCTTAGAATCGTTATGACCACGTTCGTCGAAGGAAAACGTCGAGAAATGTCAAAAAGTATAAAATTTATAAATTTTATTAACACATACCAAAGAAAATCAAATTGATAAAAAACAACAAAACATTTATATATAGTAAATTGAATTTATATATGTTTGAATTATCCTCGCATTTATTTATTTTTGAGAAAAAAGTAGCGCACCAATTTGTTTTTGCGCGCATCGGAAAAATTCCTTAGAGGGAACATTCATGTAATATAAAAAAAAATAATGAATTCATAAAAAAAATTCGAAAAAAAATCCGAACCGGTTTGGTTTGTTATAGCTTATAAGAGCTCTTATAGCTTGAGTAAGCTAGACCTGAAAGGGGTGGGAAGTTGCTGTTTAAAGACCATTCAAAGAAATCTTAATTTTTTTTTTTGTTTTTTTGTTTCAGTTGTCTTGCAAACTTTGTGATAAAATGTATACTTCCAAAAATTCACTTAAACAGCATATCCACATTCATACAAGGAAACAAGAAAAAGCACAGGTAAAATTTTATATCAGTTAACGACGGATTTAATGGTTCATATGAAAAATAAATAATTATCTTCTTGTCTTATCACGTAATTAATAACTATCCTACTTTTTCAAACCTTTCGATTATTAATTATTGCTCATTGGATTGTTCTCATCAGTACCCCATTAGCAAATTTGAAAACCATTTAAAGAAATTTTGAAGTTTTTTTCTATTTGTTTTCAGTTTTCTTGTGAATTTTGTGATAAAAAGTTAACCTCCAAAAAACACTTAAACGGCATATCAATATTCATACACGTGAACATTTGTTTAGATGTTTTGAATGTGCTAAAGAATTTACAGATGAAGGAAATTTAAAACGGCATTTAATAAAAATTCATGGAAAAGAATATTATATTTGTTTTGCATTATTTTGCTTTGGTCATTTTAATTAGTCTTTAAATTTTCTTACGCAACAGAAGTATAAAATTAATCGTTAATATAATCGTTGAATTTTTGAATATCGTGCTTTTTCTGCACTTAAATTTATTTTAGCTCCACAAAGAGTGCATCTCTCTGATGTAACTTGTACGTTTAAATGAAAGTTTTTTTCCAAAATAAATATGTATGTAACATAAATGTAACATAAAAAAAATAATGAATTCATAAAAAAAATTCGAAGAAAAATCCGAACCGAACAAGAACCCACTAAATTTTAATGTATTGAACCCGAACCTGAACCTGCACCCAAATTTTTCTGGGTTCGAAACACTGATCAAACCTGATCTTTAATTTTTTTTAATTTTACAATAGTTTTCATGCCAATTTTGTAGTAAGAAGTTTAAAGGAAAAGGGCATTGCGAACGTCATATGGTGATCTCTTCTTGCAAAAATCTGTTTCAATGTGCACACTGTCAAAAAGAATTTAAATGGAAAACTAGTTTGGTAGATCATATGAAAATCCACACATCAGGAAAACTAGAGGTAAATTTTTTTTTTTCAGTTAACGATCTAATGCCCGATTTACAGTCGGTAACGTTAACTTTAACTTAACCGTAACTTAAGACACATCAAAATTTTGATTTATAGTCGGTAAGAAATTACGTTTTCTTTGACGTTTGATTTGAAATTAGTTTTGGGTTTGTAATTTAAAATCAAAATTTAAAATAATGAAATCAAAATAAATATTTAATGCAAAATTTAAAATAAAAAATTTATTTTCAGATTAATTCCATGTCAAAATTTTTCGTTTATCTCTCTCTTTAGTCTTTTTATATCCTTTACATTTCTTAATGAATAAAATTTTATTTTTATGGACACTTTCAGTTAAATTTAAGATTTCTTTAGTTTTTATACTAAACGTCAAAAACTCCTTAACCAAATCTTTAAGATAGAATGAAATGAACTTTAGTTAAGACTTAAGTTTGATACCGACTATAAATCGTTTACGTTACCGACTATAATAGCATATTTGAAAAACCATTTGAAGAAATTTTAAAGCCATTTTATTTTCTATTTGTTTGCAGTTTTCTTGTAAACTATGTGATCATAAGTTAGCCAGCAGATCTACTCTTAAACAACATATGAACCTTCATACACGTGAAAGGTTGTTTGAATGTTCTGAATGTCATAAAAAATATCCAGACAAATCAAATTTGAACAAGCATTTAAAAATTCATTCAAAAGAAAGATTACAGGTAAGAATTTACTTTTGGTTTTGTGCTTATTAGTAGATAAAATAAATTATTACAATGAAGTGAAAAACTTTCTTGATCTTTCTCAACAGTATATTAAGATTTAAAAACCTAAAAACTTTCAATATGAATTAATTTTCCCTGTATTTTGAGGATTATTGAATTTTTTATATTAAAAGGTCTCGAAGCTGAGCTAAGCGGTTAGCTAGCCCAAGTGGTACTGCGACCTTTTATATTTATCCCTGATGTTGTTATAAAACGAATGACATTGTTATAACTGTAGCGGAGGTTGTTGTGCTAATCCTCCGGCTCTAGATGACGTCGATGTCACTGTATAATATGCAATATTGTTGAATCGAAAACGAATTTCAAACGAAAAAGTCAGACAAGTGCGAATAAAATTCGCTCGTCAAGGGTTCCGTGAATGTAAAAGAACTTTTTATATTGCCAGACCATAGACGCATAACAAAATAAATGTTTAATCGTAAATGTGAATAGTAAATTACAATCACATACATAAATACATTGATCAAAGATCACACCAAAAATGTTGCTCCAAATTTTTACACTGTTAACATGGCCAAATAAATCCAAGTCATGTTGTGACCGTTCCAAATTCGTACTTAATCGCTAAGGCTGCCAAGAAATCCAAATCATGTCGTACCTGTTTCCAAATTACTTATTGTCTAAGACTGCATTCATTTGTCACCCAACATTTGCGACTGGTTTTAATATTTGATAGAGGTTCTCAGCGTGTTTTATCAAGTTCATGTTAAGTTTCTAGTAAAAAATGTTAATATTTAAAACCGGATCCATCATGCCTATTCAATCATATTCTGTTTCCTGTTTTACAAGTCAATCGGTTTGTGCAAACAGTCAAACTGTTATGACACCCCACTTGACAGGGTTTTAAATGGTGTGTTCACCCCTTTTCATATCCACCCCCTTAATAAATAACACTAGTTTACAAGAAAAATCTCCCGAGATAAAACCCAACATTTCTTATAGATTTGGACCTCCTGAACACGAAAATCATATTCATTTTTTTTGGTTAGCTCTTGTTTTTGAGAATTGTTCACGAAAAACCAATTTTTTTGGTGATCAAAAATGTTGTTTCTGTTTTTGAGTCTCATATTTTACAAAACCAACAAATTAAATATATTAATGAAACAAGTGCATAGTAAAAATACCAACAAACATTTTGAGCTATATTTTGTAAAAATTCATTAAGGATTCTGGAAGTTACAGTTGAAAAAATACGAAAAATTCACGTTTTTTTAAAATTTTTCCATTTTCAACGCCGTAAATTTTGAACAAACAAAGACACTAATTTTTTGTAATTTCTTGAAGCCTATAGTAGTTTCAATTTTGTTTCTTTTAAGCTAAAAGACTTGAATATTGAGGCAGTTTGCACCAAGTTATTCAAGTTTTCCCAAAGAAAGTCAAAACTCAAAATTTGGAAAAAATAATTTTTTACTTAATTTATTGTGCCATAAATAATAATTTTATAAGTTCAGTCGTTCTCATCATTTCCATTTTTGTTTTCGAAGTTGGGAATTGGATCGATTTTATTTAGCGTATGGTTTTTATGACACATTAAAAAATAAATCTTAAAAAAGGTAGTTTTTCTATGAAATCTACCTAAAACAAAACATGAATACACATTAAATGTGCTTACAGTCAATTTGATTGCGCGTCTTTAGTTAAAAAGTAAAAATATTTGAACATTGGGCAGTACATTTGAACATTAGATGTTTACATCGAGTGAGTCTATCCATGTTACTACATCGGGCGTTGCCAAATGGATGTCTGCAATGTTGCCATTGTATCGTCGAATTGGACACACAGTTGCAATGTGTTTTATTGGATCGATATGAGACGTATATAGAAAAATATAAATAAAAGATAATGAATTGTGAGGAGAGGCAAAACATCATAACATCAGAACTATTTAAGTTAGTTCAAGCACCATAAAGTTAAGCCCCTATTTATGTTTATTAATACCTGTAAGGTTTGTTTCTTTTCTGTTTTTGGTTTTTTGATAATGCAAATTTTTTTCTATCACCGCCCACCTTGTGTTACTCCTTACGTTTATGATCATTTTAAGTTTAATTTAAGAAAGCAATTACTTCTCTTTTTTAATAGTTTTTCGGTTTTGCCAACTTTTGTTTAATTAGTTTAATTTCTTTTTAAGTAGATAGTTGTCGTATGATTAGTTGCAAATATAATCTCTCTGAGGATAAATTTAATTCCAAACATTCAAGTGAAAATATTAATTAAAAACGAAAAAATATTACAAATATAAATTTTAAATAGTGTATTGTTTTTAAAAACCAATAAATCAATAGTGATAGGCAGCTATAAGCAAAACAACATAAATTGTTAGTAAAGTGTAAACTCAAGTTTATTTAAATGGCGTCGTCAAGAAGTTTCAAGTGTAAAAATAGCACAAATTCATTTTGTTTTATTTGTAGAAGTAACATAATACATGCTGCTAAATCACCCCATTTATAAGAACTGCCTATCTTCATTACTAACTGATATTTTCCAACTCCTAAAATAAATCCGAGGTGGGAAGAGCTAGATCATGTCCAAAAACTTCACCAAAAAAATCTCTATTTCGAGAAAAATCTTATACAAATAAAATACAACTTTTGTCAAAAAAGGACATTTTATAATCAACAAACTGATATTTTCCAACTCCTAAAATAAATCAGAGGTAAGAGGAGCTGGATCATGTCAAAAAACATCACAAAAAAATCTCAATCTCAATGAGAAAAATCATATACAAATAAAACACAACTTTTGTCAAAAAAAGACATTTCATAATCAACTAACTGATATTTTCCAACTCCTAAAATAAGTCTGAGGTGGGAGGAGCTTCATTATGTCATAAAACTTCACAAAAAAATCTCAATTTCGAGAAAAATCATATACAAACAAAATACAACTTTTGTCAAAAAAAGACATTTCATAATCAACTAACTAATATTTTCCAACTCCTTAAATAAGTCCGAGGTAGGAGGAGCTAGATCTACTACGAAAGCAACTTATACATAAATCAATTATGTTGCAGAATTTAAATTATTCTTAAAGTTAAATTTTTATTCTAAATTTTGAGTTTTGACTTTCTTTGGGATAACTTGAATAACTTGGTGCAAACTGCACCAATATTCGTATCTTTTAGTTTTAAAGAAAGAAAATTGAAGTAACTATAGGCTTCAAGAAATTAAAAAAAATTAGTGTCTTTATGTGCTCAAAATTTATGGTGTTGAAAACGGAAAAAGTTGAAAAAAACGTGAATTTTTCGTATTTTTTCATCTTTTTTCGAATGTAACTTCCAGAATCCTTAATGGATTTTTACAAAATATAGCTCAAAATGTTTGTTGGTATACTTACTATTCATTTGTTTCATTAATATTTTTAATTTGTTGGTTTTGTAAAATATGAGACCCAAAAACCGAAACAACATTTTTGATCACCGAAAAAATTGGTTTTTCGTGAATATCTCAAAAACAAGAGCTAACCAAAAAAAATGAATGTGATATTCGTGTTCAGGAGGTCCAAATTCATAAGAAAAGTTGGGTTTTATTCAGGGAGACAAAAAAAGTTCAAAATTTGTAAACTAGTGTAATTAGTATTTGGTACATACCTACTTTACTATATTTTTCTTTAAAAACTTACTAAGTTTTCTATCATTTAAAATACTTTTTAAGATTTTCGATTACTTAGGCTCAGAGCTAATCTTGGAATGAAAACATACAGAAAACGCTGTTATTTATATTTACACAAAAAATAGGGGGGTGTAAAATTCCAAAATATATTTTTTAGAAATACTGAAGTGAAGCCCTTTCATATAATACCCTACTTGACTCGATATAAAAATGTATTTTCTCAAAGGCCTCACATGGTAGCCCTGTTAACCAAACGAAAACCATTTTGTTTATTTTTCAACCCTTCATCTTATGTGGACAGATTAGTTTTATACGCACGCCACCCTTAAGGTTCATTGGATTTATAGTAAACGAGATAATCGAAAAAATGTGAAAAACACGTTTTACTGTCACCAATAGTGTTCCGTATAAGAAACGGAACCCTAAATAGTAGATTATGTACCGAGGTGGAAAATATGTCATTTCTGTCGAGAGAAAATACTGTTAACCGAGGCGCGTGCGCCAAGGTTAACTTAATCTCTAGACAGAAATGACATTTCCACCGAGGTTTGTATACTATTTGATTCACATCAACTAAGTAATCTGTCGAAAAGAAAAAAAATTTCGAAATCGAAATTTCTACTCAGGTCGGGAAGTGTTACTTCCCAACCGGTTGGGAAGTAAAAGTAAACAATCAAGTACTTCCCAACTTTTAAAAAGTTGGAAAACGACAAATTACTTAGTTGTTGTGAATAAAATGTATTTTCATATTAATTAATGTCGCTCTTTTTATATTCTTTACATTTCTTAATGAATAAAATTTTTTACTCCCAGTTAAATTTAAGATTTCTTTAGTTTTTATACTAACCGTCAAACAATCCTTAACCAAATCTTTAAGATAGAATGAAATGAAATTTAGGTTAAGTTAACGTAAGTTTACGTTACTGACTATAAATCGGGTATTACTGCCATAGTTTTAATGTTTCACAGTTATAAAGTTTATTAGCATGTTTGAAAAACCATTTGAAGAAATTTTAAAGTTATTTGCTATTTGTTTTCAGTTTTCTTGTAAACTATGTGATCAGAAGTTAGTCACCAGATCTGTACTTAAAAAACATATGAACATTCATACACGTGAAAGGTTGTTTAAATGTTCTGAATCTGAATGTAATAAAGAATTTACAAACACTAATAATTTGAACCAGCATTTAGAAACTCATTCAAAAAAAAAATTTCAGGTAAGAATTTAGTTTTGGTTTTGTGCTTATTAGTAGATAAAATAAATTATTAAAATGAAGTGGAAAACTTTCTTGATCTTTCTCAATATATTAAGTAATATATATTACAATATATTAAGTAATATGTAATATATTACATATATTAATGTAGACACAGTGTCTATCGTTTGAAGTTCATTCAAATAACATCTACACCTTTTCCAATTGTAATTCAGAAAGTGTCAATGTTAATTCAGAAAACCCCAATTGTAATTCAGAAAGCGTCAATTGTGATTCAGATTAGTCAATTGTAAGTCAGAAACCGTCAATTGTAATTCAGATTAGTCAATTTTAATTCAGAAACGGCCAAATGTAATTCAGAAAACGTCAATTGTAATTCAGATTAGTCAATTGTAATTCAGAAAACGTCAATTGATATAAAGAAAAGCCGGTCAAGTGAAATAAAATTCGCTCGCCGAGGGTTCCGTGAATGTAGAAGAACAAACTGACAAAAATAATTTACATAAAGCTGTGTTGCAGAGTTTTTATATTGCCAGACCATAGGCACATAACCCGACAGACAATTTCTGTTATCGGGCACAAGTGGTAACGTAACTGATTTGTTACAGTATTTTGGTCAGACAATAGGCGTTAAGGGTTACCGAACGAGAACCGTGTCGGTTACATTTCAATCTTCGTATGGTTATAATTTCAGTTACTTTTCAGTTGATTTTAGTAATTTGACGGGCACAATTACGTTATAATAATTCAGTTATTCGATGGTATTTGTGTCGGTTACGTTTTGGTTATGTTTGGTAATTTTGACGGATATAATGGTGGTCATATTTCAGATATTAGATGATGTTTCCGTCGGTTACATTATGGTAATTTTTTGTCATTTGACCGATACAATTACACGTTGAACCTGTTACAATGAATTCTGACGCGAACGAAACAAAACGAGCTGAATACGTACATACAATCCTTAAACAAGTACATACAGCAAGGGAAAAAAGTTGTTTGGATGGATGAAACAAATTTTAATTAGTTTTTTCGTCGAACGAGAGGCTGTGCAAGAGTTGAGAAAAGAACAGTACAACACCTTTCAGCATCAAGGGGTCATAATATTCATTTAATTGGAGCAATTTCAACTACAGGAACCGTATACATGGAACGCAGAAAGGGTTCATTTGCTGCCCAGTTAGCAAACGATTGGGTAGTTGTTTTAATGTGAAAGTGGCAAGATGTGGGAAATCAACTGGAAGATTTTGTGATTGTTGTGGACAACGCACCTTGTCATTCAAAAGAGTGATCGATTGTACGCCAGCTTCTCTTTTGCGGTTAGAACCATATTCTCCGATGCTAAATCCCATTGAAAATATTTCGTCTAAAGGAAAATCGTATGCCAAAAGCAACATTCGTGTTCCAAACGTTGCAGGTCCTCGAGTAATGTAACAAAGATTGATCTACTACTTGGACGATATTATACATAGATCATGCAACGAACACTATAACCGGGGGTGATCGCGCTCGTGCTATGCAGCAATGTACAGTTCCCCAAGCTAGCGCTTTGTTAATGAATGACATAGTGGTCGGTCGGTAATTTATTTAAAAAAATACTAAGACATACTATGTATATTAGGATGTTCCTTAATTTTCAATTTCAAAATATTTTTGGTCTCACCCCCTAAATCGGTGTGTTTACATATAAAAATGAACTGCAAGAAATTTTAGGTCAATCAAATAAAGTTAACCCGTGCCGACTTGAAGTTGAACTTTGGTTCCTTATGAAATCATCGAATAAAAGAAAAATTCTTGCTGTACTGTTTTAGATTTTACTCAAACTTTGTGGAAATGTTTGTTTAGGGTTCAAAAAATCAAAATCCACAAGGATTTAATTTTTGCACGCGCCACTTCCGGTCCACACAAAATAAAGCACTTGAAAAGTCGTATTTTTGTGTTTTGCGGTTTAAGCTGTAAAACTTTTTCTATTAAAGATATTGATTCGATCCAGATGGCATTATAAAGCTGAAAGATGATAGTTTTTAAAACAAAAATAAAAATTGATATTACTAATATATTTGAAAAATGAGAGAGTATTGAAAATACGTGTATTTTATTGATTTCTTGTGATTTTCAATTGACACCAGTGTCTGCACTGTTGAGTATAAAAGTCTAAATATTCTTAAATATCAAAGTGCACATATTTTTATAGTATAAAAAATTAACATCGACTCGTTCGGTCAAATCGTAATGCAAAAACTCTTTACTTGAAGTTTTGAAATTTCAGCAATTTGCATATTTCAGGCTACAATTTGGACGTGTTTGGTAAAAGACAAAAATTTGAAATTAGCAGGATATTCAGTTCTTACCTTTAACTTTAAAAAACTTTAAGGCTTGTTTTTTTATTTCCTCCTGACGCGGGTGTACAGCCGTTTAAAGAGAAGCCAACATTTGTTTCTTACAGCTTACAGCTTCTTACTTACAGATTACAGTTTCTTACATTTTTATTTTTGTTTTAAAAACTATCATCTTTCAGCTTTATAATGCCACCTTGATCGAATCAATATCTTTAATAGAAAAAGTTTTACAGCTAAAACCGCAAAACACAAAAATACGACTTTTCAAGTGCTTTATTTTGTGTGGACCGGAAGTGGCGCGTGCAAAAAATAAATCCTTGGAGATTTTGATCTTTTGAACCCCAAAAAACATTTCCACAAAGTTTGAGTAAAATCTAAAACAGTACAGAAAGAATTTTTCTTTTTTTTCGATGATTTCATATGGAACCAAAGTTCAACTTCAAGTCGGCACGGGTTAACTTTATTTGATTGACCTAAAATTTCTAGCAGTTCATTTTTATATGTATACACACCGATTTAGGGGGTGAGACCAAAAATATATCATAATTTTTTTTCCCAATATAGCTAAGGAACACCCTAATGTATATACATTGAACTTCATCTCAATTTTTCGCTATACTAAAATAAAATATAAAGTTAATAAAATGTGTTTTATTTCTGAACTACAATTAACGTTTTCTGAATTACAATTGATTAACCTGAATTACAATTGACGTTTTCTGAATTATAATTGGCGTTTTCTGAATTTAAATTGACGCTTTCTGAATTACAATTGACTAATCTGAATTACAATTGACGCTTTCTGAATAACAATTGACTGATCTGAATTACAATTGACTAATCTGAACTACTGTTGACGCTTTCTGAATTACAATTGGAAAAGGTGTAGAATATATATCAAGCTAACAATTGACCTTTTTACTTAAACGTCAAAATGAAATATAAGATATAAGAACTGAATCTAAAAAATTATGGTGCAAATTAAGAAACTTTTTGCAATCCATACTATTTTAGAGCGATTTAGTTTCGAACCAATGAGAAAATTTTAAACTTTCAAAAAGTTTATCATTCTCATCAGGGCTAACCGACTAGATAAACTCTACCAAAAAATGTCAACGCTAATGAATATAAACCAAAAATTAGGTTACAACTCTAGCGAAGTGTAAAAACAAAAAATTTATATAATCATAAATTTAATAGATTCAGGTTTAGTCAATTAATTTCTCTGGTGATCACTGTTTTGTTATACCATAGACAAATAATAATAATATTATTATTTGTCTATGGTTATCCTCTAGACATTCTAGTATAACAAACTTGTATCGGTGAGAAGAAGATGACTAGTCTTTACTTGTGTCTATTGACACATGATCAACAATTAATTCAGTAAATTATTTGTGATATAACATCACCCAGATGGAAAATCTCCCATCAAGAATAATATAAGAACTGAATCTAAAAAATTATGGTGCAAATTATGAAACGTTTTGCAATCCATACAATTTTCGACCGATCTAGATCTAGATCGGCCGAAAATTGTATGGATTGCAAAAAGTTTCATAATTTGCACCATAATTTTTTAGATTCAGTTCTTATATTATTCTTGATGGGAGATTTTCCATCTGGGTGATGTTATATCACAAATAATTTACTGAATTAATATAAAATAAAATAATATTCCTTTATTGACTTCAAATTTTATAATACAGTTGTGTACATTTAATAATTTACTGAGATCAGCTTTTAATAGTAAGCTTTACAGCAGATGAAATTAATTATTATGAGTATTGCGAAAAACAAATGAAAAAAGAATGCACTGAAAAAAACATGTCCTATTTCCAATCGAAATGCAATTGTCTCAACCTCACCGTGCGGTCACATATGGCGAATCAAACTACGAAATTGCTTCAACAACTCTACAATTATAAATCGATGAAGTTGAGACAATCACACGAAATATTTATGTGAAAATAAAATATAGTTCAATTAATCTCAAATACTTAAACTTTAAAATGAAAAATTCATGATATAAGGCCAAAGAAAATATTTTTCAAGGAAAAAGTTATTATCTTTATTCAACTACTGTTATATTGGATAATACTTTATATTTTAAATAAACCTCATTCTGTTGTTAGGAAAATGATATCGTGTAGTTGTCCCAATCATAGTGAAATTGTTTGCAAATAATTTTTCTTTGCATGAATAATCAACTGCCAACTTCGAGATGAGGTTGTCATGAACTTCAATTTTTTTTTTTCAGTGTGTTTATATATTCAAATGCAGTTCAGTCTGCTTAGTAACTAATAAAAAACTTATATTTACCTAACCTACTTAAATCTAAACTTAAAAGCTACGTTGCAAAAATTAAGCGGTGGTAAAGCTAATTGCGTTTATCAATTCATTTTCAATATGATTTAATTTATTTATGTATCTATCATTAGCTTCTCTAGCAACTACATTGACAAGCTTTATATTTAATTCGTTGTGCAGTCTTAAAGTGCTATAACGTCTAGGGCGTTTATATATAGTTTTTAGAAATTTGTTTTGAATGATTTGAAATTTCTTTTTATGACACAAAGCAATATCCCACCAAATTGGCGCACCATAAAGTATGATATTAAGAATCACACACTTGTAAATTAGTGTCTTATTATGACTATTCAGTTTACTATTTCTGTTGAGTAGAGGATATAGACTTTTGAACAGTGCATTACATTTTTATTGTATTTGAGTGACGTGTGTTTTAAATGTTAATGATTTATCCAAATAAAGTCCTAAATATTTAGTTGAAGGTTTCCATTCCAAAGAAGAATTTTGAATCAGAAAAGGTTGTTGTGGAAGTTTACGGGATGCTCTGCACCTAGTAAAATAAATAGCTTCACATTTTGATATGTTAATACTAAGTTTCCAGTTCTTAAAAAATTCGAGAATTTTAGTGAGGTACAATTGAAGCTTATTGATAATAGATACCGCCAGCTCATCTGACACAAATATTGCAGTGTCATCAGCAAATAATGATAATTTACATTCACTATCTCTTGGAATATCATTGATGAATAAACAAAAAAGCAAAGGACTCAATACAGCACCTTGAGGAACCCCAGCTGGAATGCTAAGTATAGAGGACATGGAATCAGTTAAGAACGATTTTATGATTTTAATTAAAAATATTGGAAATCCATATATAAATAATTTATAGCAGACTGCGTCTTGCCAAACTTTATCAAAGGCTCGTTCAAGGTCTAATAATATCATTCCTGTAGATTTTAGCGAAGATCTATTAGATTTAATATGATTGACTACACGATGGATTTGATAAACTGTAGAGTGCCCAGATCTAAAACCAAATTGCTCGTTTATAATTATTTGATTATCAGCTATGAACTCTTCCATTCTTCTTTTGATAATCTGCTCAAAGAGTTTTCCCAATGTACAAAGAAGACTAATAGGTCTGTAGCTTGTAGCAAGAGTGGGGTCTTTGCCAGGCCTTAAAACAGGAGTAATTTTTGCTTTTTTCCATTGAATGGGGAAATAGCCTAGGTTCAAGCAGCACTCGAATATTATCTTAAGAAAATGGATTCCACTTTCAGGAAGATTTTTAAGTAAAATAAATGGAATATTATCTACACCTGGAGCTTTGAGCCTTGGAAGGAATTTCAAAATATCAGAAATTTCAGAAGAATGAATTTCAGGAATTGTAGCATTGTTATCCAAATTATTGAAATTAGTGCAAAAGTCATTCACTTGTTCTTCAATTACAATATTGGAGTTTGGAATTTGATGAGCGTCAAGGAAGACATCAGCCAATACTTGTGCTTTTTCTGTATTTAAGAAAATTCGATTTCCAGTGTTGGGAGTAACTAATGGTGGAATGGACTTGCGATGGTTTTTAAAATGTTTAGTTGTTTTCCAGAAGTTTTTTGAACCATTATTCAAGCATTCAAGCTTCGTTTGCCATTTTTGATTATAAAGAATATTTATATGATATTTAATAATTCTATTTAGCAAGTTTATTGAGGTTTTAATGTGAGCAAGGCGACTTCTGAGGTAAGATCTTCTAAGCAAATTTCGGTGTCTGATAAAACTTAACACTTGATCAGATAATAACAATTTATCAGTTGGAAGAACAGGCACAAGCGGTACGGATAGCTCACGAGCTGAAGAAATAAATGCTGTCAAAAAATCGACTGCAACGTTGACATCTGAAATAGTATGAATTGAACTTAAATTGAAATTTTCAATTTCAGATGATATATGATTCTGATAAATGCTCCAATTAACATTTTTATAGTTAAAGTATTTACGATGGCAATGATCTACTTGATTATTAAATACTATTGAACAGAGGACTGGCAGATGATCGGAGCAGAGTGCTTGAATGGTGTTAACTTCGGATATCAACTGTGGGTTGTTTGTTAAAAATATATCAATAATACTAGGGACTCCAGCAGGACTATAGTGGGTAGGATCTTGGGGAGCGATAACAACACAATCAGAGTTAATAGAATAATCATATAAAGTTCGACCACCGCGGTTAGTTCTAGGACAAAACCAGTTAGGATGCTTACAATTTAAATCACCACCAATTAGGTAAGGAATATTACCACTACAAATTTTTATAAAATCATTTCTGAGATGCTCAGAATTCGAATATGAACAATATACAAAAAATATTTTAAGTTGATTATTATCACTACTTATTATATTAATACCCAGGGATTCTATACAATTTAATTTAAGGTCAGGAAGAAGCGAATGTTTAATGCAATCTTTTATAAGAATACCAACACCACCCCTGCGAAGATTTTCTCTATCATTACGATAAAAGCGAAAATTAGGAATCGAAAATGAAATAGAAGGCTTTAAATGCGTTTCACTAATAAGTAATATATCAATATCAAAATTATCTAAAAACTGAATTACCTCAAATTTTTCATTTTTTATACCGTACGCGTTCCACACACAAATTTTTAAAGAATTATGGATAACAGACATATTTAATAGCAATATTAGCCATAACATCAAATTGTTCTTCTTTAGAATGGCATTGAATTTTCATGATTGATTGCATTTGTTTGAACCACTGTACTGAACTGCATTTTTTTGTTAACAAAATTATTATTAAAATTGTTATTGTTGTTTTGATGAGGTATTGAAGGAATAATAGGAAAATCCTGTTGTTGAAATGAAAACATTGGTTGATTTTAAGGTCGACTCAACTTATTTTTTAGATTCAGATGATTTTTTATTTGAATGTATTTTTCTCTTTCTGGACAAATTATAGAGTTAGATGTATGATTTCCACTACAATTACAGCAAACATGTTTAGTAATATCGTTTTGTAAAGGACACTCCATATCATCAATATGTTCATCTCCACCACAGAAATTACATTTTGGCTTCATGTAGTATGCGTTCGCTCCATGACCATACATTTTACATTTATAACATTGGAGAGGACCTTTGCTGGTGGATCGACAAATCTCCCATCTGCACACTGTGTTATTAACAAATCTTATATTTTTTAATTGGTTCAGAGACATTGATCCCTTTTTGAAAGCAACAAAATAAAGGGCATCTTCACTGTTTCGACGATATTTTTTAGGAATAGTTTTCCAAACATTAACAGGACTCAGGCCACTATTCTCGAGGCTTTTCTTAACTTCATTTGTATCCATATCATGGAGCCCACATAGTACAAATTTAACAAAGCGGTTTTCATCAAGCGTATATGAGAACATACCATTGTTATGTTCTTTTAATTTAGTAAAAATTTTGTTATAGTCTGATAGGCTATATATTAGTATTTTTATGCCAATTGACATGATTTGTATATTATATTTTGAAATATTTAGTTCCTTCATATTTTTATGAATCTCCGTTGAGGAAGATTTTGTAATTATTGGAGGAATTTTTTCTACAGGTTTTCTAGAACTTTCACCAGACGGAGAACAAGTTTGCGATGTTTTTGCATATTTTGATAAATTAACGTTAGGCGGTAAACCTGCATACCTGTTTACTGTTGGGATGTCACTCATTTTAATGCCTTGACTCATCTGTTTAATGCTGCTGAGCGAGCTCCTAGGGAGGCTACGCATCTGGCGACTTATAGTTCTTTTAAAAATTTTTAATTTCTTTTGAAATTTTAATATTGGAAAATTTGATTATAACTTGATACTTTGATGTTTACTTCGCAAACACCGAATATCGAAATCTATTAAATAAAATAAAAAATTTATATTGGACAACCCGTCCCACGGGTCCCATTGGACAACCCGACAACCCGTAACCCACATGTCCTATAAAAATTTAAAATTTACATCAGTCTGAAAGACCTAAGTATTACATTCATGAGCTAAAAGTGAAATTCTTACCCCCACTTTTTTTGGCATTTCTCGACGTTTAAGGACCTACTGATTCTAAAAAAGCAAAAAAAATGTATGTCTGTCTGTCGGCCGCCCGGCCGTCACAACCGACGAAATCTAGAAAACCGCTGGACGGATTTCAAAATTTTTTTTTCTAAAAATAGGTTTACTCAATGGGAAGAGCCGAAAGGACGATGTGTTCGATAACTGTACCGGGAGTGTATCAAAAAAATCGTCAAGTGTGTCAAAACAAGGAAATTTGCATAGTTTTTGCTTAAAAACGTTCATTTTAAGTGATTACGAGTAGAAACATTGAATTTAGAGAAATCTTGATGGTCGGGATCGGTTATGAAACCAAAATCTAGATTATTGCATTATAAGTTTGTCAAAAAAAATGTTGTCAAGTGTGTCAAGAAAATGATTTCATTTATTTTTCTAGTTAAGTTTTTGGAAAAAAAATTTAGCTGTTTGTTTACTGAAATTTAATTGAACATGGAAATTTTTGATTTTGTTATAGTTTTTAATATTTCAAAAAGTTCAAATGAAAAGTTCAATTTTTGATTTTGTAAGAATTTTTGGAATATTTTTAGAATTTTGAAAAATTTTAAATTTTTGATATTATTATAATTTTTATAATTTTGGAAAAAGTTAAAAATTTTTGATTTTGTTATAATTTATGCAATATTTCTAGAGCTTTTGAAGAAAGTTTTAATCTTTGATTTTGTAATAATTTTTGAAATACTTTTAGAATTTTGTTTGAAAAAAGTTTGAATTTTTGATTTTATTTAATTTTTACAATAATTTTGAAATTTTGAAAGAAATATGAATTTGTGATTTTGTAATATTTTCTCGAAACCGTTTGATATACATCGCTGCCCAAAACTAAAAACCATGTCCTCATAAAAGTTTTTTGCCGAAAACTATATCAAAATCCTTAACCCAGACCGAAGTCTTGATATCTCAGAGGTGTGAGATTTCAGCCCCTTCATATTTTCAATAGAAAATTATAACAGATCGTAAATTAGCATGATTTAGTGAAAAGATGGTATACTCAGAAACTAAAAAACATCTCCATTTTGAGTTCAGCAAGCTCAACTTTTCAAAAGCAAATAACCTACCATCATACCAATTTCATGTTCAATTACATTTCATGTTATACAAATAACTATTTTTTTCAAAAAGGGGACTGATTGAATTGATTTCAAAAAATTATAACAAAATCAAAAATTCAAACTTCTTTCAAAATTCCAAAATTTTTAAAAATATATTATAATTTTCAAGAATTTAAATTTTTATTCAACATTCTAAAAATATTCCAAAAATTATTAGGAACGACCAGAAACGGCCAGGAACGATTCAAACAATGTTGTCGTGGTGACATCCCTCAAGAGTCAAGACTGGGGTCAATTAGTGATCAAACGGAAGCTGATTGTATTAACAGCAAAATCCCGCCATGTGATTTGACTATCACCCATCGACGGGATTTTCACTGTAATCATGATCTCTTTGTGGATTGAAGTCAAGCTTGTTTTTATATCAATCAAGGTAGGCAAGGTGCAAATTTACGCATTATCTTCACAAACTGATATTCCGTAATATGAACCTAGTACGAAAGTGTCTATTATGCATCAGAAAAATTTTGAGTTTCCCTTCTTTTCTTTTTAATTTATATGGCTTTCGACAATATGCATCCAGCACTTTATTAAGAATTTTTCATAAGTAAACCTTTGTATACGGCTTCGGCCTTGATGTAATAAAAAATCTATATCAAAATTGGTATTTCACCAACGATAAATTATAAGGCCGTTTGTTAAGGTGGTGGTTTATCGATCCGTGTCCTATCATGAACCTTGTTGAGATCTTCAAAGGCTTTCTCTGTAGATCTATTATTTTAGAGGAGAGACGTCAAGTTGCCTAGAAACTTTTCAGAATACAAAGGACTCTGCCGCTCCAATGATAGAGCTTTTTTTACGGAGTCACGGTCTCTCTATTTTAATCTCTTTAATTTAATCTCTATTTTTAAAAAATATCACAAACAAGTTCTACAGAAACAGGAGATCTCCTATCAGATGTCGATGTCAAATCGGAGAATGAATGTACAACAACTTTATCCGAAATAAAAATTTTCAATTTCAGCACCCTATATCTCGAAAATGGTGCATTTTGGAGGTTAAGTTAAGAGAAACTTCTATCATATTTTTGGACTAACTATCACATCCTGAAATCCTGCGCATATATTATGAAACATCTGTATATGCAGATGATAGCACTCTGCATAAGTCGTTCGAACGCCTTCCGTCAAAAGGTAAAATGCACGAACGAATTAATCCCGGAAAGACGCTGCCATAAACGTGAATAAAGACCTAAAAAAAGTTGCCGATCGGGGTGACCAAAACCTGGTCAGTTTCAACTCCACCAAAACACAGCTGTTGATTGTTTCCAGATCAAAGACCGAGTTCCCCAAAGACATTTTATTCAGTATGTGTGATGAAACAATAGGTGAATGTAAAAAAAATCGTTTATTGGGTGTCACAGTTTCAAATGACCTACTCTGGAACGATCATGTAATGGCGATGGCAAAAAGCGCGTCTAAAAAACTCGGCCTCCTAAATAGATGCAAAAAATTTTTTAATCCATACCAATTGCTCCATGTTTATAAGTCCTATATTCGTCCCTGTATAGAGTACTATTGTCAATTTTGGAGTGCTGCTTCTGTTTCCATCTTGGTCAATTGTGAGTGATCGAGCTTTGACATTAAAACTTGACTCCCTACAACATCGTCACACTGTTGCTCATCTCGTTGTTTTTTACAAATATCGTCATCAACATTGCTCAGATGAAGTCAGCAGCATCATGCCTCAAACTTATTCTTACTCCCGTTGCACTCGGTAATCGGCTAGCGCAACCAGTCAAACGGTTGCGCTAGCCGAGATCCCGCGCTGTCGTACTGGCAGATCGCAGAAAGACTTATTTGTTACTGCATACAAATGGAATAGTTTGTTGGAATCAAAACTCTCAGGTAGTTTCAATCCGCAGATGTTTAAAAAAGGCGTTCATCGACACATTAGAGCGCAAGTTGTTGTGGGACCTACATCTTAAAAGGTATTTATGTGTTGTTGTGACACATATTGTAAACCCTATTATAACAACACTTTTTATTTAAAAAAATGTCCACATCTTTTTCCTAAGTGTTTTCGCTCTTTTATTTAAACCAACGATTTCTTGTATATACTCAACAAAATAATTGAAAATAGCGCGTAAACTAGGATAAGGCCTCTCACCCTCTAGGAAATAGAACTAGGATCTGTAATTGTTATAAAAATAATGGTTGTAAGCCGTCCAAGGAAAACTTTACGGATGAACTTGCCTTGAAAATTCATACGAAAGCTCACATGGATAAAAACCCATGTAAATGTTTAAAATGTAAAAAATATTCAAGTGTTGGAATAACTGGGCTTAACACATTAAAGAATAACGAAAAACTTGATTAAAGATAGAGTTTCGATTAGTTGCTTGACCAAACAGTACGCATGGCTTATCAAGAGGAAACACTCGAATGCCATATACTACGCCATAAAGGACTTGCACAAAAAAACCGAACAAAAACGAAAAATTAAACTGCTTGAAGAACCCAAATGAACTCAATTGAACATCATCGGATCGATTGACCCGTCAACTTGAATTTAAATTCAGTAGAAAAGCAATATGGACCTTGGTTTATTTCAATCACATATACAGAAATTCCACTAACTGCTATGGGATAAGTTGGGCGTTACAATCGTGGAGATGACCTACATAACCCGATAAATCTCAAGCCGGACTTTAAACAAAATAAAATATATGTGAGACTTCACAAGGCAGTTCGGGCGCGCGACGCGACAGAAAGAGACTTGGTTATTTAAAACTAAAGCAACAAGATAATATTTCATTTAATATAATATCTAAAAAATTATGAAACATTCAATTGTAAGTGAACAAGTGACAACTGTCAGAAAATTTATGCATGACAAACTGGAAGATCATTTAAAAATTATTACACAATAATTGAGTTAACAAATTTTAAATCAAAATGCACTGAATACATTGAAAATTAAAACACATATATTTAAAGACACAAACAAAACTTAAAAATACAAAAGTCTTAAAGTGTGGCAAATTAGCTCGCTAACTTGTTGATTTAATATAATATAGCCGAAAGCAGCCAATGGTCTGACGGAGAGTAGATATGTTGTACTTTAACATGCGATCATAATATCCCGAATTGATATTATGGAGATTCAAACAGATTTTTATATATGGATCAATGAAAGTGACGGATAATAACCGTAGCAGTTATTACCGTGAATTCCCTAGAGCTTCATATAGCCTTCTGAGCACTGAAGCAGCAAAAAGACTATAATTCACCGATGACGATATTTACTATATATTCCAAGGAAGATATAGTTAGCTACTAACTTACTCGTTCGTTGGGTTACAGATGTTCTGGACTCTTAACTAAAGGTGTTCTGCGGTTAAAGCTGATCTGGCTCTGAATACTTCAGAATTCTCTCGATTTGTGAATCAAGTCTCAAATCTCGATCTAACTCTGATTGATGTGCGTTGAGATAGAACTCAATGAATATATATATAAATATATAGATATTGATCTATCAGTCCTTTTACTGAGATTCACTTTCAAATATTAAATGAAAACACCCAAAGGTTCTATTCCAATTAGTATCAAATTTGAATCTGATTTTATTCATTCAAAGTAATATTTCTTATATACAAATTATTAACATTACTAACAACAACAAATTTAGCTATAACTAATTAGTGATTTATAGCTTGTATATTTTGCATTTTAATAATTAATATTTTTTGTAAAATATTTAATTTATAATTTCATAATTTATTTTTCAATGTAAGAAATGGCGACACATATAATATGTAATTTGATTTCATCACGAGACATTCGGTCAAATAAATTTGTTTACAAATTTTATAGTTTTTTGTTATTTATGTTTTTCATGTGAGATCATATATCGGTTACTTGTTTGTTTACTTGTTTTATGGTTTTTTGTTAGTTATGTTTTGAATGTGATATATCTTGTTTTATCTCACAGATGTTTGACCAATATTAATTTATATTGGGAATAGTGGACATTTGTCTGGGTTCACTATAAAAGTCATAAAAATCAGACTCAGTACCATCGATTGATAATTCATTCCGGTGAAAAATCAAACGAATGTAATGTGAATGCATAAGAAAACTCATAAACCTAAGATACGTTTTGTAACGTCTGCTCAAACTTTATAATATTAATCAAATAAATGAGTTTTAGATTAGAAAAATCTTATAAATGCAATTTTTAATAATTTTAATTAGATTTAAGAGAAATAACTAAACTACTCCTAATAATAATTTTTATTTTTTCATAGGATGAGAAACGATACAAATGTTCAGAACGTAGTAAAATATTTGTGTCAAAACAAAATTTGGAAAGGCACAAACAAACTCATGATCCGGAAAGAATACGAATTGAGGTAAGGTTAATTCGGCTACAACGTCTTTCAAACAAAATCAATTTTTAAAAGCATTCAACGTGATCGAGGGAGGGAAGTTTTAGTTTATAAATACAAATATTCATTTATTTAATTTATAACAATTAGGGGAATAAAAAGTCCGAGCGGCAAAATGTTCGCTAGAAATAGGTAGATTTCAGACAGTTTTGTGTACAAGTAGAATCTGATGTATCAGATTAGTTTAAACAAAACAAACTAATTTCAAACAGATATTGAACGAATTTTAAAAAGAAAATTACCTACATATAAGCAAAACTATATATATCCTATTTTGCAACAAACAAATATCAAATCTACATATGTGTGACAATTAATGACACAAACCACAAATATCAAATGTCGTACAATTACTGCAAAATATCAAAATAGTTTATAAAAATTAATTTCTTCTATTCAAATCTTCTTATTTTTTTTTTCATTGACTGTTATAAGGTTTTTGGAAACTGTTGTTGGGGATTGTTGCAAACTTTTTTGTTGAAGCCGACAAGTCAAAAACCTCTAACTGCACAGCTTTATATTTATAAGAAACGGATTAAAATATTACCACAGATTTATGAAGTTTTTAAAAATATTAGTATCCAAACGGCCGTTATAACGGATTTAAAAAACCAATTTTTTTCTAGTATAAAACCTCTAGTTCCTTAACCATGGGTCGGATTTTTCTGATTTACGAACTCGTCCAAGATATTAATAAAACACACGTTTTTAAGAAAGGTTTTTTGATCTGGCTTCACAAAAGCGACCGTGAGAGTGCCGGTTGATTCAAACGCATTTTGTGTTTCACAAGTTTTTTTGTTGGAGCCGCTCACTCAGAAACCTCCAACTGCAGAGGTCTATTTAATGAAAAAGATTGATTACAAGAGTTTCAAAGATTCTAAATTTATGAAGTTTTTAAAAATATTAATATCCAAACGGCCTTTTTTTTCTAGTATAAAGCTTCTACACAGTGGTACAGATCAATTTCAGTTCGGCAAAAATTCATTTCATGAGTGATTCTTATGTATTTTTTAACGCTGAATCCGAATCTGCCATCGGTTTTTTCCCCAGGTCAGCCATTTCCCCGAAAAACCGAATTTACGGAGTTAAGGTACAAAGTGTTTTTTTTGTGATTCCTTTGGTTTTATATAGTCATTTTATGCAGAAAAATGAGTTTTTAAAATTACCCGGGTTTTTTTTCGATCCGAATTTTTGGTTTTTCGGGTTTCCATGATAGATAGGTAAAAAATAACTTCAGATTCGGATTCAGCGACCCAAAAGTATGGTAGAAACGATATAAAACTTTACTAGTTTGTTAACTTTAAATTTTACCTCACGTGACCTTGAGAGGTCACATCTTAATTTCCGCAAAAGCCCTCACTAATTTATGAGTGTCCAATTGAAGCCTGGTACTTTCTCTACAAGCTCCAAAAGAAAAAATGAGTGGGCGCCTTTGGGAGCAAAAGTTATAGCCAGTTGAATCTCGAATAAAAACCCGGGCATTATGGGGGGATAATAATGTCAAAATCTTAAAATATATAATTAATAGTCGAATTGGGATTTTGATGTCTAGTATAGCTTAATATTTGATTTTGATAATATATCTTTTAATTATATATTTTAAGATTTTGACATTATTATCTGGAAATGCGAGACCTGGGGAAAAAACCGATGGCAGATTCGGATTCAGCGTTAAAAAATACATAAGAATCACTCATAAAATGAGTAAAATTTTCATAAAATTTTTGCCGAACTGAAATTGATATGTACCACTGTGCTCTAGTTTCTTACCCATATGTCGGATTTTGCTGATTTACAATCCAAGATATTAATAAAACACACATTTTTAAGAAAGGTTTTTTGATCTGGCTTTACAAATGCGACGGTGAGAGTGCCGGATGTTTCAAAATTTTTTTTGGTGCCGCTCACTCAGGAACCTCTAACTGCAGAGGTCTATTTTGAAAACAAATTGATATATATATATATATATATATATATATATATATATATATATATATATATATATATATATATATATATATATATATATATATATATATATATATATATATATATATATATATATATATATATATATATATATATATATATATATTTTTTGTAAATTTTTGATTATAAATAACCAACTTTTATTATCTATTCGACTTTATATATAATTTTATTTATTTTGATTTGTATTATCTGAAGTATTATAGTCGAATGTATTACATTCGACTATAATACTTCAGATAATACAAATCAAAATAAATAAAATTATATATATATATCTATATATATAAAATTCTCGTGTCACAGTGTTTGTAATTAAACTCCTCCGAAACCGCTTGACTGATTTCCATGAAATTTTATGTGTATATACGGTAGGTCTGAGAATCGGTCGTAAACTATTTTTTATACCCTTAAGTGATAAGGGGGGCCCTCACCCCAAAATTTTTTTGTATTTTTCAGACAAAATTTTTTATTTTTATTTTTTTATGATTTGACATTAAAAAATACATATAATCCCTAATTTTCCCCCTTCTACCACCAACCCCCATTTTTTAATTGCGATATTAGTACTGAAATACTCTTCAATTACTCCTCCGAAACGGCTTGACTGATTTCCATGAAATTTTATGTGTATAAACGGTAGGTCTGAGAGTCAGTTGTAAACTATTTTTTATACCCTTAAGTGATAAGGGGGGCCCTCCCCCCAAAAATTTTTTGTATTTTTGAGACAAAATTTTTTATTTTTATTTTTTTATGATTTGACATTAAAAAATACATATAATCCTTCATTTTCTCCCTTCTACCACCAACGCCCATTTTTTAATTGCGATATTAGTACTGAAATACTCTTCAATTACTCCTCCGAAACGGCCTGACTGATTTCCATGAAATTTTATGTGTATATTCGGTAGGTCTGAGAATCGGTTATAAACTATGTTTTATAGCCTTAAGTGATAAGGGGGGCCCTCCCCCCAAACATTTTTTGTATTTTTCACACAAAATTTCTTATTTTTATTTTTTTATGATTTGACATTAAAAAATACATATAATCCCTAATTTTCCCTCTTCTATCACCAACCTCCATTTTTTAATTGCGATATTAGTACTGGAATACTCTTCAATTACTCCTTCGAAACGGCCTGATCGATTTCCATGAAATTTTATGTGTATATACGGTAGGTCTGAGAATCGGTCGTAAACTATTTTTTATACACATAAGTGATAAGGGGGCCCTCCCCCCCAAAATGTTTTGTATTTTTCAGAAAAATTTTTTTATTTTTATTTTTTTATGATTTGTCTTTACAAAATACATATAATCCCTTATTTTCCCCCTTCTACCACCAACCTCCATTTTTTAATTGCGATATTAGTACTGAAATACTCTTCAATTCTCAGTAGTCAACAACTGATCAATCTATTAATCTATCTATCTATCTTCTATCTACATATCTATATATGATAAATACAAATGCAAATGTTCGTTGGTTCAAAATAGGCAATCTAGGAATGTACTGGATCGATTCTCTTGAAATTTGGACACAATGTTGCATTCAGAAAGGTTATTATATAGTTTTTTTTAGCGATATGCGTTTCATATAGGAATGTAAGCTGTCGACAAGCGCTCCTCACCTGCATTAATCTCAATTCAATCTTTTTATGGTCGAGTTTCACTTAAAGACTTAATTTAATCGATTAGTTATGTATGGGTGATCTGATCACCCATATATAGTTTTGTCCAATTTATCAACCATATTTGCTGATTACCGGTTAATTGTATAACCACTCCAGTGTCCAGTGTTATTGTGTAACCAGTGTGTTTATGTTTGTTAATGACTTTGTATAACAACACTTTGACCTAAATGGAAGTAGTGCTAACCACTAGACCATTCAACACATTTGTACATACATTTATATACATACGGTCATAAAAATGTTCTATTTCATTTTTGCTCATTGCATGGAAATTGGCTCTATTGTATATTTTACCAAATACTTCTACACGGAATGGCATTTTGATAATTTTTTTGAAAACCAGATTTCAAAAAACGATTTTGTGCATTTGTTCAAAACAGCAGTTGACATGATGTATGTGATACATATATAAGTTTCAATAGGTCAGGTTGACAAAACGCCTGCTTGAGAACATATGAGAAGATTCAATGCTCGGACAATAAACGACGTGACAATTAATAAAGTCGGCAATAAATTTCAACCGAGATATAATTTTTGTCAATAAAAGAGGGATTAATGATTCGAGGGGAAGATTTCCACATTTGGAAATGCCGTCAATTGTTTCACCAATACATGGTAGATATGTATGCAAAAACATTCGAAACAGAACGTTTAATATTCATTCGATTAAATCAAACCAAGCTTTTCTCTGAAGTACCAGTATATTTGCGAGAGCCAATTTAATAAGACGGTTATTCACAACTAACGCACACACACAAAATCATCTCAAATGCACACGGCAAATATCCGATGCCAGCTTCGATAAAGATTTGTAGGAAGTTGTGACGAAAAATATGTAACATGAGCTTTCCAGAACACTGAATCCACTGAATCCAAAGTACGCAAAGTGATATCACCAAGGATTCAGTCAGTTACACGAAATTCAGTTACATGAAACGATGATCCTTTATATAAAAGAAGAGCCGCAGTAGATGGCGGTAAGGTAACAATATATAGATATGCGAAACGGGAACATGCAAATAGTTCCATAAACATGGATGGTTGTTCCATATTAATCCTTTGCTACAAAGAACATACAGATCGCACATAAACTTGGAATACGGTATATACGTCAAATCAGTCAAATACGTAAGTTAGAAAGTACTTTAATAAAGGCAACATTTCAGTTTTAGAGTGCTACAATGAAGCAGCACTGGGATGTATGTATCATTCATCAATGACACGTGCAGCACTTCACCCCCAAACTAAGTTCGAGCTATGTTTAAAATCATGCTGACCGCTTACTGTTTTTCATCTACAAGAACGTTATGGGAAAAAATATAAATCGCACATGGTTGATGATATTTCCTGTCCTATATAGCAAAATGATTGAAGATCTGTGCGTAGTATTAGCGAACTTAGCTCTCAATCAATTATTAATGCTACCGTCGAATCGATCTGCTCCGTCGGTCAATGTGAAATTACGTCGTTAATATAAATACAATACTGATGATTAGGTTTAATATAAGTACAATACGGGTGATTTGCATTTCAATTCAAAAGATCACAATTGTCAATTAAATTGATGTTTGCAATCACCATAAAAAAAGATCACGCTCAATCATTAAAAGTGCGCGCTTTAGATGTAGAACGGATTGATTTTCGTATGGACAATTATGTTGCGTAGATAGAATAGAGGCATAAAACTAGATAACCTCTATATCTGAACCAACAATGGAGCCACAACAAATAATGTATAACCTGCAGAAGCATCGAGAAATTTAACATTAGAAACCTGTAGGTTCTCTTTTCTTAGTGAGCACTCAGCACATTGAACATATGGGTACTGCGAACATTTGTAAATCTATTTATGTTCTGTATTATGTTATATATAGAGATGACACACCTCTACTAATTCAACAAGTTGCTTAAATTTTTTTTTGCTTACTTGAAAACTTATTTGATCGCTAATTTTTCATATATCCGAACTGATCAGTAAGAGTGCTGATTATTTTTCATCCATATTTTTAAAAAGATAAATTAAAAATTCTCATTACCACTTTTCGAAATCATTGCTACTACGTCAACAAAATGTCTGTGCACAAGCTTTATTTATAAGCGTAGCAAAGCACGCCGGGTCCTGCTAGTATATATATATATATATATATATATATATATATATATATATATATATATATATATATATATATATATATATATATATATATATATATATATATATATATATATATATATATATATATATATATATATATATATATCTCTATATATATAAAATTCTCGTGTCACAGTGTTTGTAATTAAACTCCTCCGAAACGGCTTGACTGATTTCCATGAAATTTTATGTGTATATACGGTAGGGCTGAGAATCGGTCGTAAACTATTTTTTATACCCTTAAGTGATAAGGGGGGCCCTCCCCCCCAAATTTTTTTGTATTTTTCAGACAAAATTTTTTATTTTTATTTTTTTATGATTTGACATTAAAAAATACATATAATCCTTAATTTTCTCCCTTCTACCACCAACCCCCATTTTTTAATGGCGGTATTAGTACTGGAATACTCTTCAATTACTCCTCCGAAACGGCCTGACTGATTTCCATGAAATTTTATGTGTATATACGGTAGGTCTGAGAATCGGTCGTAAACTATTTTTTATACCCTTAAGTTATAAGGGGGGCCCTCCCCCCCAAAAACTTTTTGTATTTTTCAGACAAATTTTTTTATTTTAATTTTTTTATGATTTGACATTACAAAGTACATATAATCCTTAATTTTCCCCATTTTACCACCAACTGCCATTTTTTAATGGCGGTATTAGTACTGCAATACTTTTCAATTACTCCTCCGAAACGGTCTGACTGATTT
>OY856188.1:24706434-24786378 GCA_963693315.1 Diogma glabrata | reverse complement strand
ATTTTTGCACACCAATAAATTGTTACCACCACACATGCGTTTTAGTAGAGGAGGCGTAAATATTTTTATTATTGTGGCGTTTATGTTTGGGCATATCACCTAACTATAAAGTTATTTATGAATATGTATAATATGATAGTTATTTATGAATATTTGTTATTTTGAATATAATCTGACGAATTATGCCTATCTACCAATTTTGATTGAGTTTTTATTGAGAAATATATTGTCAAAATATGATCTATCAAACGCTAAATCTTCGGTTTTGATATATTAAAAAACTATTTTGTAAATGAAAATTGAAAATGGTTTTTAGTTAAGATTTAATTATATTTTCGTTTCTATAATTCGTTAATAGTGTTGTATGGTAATTTGTGATAGTAGAATAATGATCTTAAGAGGATCGATCATCAATAAACGACAACTACGGGAGAATTTTTTTTTTAATGTTAGGAAATGTCTCGACGGCTAGGAAATGGAAAAACGTTTTGTTATATTTAATTATGATAATGGAAGAAAGGTGTAAAAAAGTTTCTAAATGTATATGATGTCATTTATGGACTACCTTTTATTGTTTATATGGGATTGCGATGGAACTGCTTTCAGTAGTTTTAAACAAATAAACAATTTATATTTTAGTGAATAGATTTATTAGATTTATATATAATTAATTTCATTACAATACATATATTGCAATACAATACAATACATTTCTTTACATTCATTACATTACATATTATTACATTACAAGTGTTATGTTTCACTATTTAAACTTATAAAAAACACAACTATTAATTTAATTTAATAAAACTATTTATTTCGAATATAATTATTATAAATTATATTTATTCCGACAAACAATTATATAAGCAGGATGACACGTATAAAACATTTGATTAGACTAGTCCAAATTTAATGAGAGCGATCGTAGGAATAAAAACTTGTTAAATAGATTTGTTTGTTTATTTGTATCTGTGTATGATGATTTACGATGATGATTATTAATTGATTTATGGATGCGTTCATTCATCATACACAACATTCCCCACCACATAAATTCGCTGCTATGGTTGAAATCTTACAATAGGCCTTCTCTCTCGTTCAGGTTGAACTCTTAGAACTGACCTTATGTTTCGAGCAGGTGTCGATCCACGTAGAGGCCCTGGACTTGCCACAAGTTCAGACTCTGAAACTATTCGTCTCCTCTGCTCGAAGACTCTTGACGGTGATTTCAAAATGCTAGAAATACCAGAACTATTCAGAATGATATTCGATTTCATACTAGCCTGTTTATTTGGTTCAGGAGACATCCATTCAGCGTATTGATATGCATCGAGTCTTGGCGATCGTTTACGAATTTGATTTTGATGTCTTCTAATTTCTCCTATTTCCGTTTGGACAACAAACATCATTTTTCCTAAAACCTTCGTAATTTTCCATTCCAACCATCGACATCTTCGGTTGAAATTACGAGCGTATACTTCATCGCCAACTTGAAATTTAGACAAAACTGGTTGTTGCACTGGTGAAGTACGTGGAAACATCAGATGAAGAAGAGTTTTCGGCTGTCTTCCATGGAACGATTCGGATGGTGATTTCCCACTGGAGCCTGGAGTAAATCGGTAACTGCTCAAGAATTTAAGCAGAGCAACATCAGTTGAACCTCCTTCAAATGTTGACTTCTTCATTGATTCTTTAAATGTTCGAACGAAACGTTCAGCTTCTCCGTTCGATGCAGGATGAAAAGGTGCTGTTGTTAGATGTACGATACCATTCTGCTCACAAAACTTCTTGAAATTGTCTGAAGTAAACGATGTTCCATTGTCACTTACAATGCAATCAGGAAGTCCTTCAATTGCGAAAATTGATTGAAGTGCACGTATCGTTGTAATGGTTGTGGTTTCCGACATCTTTACTGCAAACGGATATTTTGTAAGTGCATCTACACAAAGCAACCACATAGAATTCAGAAACGGACCGGCGAAGTCAATATGAACTCTTTCCCACGGTTTCGTTGCTACTGGCCAACTTTTGTATTCTTTTTCAGGATTAGATGCAAATTCTTGACACGTCTTACACGTTCTGACAACGTTTTCAATGTCGGTATCTATTTTCGGCCACCAACAATACCGACGAGCTGCTTGTTTTGTCCTCACCATTCCCCAATGGCCTTCATGCAACAGCTCAAGTACCTTCTCACGTAGTTTGGTTGGTACCACAACTCGGACTTGCTCGGTTTGTAATAAAAGAACGCCTTTGTGTTCAGAAAGCGAACTCTGTTTCAATAAATATGGTTTAATTGATTCTTTCAGATTTGATTCATCTGACGGAAATCCATTTTGTACAAAATTCAAAATTTGATTCAATATGACATCATCTTTGGTACAACGTGCGATTTGGTTAGCGTCGATTGGAAATGACAATACGTCCTCTTCGTATATCGCATTTACTTCCAAGCAAGCTTCCGCAGATTTATCAAATTCCTCATCAGGACCCATTGGAAGTCTCGATAGAGCATCAGCATTACAATGTTTTTTGGTTGGCTTGTATCGAATTGTATATGTGTAAGCCATCAAAATTATAGCCCATCTCTGTAAGCGATTGGCGGTCATGACTGGTAAATTCTTTTCTGGATTAAATAATGACAATAACGGTTTTGCATCTGTCACTAAGATAAACTGCCTTCCGTAGAGAAATTGATGAAATTTCTTCACACCGAATATTATCGACAAAGCTTCCTTTTCGATTTGGCTATATTTTCGTTGTGCTTCGTCTAAGGTCTTGGAAGCAAAAGCTATAGGTTTTTCTGAATTATCCGGAAATATGTGCGATATGACTGCTCCAATTCCATAACTCGAGGCATCTGTAGCTAGCACAAGCGGAAGATCCGTAGAGTAATGAGTCAACTTGGTTGCATCGACTAATTGCTTCTTAATTTGATTGAAAGCTTCTTGTTGAGGCTTTTTCCAACTAAATTTGACGTCACTCTTCTTCAACTCATTCAACGGAGCTGAAATTTGAGAAAGATTGTTAAAAAATCTATTATAATAGTTTACCTTCCCCAAAAATGTTTCGACATCTTTAACATTTCCCGGTGGTGGCATTTCTTGGATGGCTTTAACATTATTTTCTGACGGTCGAATGCCATCAGAGCTGATGATATGTCCCAAATATGGAATTTCACGTTTCAAAAATTCACATTTTGAAATTTTGCATTTGAGACCATTGTTTTTCAAACGTTGAAAAAGTTCTTCTAGATTTGATAAGTGATCAGCTTCTGTTTCGCCTGAAACAACAATGTCATCCAAGTAACTGACACAATTAGCAATATTTACGATGATCATCTCAATAAATTTTTGAAAAATTGCCGGAGCGCTTGCAACTCCAAAAGGTAGTCGCTGATACTGGTACAATCCAAAAGGCGTGTTAATAACCATGTATTCTTTGGACTCGTCATCCAGTTCCAATTGCAAATAAGCTTCCGAAAGGTCCACTTTTGAGAAAAATTTGCCTTTTCCCAATTTCTGAAAAAGTTCCTCTATTCTTGGAATCGGATATTGTTCTATTCGCAATTGAGCATTGACATTTACTTTAAAATCAGCACAGAGTCTAATCGATTTGCCTGGCTTTCGTACAACAACAATCGGTGCTGCCCACTGACTAAATTGGATCGACTTTAGAACTCCCATTTTGATCAAACGATCAATTTCTTCCTTCACTGGCTCCATATCACACATGGCAAGAGGCCTCGCCTTACAAAATTTCGGAATGAAATCTGGTTTCAGTTGTAAATGAGCTTGAAAATTTGGACAGTGTCCTAAGTTTGGTTCGAACACATCGCTATATTTTTGACATACATTTTCGATTTTAGTTTGATATGAATTCAAGTTTATTTCATTATACTTAGCTTGTGTTGGTTGAACCTGAAGAACACCTTCTTTGAGTTGAACTTGGAACTGTAATTCATCAAACCAATTCATCCCCAAAATATTTGCGCCTTCAGCACTAGTTGTGACAAGCAATGGCAACTGCTTTTGTATATTGTTGAATTGCACTTTAACTGTTAATAAACCTTTTACTGGAATGACATTGTTTCCATATGCACTGAGTGATGCTGATGTTGGTGTACAAGGAGGTTGACCAAGTTTTCTATATCCACTGGACCCAATCATCGATACGGTGGCACCCGTATCCAGCAAGAACTCCATATCAATTCCATTTATGTTAATTGACACCTGTATCTTACGCCCTACTCTGATAAATTTCGATTCATTGCTGATTTGTTGAACTTCGTCAAAATTTTCGTTGTTTTGAACTAAATCAATTGACCTTGTATATTCTCTTGATTTATTCCGATACCGTGAACCTCTACTTCTGCCTCGGCGATTTGATGAATTCTTCGAGCTTAAACATACAGATGAGATATGACCGACTTTATCACAAGACCGGCATTTTTCTTTTAAAAAACGACAATAATCTCTATCATGATGAATGTTACAACCAGGACACGACCGAAGTCCTGTATTATTACTGTTACTTCGATTCAAAGAACGCGACCGACTCTTTGAAAAACGCGGCTTTTCGTACGCTTGATTTACGTCACAATTACCGTTTGTGTCACCTTTTATCAATTGGACCGTTTGCTGTGTGGATTCGTAAACTTGTGCGATTTTTAAAACTTCTTCTAACGATGGATTAGTATTTTTCAAACAAGCAATTCGAATTGGTTCATGTGGTGTATGCAATACAATCATATCCCGTATCATTGAATCAGTATATGATTCACCGCAACCGTTTTTACCACATTGAAATTCACATTCACGTGCCGCTAATCGAAGGTCAGCGACCCATTCATTGTAGTTTTGTTTCGACTTCATTTTTGTTTGTAAAAACGCGCATCTCGCAGCTAAAACATGCATTTTTGATTTATAATACGATGAAAGCGATTTAACAATATTTTCATACGTTTCTTCATTAAAATCCTTCTCACCGTATATTTTACATAAATTATGATAAGTTTCGGTACCGACCCACGATAGAAAACTGGAGCGTTTCTTTTCTTTTGCTATAACATTATTTGCGCAAAAATATTGATTTAACTGTGCAACATAATCTTCGAAAGTTTCCGTTACCTTATCGTATGACCGGAAAGGTGAAACCGCAATCGCGACGGTACCGACACCGTTATCATGTTTATTAATTTTCTCTTCAATCCAGGTTTTTTGACTATTCAACACACTATCCATCCAATCTTGTTGTTTTCTCAAGATTTTCTCAAGTGCCGCTGCGTCCAATGCCATTATGTATTTTCTAAAAAAAGAATTTATTATACACTACACAACACTGGAAACAAAATTTATTGTTTTTTGCTTGCAACTTTAATACGTAAAATAAAGTCCCGGTTTTACGTTTATTCTAATTAACACTTTGGAAAAAATTAAGTCCCGTTTTTTTCAACAAAATGATATTAATTTTCACAAATCGCACAATTTTCTAAAAACAAAATCGTCGCCACTTGTTATGTTTCACTATTTAAACTTATAAGAAACACAACTATTTATTTAATTTAATAAAACCATTTATTTTGAATATAATTATTATAAATTATATTTATTCCGACAAACAATTATAAAAGTAGGATGACACGTATAAAACATTTGATTAGACTAGTCCAAATTTAATGAGAGCGATCGTAGGAATAATAACTTGTTATATAGATTTGTTTGTTTGTTTGTATCTGTGTATGATGATTTACGATGATGGTTATTAATTGATTTGTGGATGCGTTCATCATACACAACATATATATATAAAGTATCATCGTATAATTAATTGAGGTTTTGATGTCTTCTTCGAAAAACTTATTTAGATTCTGCAAGTAAGAATCGAAGTCGTTTTCAAAATTATGATTCATCAGAATGTTTTGGTTGAATAATGTTGGCAGGAATCTTGTGTAAAGTTGTCCAACAGATATCAGTTTTTTATTTGAGAGTCAAGTACGATTTTCTGTCAGAGAACCGTCCCGATAGATTAATAGAGCTTTATCACTCAAGCTATTCGCTCTATTTTTCCACCGTTACTTCCTTTGGCTACAAGAGCAATTCGGAAAGTCAGTTGAGAAATAATTCGGAAAGAAAACACAAAATTTAAGTTAATTCAGTTCTGAATTTTATTTGACGAAATTCCTCTATAAACACAAAATCTTTTTACATAAATCTCTTCCCCAATTCCAATAAAAGTATTTTCTTATGTATGACAAAATCTATTCTCCCCACCAAATTTAATAAAAATTTATTGATTCTTATTCACTTAAAATTACTTAAAAATATTTATATACCAAAATTGTTCGGTCATCAAAAAGAAGTATTATTGAAAATAAAAGTAATTAAAAATGTAATATAATATTCTTCGTTTTATTTTTTCTTCACACACTTATTTTAATGTTATGAAATAATAACTTCTGACCGAGTTTTTATTATTTTTTGTTTACATATTTTTCTTTGAATACTTATGTTATGGTAGGTTATGAAAATTATAAAAAAATAGATTTATAGTATTTGAATATTGTTCATGTGTGAAATGACTTTAAATTTTATTATCATGAGTAATTGTTGATTTATTATTATGTTTCTTGTTTTTCGATTTATGATTGTTTTATCTATAAGATAGTGGTTTAGGATGTAGTACAAGATGTATTACAATCGATTGATAATTCATTCCGGTGAAAAATCAAATGAATGTAATGTAATTCAGTGAATGCATAAGAAAACTCATAAACCTAAGATACGTTTTGTTACGTCTGCTGAAACTTTATATTATTGATCAAATAAATGAGTTTTGGATTAGAAAAATCTTATAAATATAATTTCAATAATTTTAATTAGATTTAAGAGAAATAACTAAACTGCTCCTAATAATAATTTTATTTTTTCATAGGATAAGAAACCATATGAATGTTCAGAATGTAGTAAAATATTTGTGTTAAAACTAAATTTGGAAAAGCACAAAAAAACTCATAATCCGGATTTCATGATCCGGAAAAAAACTTATGATCAGGTAAGAATAATTCGGCTATAACGTCTTTCAAACAAAATCAATTTTTAAATGCATTCAACGTTAGCTTAAGATTCCGTGAAAGATGTTAAAATACTGCCAAATGTAAAACTCGTCTATCTTTCACGAAACAACCGAACAGAAATGAAAACTAAACTGCACAAAGAACTTAACTAAACTCAATTGAACATCACTGACCGACTGAAAAAGTATCACCCGACAACTTGGAAATAAAAATCTTCTCCAAGACAGTTATTTTGTTATTTTGAAGGTGAAGTTCGATATTTCAAATTAAGTAAAATAAGCAATTTTGGTTTATTTTAATTACATATAATAAAATTCAACTTTATAGTATGAAATAAGTTGGACGTTGCAATACGGTGGGGATGACCAACATGTCCCGAAAGAAAAACTTAAGTCGTGATTTAATCAAAATAAAGGAGATGTGAAAATTATTGAAATAATTGACAAATCAATTATTATATTATTAATACAATCATTATGTTATTATTATTATATTACCAATTATAAATTCTTTTATTTTTTGTGGCAAACTGTTAACTATTTGAATATTTTATTTTTGTTATTGCTAAATTATAATTAAAAATTATTAATTGTTATTTAAATATATATGAATTAATAAATAATTAAAACGTTAAACTAGATTTAAGAGCAATACATATTACTAACAATAATTTTTATTTTTTTAAAGATATTACACGAACGTTACGAATGTAAAATTTGTAATAAGAAGTTTAAGTTCAATTATCATTTTAACCGTCATATGGAAACCCATTCGGATGAGAAAAAATATGAATGCTCAGAATGTAGTAAAACATTTTTGTTAAAACTATATTTGGAAAGGCACAAAAAAACTCATGATCCGGATTTCATGATCCGGAAAAAAACTCATGATCAGGTAAGGCTAATTCGGCTACAACGTCTTTCAAACAAAATCAATTTTTAAATGCATTCAACGTTAGCTTAAGATTCCGTGAAAGATGTTAAACTAACGCCAAATTTAAGACTCGTCTATCTTTCACGAAACAACCGAACGAAAATGAAAACTAAACTGCACGAAGAACTTTATTAAACTCAATTGAACATCACTGACCGACTGAAAAAGTATCACCCGACAACTTGGAAATAAAAATCTTCTCAAAGACAGTTATTTCGTTATTTTGAAGAAGGTGAAGTTCGATATTTCAAATTAAGTAGAATAAGCAATTTTAGTTTATTTCAATTACAAATAAAAGAAATTCAACTTTATGGTATGAGATAAGTTGGACGTTGCAATGCGGTGGGGACGACCAACATGTCCCGAAAGAAAATCTTAAGTCGTGATTTAAACAAAATAAAATAGATGTGAAAATTATTGAAATAATTGACCAATCAATTATTATATTATTATTACAATCAATTACCAATTCAATTACCAATTATAAATTATTTTATTTTTTGTGGCAAACTGTTGACTATGTGAATATCTTAAATCAGTTAAAGATTTTACAATTTTTATTATTGCGAAATTATAACTAAAAATTATTAATTGTTATTTAAATATATAATTAATAGTTAATTAAAACGTTAAACTAGATTTAAGAGCAATACATATTACTAACAATAATTTTTATTTTTTAAAGATATTAGACGAACGTTACGAATGTAACATTTGTAATAACAAGTTTAAGTTCAATTGTGAATTTAACCGTCATATGGAAACCCATTCGGATGAGAAAAAATATGAATGTTCAGAATGCTGTAGAACATTTAGGCGAAAAAATACTTTGCAAATGCACATACGAACTCATGACCCGGAAAGAATGATGGTTAGTTTAAATCGATTGCAACGTCTTTCAAACAAAATTTATTTTTAAATGCATTCAACGTGATCTTTAATTTTTTTAAGTTTACATATAGTTTTCAATTTAATGTCAATGATGCCAAGGAGTTTGAAGAAAAGAGCGAATTCATGCGTTATGTGAAGATCCGTACTCGCGAAAAGTTGTTTCAATGTTTACTTTGTCCAAAAGAATGTATGTCCAATGTCCATGGAAAACAAATCTGATAGCTCAAATGTAAATTCATAAACGATGAAAATTACAGGTTCACGATGTAATGGTTCGTTTGAAAAAAAAATTAAATGTTGTATGAATTAGTAAAAATTAATAACGAATTTGAATTCTTCAAAGAGACTTACACCAGAGAGTTGTCTTGTGGTTAAGTAGTTGGATTTGAACTAGGAGGGCTTCTTGATATTTTTTCTGATTTATTCTTTTCTAACGACACGTTTTTCAGCGAAAGAGTGTTAATCTTATATCCAACCCATTCGGGATTTCACTGTCAGTTCCTAATCTGAATTACGAGAATGTGAATTGTAATATGTGTGGTTTAATAACTCCTGTCACCCCTTCGACAGTTGTAGAACCGTTAAATTCGCATTTAGGGTAACTGCTCTTATTTTTGAAATATCGTTTCAAATAATTATCTTAATTTTTCAAACCTTTTGATTATTATTTATAGCTCATTGGAATGTTCTCATCACTTTGCTAGAGCCAATTTTCCATTTTACAGAATCTATCCATTTAACAAAATTTTAACGTTACTTCTATTTATTTTCAGTTTTCTTGTAAATTTTGTGATGAGAAGTTAGTAACCAAAGGTGAACTAAGACGACATATAAACAAACATACACGTGAAATGCTGTTTAAATGTTCTGAATGTGAAAAAGAATATTTAGACAAATCAGCTTTTAACTATCATATACAAACTCATTTAAAAGAAAGATTACAGGTAAGAATTTTCTTAACGTTTTGTGCGTGGTAGTAGATAAAATAAATGTGAAAATGAAGTGGAAAACATTCTTGAACTTTCTCAACAAAATTAAGATTTGTTAAAATAAAAAATTTCATTACGAATATTAATTTTCCCCGTATTTTGAGGATTATTGACTCTTTTTTTAATGATCTCGATTGGACTAATGTTTTACGGTAGAGGAAGTGTTTGTTCCTCTTGGGCGAGATTGATGTATCTGCGCTATGCAAGTACGGCTTACAAAACCGGTTTTCAGTAAAACCGGTAAAAATGTGCATTTAAAAACTTCAAAACTTTAAAAACTTAATTTTATTCAAATTTAAATTTGATAATTTTATGAAATTTTTAACCATGACAACCACCAAATTTCATACCAAAAACTAGGTTGCTTTGATTTAAAAATATGCATTTTAATGTTTTTAAAAGTTTTGGTATTTAGTTTGTTGTATGTTTTCGAGAATAACAAATTTTTGGGTATTTGTTACAAAAACTGTTGTGTGCTACTAATGCGTATGGGTTTGTCCAAAATTGTGTAATAGCTGTCCCCGCTTTCGTTCGTCCAGTTACTACTAGTGAGATTATTAAATGAAAATTAAGTTTTCTGTCGCTTCGGTAGACGTTCGTTTTTTACCTTCAGATTTTGTTTACCACATGACCGCGGACTAATAAAAGTTTGAAAAATTGATAGTATAATTGATGAATTATAATTGATGGTATGCTGATGAAGTTTCGATGGTCGAATATTCATCAACGGGGGCGTAATTAATAAGCATATCTGTTAATGCAAGGTCAGAGTAGTTACAGATAATCTGTTCCATCGGTTCTAACTCAGAGTTGCAGAATCGGCAACTGCCTGAGACAGCAAGACTTCGTTTGTTAAAGTGATAGTTTGTCTTGTCGGATCCTGTCCTGCACCACGCAGCATGTTAAGATATTCAGAGACTCGCTCACTTTTAAGATTATCGTCTTTTCCATAGTTATCTATTTTGATCCTGCTCTCAACTTTGGATAACGCATTTGAGCGAATTCTTAGTCAGCCCAAAGCACGGTTTTGAACCATTGAATTTTGTAGACGCGCTTTTCTTTGCTAGTGCATCTGCTACTACATTTCCGTGTACCTCTGTGTGACCAGGTACCCACAAGAGTGACGCGATTGGTTTCTGAAATTTTTTTATAGATTTTGGTAGCATTCCCATACTAGTTTTGAATTGAAACGCGTCAAATTCGGAGGTAATAGCGTCACTCGACTGTAAGAAATAATGTATATATCTGTGTTGTTGTATTCCCTTTCAACACACAGAATAGCACAGTAGTTGATGGTGAAGGTTTAGACTGTTGCAGAGGTATCTATTGCTAACATTCGTTTAGATCTGAAGCCAAACACCCTTGCACCTGTGCCTTTATTGGTTTGGGACCCGTCCGTACCTAGGCGCTCGGATGGTAGTGATTGTAAGCAGCTCTAAGTGCCACCCGTGGCTCCTATTTTGACAATAAACGGGCTTCCTAAATCAGTAGTATTTGGCATACAATCCGAAATGTGGTGGATCACCACTTTTTTCTTTAATTCCGAGAGTATCATTAGGTTGCCAGGTTAAAGTATTTTTTTTATTATAAGTTAGTTACAAACTGTAGTTTGTGAGTGCTAGATGCTGCTGCAGATCTAATGTGTAGGTGCAATGGACTAAAAAAAGTATTTCTGATGGTGTTGATGGTGGGAACGACAAAACACTTTGAATTGCGAAAGGGGAATTAGAACACTAAAATCAACGGGTTTATGGTATGTAATAGCAGACAAGATCCCCAGCTTATAGTCTGAGTAAGCTAGACCCGTAGTACAGTGACGAAAGAGGTGCAAAGTTGCTGCTTGAAAACCATTCAAAGAAATCTTAAATTTTGTTTGTTTTTTTTTCAGTTTTCTTGTAAACTATGTGATAAGAAGTTAACAACCAAATGTGGACTTAGACATCATATGAACAATCATACACGTAAAACTTTGTTTAAATGTGATGAATGTAATAAAGAATTTACAGTAAAAGCAAATTTGAACACGCATTTAAAATCTCATTCAAAAGAAAGAGTTCAGGTAAGAATTTACTTTTGGTTTTGTGTTTATTAGTAGATAAAATAAATTATTAAAATGAAGTGGAAAACTTTCTTGAACTTTCTCAACAAGATTAAGATTTATTAAAATAAAAAATTCCAATATGAATATTAATATTCCCCCGTATTTTGAGGATTATTGACTTTTAGGTAGATTTCATATAAAAATCTACTTATTGCAATGTGCCTGATGCTGGAATTTCGGAAAAATTCTATATATGATACGCGGAGACGGAAAAACAAAAAACAAAAATTATATATATATATATATATATATATATATATATATATATATATATATATATATATATATATATATATATATATATATATATATATATATATATATATATATATATATATATATATATATATATATATATATATATATATATATATATATATATATATATATATATATATATATATATATATATATATATATATATATATATATATATATATATATATATATATATATATATATATATATATATATATATATATCTGTAGGTGGTAGGTAAACTACACCCACATTTTTTTCAAAACACGTTTTTTTATACTGTTAGAATCAGGATTTTGTTCTCTACCGAGAGGTTAATAGTACTGAGTCCTAGCTAGTGTAGTTTTTGAGATAGAATAATTGTAAATGACACCAAGTCCAAAGTCCTTAGAGGTAAAGAACGTCAAGTGAACAAATTTTGACACCAAGTCCAAATGACAACAGTCCATGACAACAATGTATTTAGAGGTAAATAACACCAAGTCCACTTAGTCAATGTGTCTTTAGGTTTTAACGTCTTTCTTGTAGTTTCTTAAAAAATGTATATAATATTTAAACCTCTTTTTATCATTTTTTGTCAGATGACAACCTTGGCGTTTAGGGTTCCTGAAAAATCAGGTGTTTTAAAAATTTGTTATCCTAAATCTAGATGAAAATGACCAAACTCACATTTGAAAGCTTTTGTACACGTACCTACAACATAAATCTTTCCAAAATTTAAAAATAAAATAGTTCAAGTCTAAAGGTTGAGACCCTGGGGCTTTTGAAATGAAAACAAACGCAAAAGGCAATGATTTCATCATGTTTGAGTTTATGTTATTTAAATTTATTTTTACTTTGAAGAAAACTTTTAAGCTATAGCCTCAAGAAATTTCAGCTTTCTAACCAAACAAATCTGAAGCCATTTAATACCATACGAAAATTATCAAATTGTCTTTTGTTTGTATTTTTTTCACTAAGTTACCGTTTGAAAAAAGATTAAATAAGAACAAAAAAATACAACAACAAAGATGATTTTGAATTAAAATTGTTTGATTATAAATTATTTGTGATGGTATAATTGTAGATGTGACGTAGTTCATTTGATCTTTGGTGAACTTTTATTTGATCTTTGGTGGATTTAATATGTTATGACTAATTTTAATCAAATTAAACATCAAACAAATTCCGAAATTGCATAAAGTAGTTTCGGTTAATGTATTTAATGTCTTTTGTGAAATTTGTTGGATAGTTCCGTTTCTACTTAGTTTTTTGATTTTAACTAATTTGATACATTGATTCTACTTGTATGCATATCTGTCTGTTCAATAAATCTACCATTTTCTAGCGGATATACCTGCCGCTGGACTTTTTTTAATGAACTCTATTGGAGTAATGTTTTGCAGAAGAGAAAGTGTTAGTATTCGTCCTACCTTGATATATCTGCGTTATGCAAGATCAGAGCAATTACAGATAATGTGTTCCCTCGTTTCTACCGCCGAGTTGCAGAATCTACATCTCTCATCAAGATCTAGTTTGCTAAGGTGGTGGTTTATCAGACTCTGTCCTGTCACGATGTTAAAGTTTTCAGAGGCTCTCTCTCAAGATTTATTATTTTTAGAAGAGAAACGCCCAGTTTTCCTAATCTCGCCTTCTCCATAGTTGTCTATTTTGTTTCTATGTCCAGCTTTGGATAACGCATTTAAGCATTGCCATATTAGCTTTGAATTAAAGCGCGTCATCAGTCAGAGTTTTTGTTGTTGTAGTGACTATTGAGAACTCGATTTGGGTTGTAGTTCCTTATTATGCCTTCAACATCTTTGGTATGAATTTTTTTTAAACCCGTTATATAAGTAAGCCCGTCGATGTTAGTAGGTTGTTTCTGACATCATTCGAGAAACATTTTGCATTACGCCTTATCTAGGTGGTGTAGTCATGGATAATGTACCGCAATGACGGGGATGTTGCTCTTTGTGACAGACCCATAGATATTGTTTGGTAAGAACTTTATTATGTTGATAGACCGGGAATATGTTACATTCCTCGTGCAGGCGATGCCGGTGAACCATCAAATGACATGTTAGTTGTAACGTATTCCAGTGACTTGAAGAATCCATATGGAATCCATTTTGTTTTGTTTCTCATTGCTTGGGATTTTCGGATGTGTGCTCTTTCGCATTGTGTTCTGGTACGTGCTCGTGTTTTAATGTTGACTTGATGATTTGAAACAAGGCGCTATATTTGTCGAGAGAATAAATAGGGATCATTCGGTTATTCGGGGACCGGTAACGTCTTTTGTTAAAAATAAAATGTCTGGTAGACAAACCTTTAATTCTACTGTGTTGTAGCCACCGACATGTTATAACTAGTGCAACCCTATACCCCAGGTGGAAGCATAGGATATATTAACTACTAAGAAATTGTCTACCTGATTGGGTGTCAGAAAATGACAGTTGACTTAGCTCCTACTATTGTAGTCTCCAGCAGTATATACAACCCCATGTTCATACAACAACAACAAAACATTATCACTAAATAAAACAATATGCAGCCCGAAAGGGAATACTAGTGACAACGAGTGATACATAATAGCTATAGGCTGGGTAAGGTAGACCCGTATCACAGTTACGAAAGGGTAGAAAGGTGGAGAGTTGCTGCTTAAATACCATTCAAAGAAATATTAAACTTTTTCTTTTCTTGCAAATTTTGTGATAAAAAGTATTCATCCAAAACGATACTTAAACAACATATGGACAAACATACACGTGAAAATTTGTTTAAATGTTCTGAATGTGATCGAGAATATAAACAAGAAGGAAAGTTGAACCGGCATTTGATAAAAATTCATGGAAAAGAAAGACTACAGGTAAGAATTTGGTTTTGTGGTTGTTAGTGGGCAAGACAATGTTGATCTACGGGTCTGACTACCCTGCTTACTCCAGCCCCTGCCATTGACATATGAGTTAGCGTGAGATATCACATACAACTGATAAAGGCAGGAGATATCTTCAGCCAAGATGATATCTTAGGGTGCTGGCGGACGAACTTTAATTAGTCAGTGGCAGCACTTCCAGTCTTGGCTGGGCAGCGTTCCGCAGTAGTATCGCTCGTTAGCTCTTCCGAAGAATCAGACCAACAAATCAGACCAACTTTTTTATTTCTCTAAGGCATAGGGGTGGTTTTTAAAAGGTGAAAAGTTGGAATACATATTAAACTATGTTCGAGAACATAAAAGAAGATTTATTTTACATAACTAAATTAGAAGGGAATCGAAAAATGAGTAAATCTATATTTTTTCTATATTTTCACGTAGGGGTGGTTTTCACCCCTTAAACACAAAAAACGAACGGGCTTATGTCACCTTTGAAGTTAAGAGTAAGATGAGCTTAATTCCCAATTTTCATGCAAATCGATGGATGTTCAAAGAATTCAGAAGTTTGGGTCTTTTTTCATGTTCAGTTAGTGTACTATATGTACAATTTTGAAACTTACTTAATGTATGAATATGGAGAGGCTGAGATCTCACAGCTCTGAGATATCAAGACTTCAGTCTGGGTAAAGGATTTTGATATAGTTTTCGGCAAAAAACTTTCACGAGGACATGGTTTTTAGTTTTGGGCAGCGATGTATATCAAACATAACTCTTTGTTAAAGTACAAGTATTTTTTATCTCTGTTTAAAAATTTATTACAAAACTAACACGAAACATCAATACGTTGCCGGAAAATTATAATCAAAATTCCAAAAATATTATTAAATTAAATAAAATCAAACTTTTTCAAAATTCCAAAAATATTCCAAAAATTATAATGAAATCAAATATTTAAACTTTTTCTAAATTCCGATAATATTCCGAAAATTCTTAAAAATTCAAACTTTTCCAAAATTCTAAAAATATTGCAAAAATTATTACATAATCAAAAATTAAAACTTTTTTCAAAATTCCAAAAATTATAATAAAATCAAAAATTAAAAATTTTTCAAAATTTTTCTAAAAAATTCCAAAAACTCTTACAAAATCAAAAATTAAAACTTTTTCCGAAATTCTAAAAATATTTCAAAAACTATAACAAATTCAAAAGTTTCCATGTTCAATTTCATTTTATATTACATTTACGTCATAAAAAGCTACATTTTTTTTTTCTCCCAAAAATGGGCTACAAAATTAAATGAAATCATTTTTTGACACACTTGACAACATTTTTTTGACAAACTTATAATGCAATAATCTAGTTTTTGATCTCACATATCAATCCCGACCATCAAGATTTCTCCAAATTTAATGTTCCTACTCGTAATCACTTAAAATGAACGTTTTTTAAGCCAAAAACATGAAAATTTGCTATTTGTGACACACATATTGATTTTTTTGACACACTTCCGGTACAGTTATCGAACACAGCGTCCTTTTGGACCTGTCCCTTGAGTATACCTATATTTAGAAAAAAAAAATTTGAAATCCCTCCAGCGGTTTTCCCTGCAGCGTAGGTAATGACGGACGGACAGACATACATTTTTTTTTAGAATCAGGAGGTCCTAAAACGTCGAGAAATGTCAAAAAAAGTGGGGGTAAGAATTTCACTTTGAGCTCATGAATGTAATATTTAGGTCTTTCAGACCGAAGTAATGTAAATCTTGTATGTACTTATATTTTATTTTCTAGTTTATCAATTGATACGTCCAGTAGAACAGAAGATAGCTTTGGAAATATTTATCCCACTAACAGCAAGGAACATGTAGTTGTGTCACCCATACACCAAGTCTGCATAGTTCCTCAATTAAACATTCACGAGCGCGACGTATCTGTGCAAATTAATTATGAACCAGAAAATCTTAATAAACTATCGTTCCTTATTGATACTAAAAATTAAATTCCATGACTGGAATTCCAACTCTGACTTTGTTAGAACGATTACATAATTGATGTTTATTATTAGGGTCAGAAGAGCCCTATAACATTGGGCTGTCTCAAAAAAACAGTATAATATTGACAATGTGTCGCATAAAGATGAATATGGACAATATACAAACCGCTATACTATTTAATATCTCCTCAAGATGTGTTATACCTGGGGTTTATTATTTTATTTAAAAATGAAACACTTAAATATTGTTTTTAAGAGAAAACTAAACGAATTTTTTTTTATTTAATTTAACAAACTTTATATATTTTCTGTATTTAGTTTTATTTATTAAACTTTTTGCTTATTATCTTAGTTTTAGCTTAATTTTGAATGTTTTATTTAAATATTTAATTTTGCACTGTTATTGTTTACTTACATATACATTTGACACTTTCTTAAATTGAACAAAAACTTTTTAAAATTGATTCACTTAGAACTATCGATTTGAATTTTATCTTATTAAACTACCGCGTTGAACTCAAAAGACTGAATGTTAAAACTGTTAGACTTTAAATTGTATTTTTAAACTATTCTCTTAAAAATCTTATATACTAAATTTTGATTTTATTACATTAAAGAAAACAACAAAAACAAAATAGGAATAATTTTATTAAATTTTATATTTTGGGAAAAGGATTTGTCGGAGGATTATACAAAAGGAATTATGCAATATTGAAACTTATTTCTAAGAAACTTAAACAGAGAAGTGTGAAATTTGTTTAATGTTTTATTTTGCTCTAACATGATTTTAAAGTTTATTAGCACGAGAAATATTAATATTATAGTTATTTTTTGTTTGAGAAGGTTTATTTGGAAAACATGTTGATGCAATATTTTAAAATGATATGTGAATTGAAAAGGATTGTCGGCAAAAATAAAAAGACTTATTCTTAGTATGAACTAAAATTGTGTTAACTGATATTATTTATTAGTTTTATCCTTTATAAAACTATCGGCTAGAGATTAAAAGAAAATTTCACTTTTGAAAATGTGTTTAGAGAAAATTTATTGTTATGTGAAACTAATATTGCTATTTTAGAAAGATTTAGAGTTTGTATTTCTAGGAAATAGCAATCGAAAATTGGTAATGAGAAATACGGCACAACAGATGTGCTAAAAATTATTTTACCGATTGTGTGCGATTCTTAGCACAAGATTTAAAATGTTGCATATATTGGCAGACTCGAGAAGAAAACCTAAAAAATTTTAATTGTTGCTTCAATTTAAAGCTTTTATGCTTATATTTTTTAAATTATTTATCCAAAACAAATAAAAAACAAAAGTTTTTTATTATTTTACTTACTTTTCGTTTGAATTTTGATCTTGCTATAGAATTTTTAAATTATGCTATGAGGGTGCGCTGTTATCACTTTACCAGTCCTCAATTTTTGTAGACAAATCTTTATTAGCTAGTATCAGAATCAGCCTATAAATGTCCAAAAATGCATCAAAACACATATGTATTTGTATTCTTTTATCATGATATGCAGTAAAAGATTAAATTATAATGTTTTTATTTTTAAAAAAAAGTGTCTTAGCTATTTACATTTACATTTTAAATTTACAATAGATGGCTTCAAGATTTTTTTCACTTAAGAGAAATATTAAAATGTCTTAATAAATTTTCTTGTTGAATTTTCATTTTTCAATACGGTTTATAATTGTACAAAATCTATTTAAAATTAAAATTTAAAGGTGAGTTTATGTTACAAAACTCGTCATAAGTTCATATATGTTAAACAACATTAGATCAACTCATTTTTTTAAGGTTATGTATGCTAGGTTCAGAGTAATTAAGCAAATTAGTAATCGCTATTTTTTTCACGAACAGTGATTTCCGCATCGCTTTGATTTTAAGACCAATAGTTTGTGTCTAATCTTTCGTGTTTGCTTTCTTGTTTCACATTGAAACAGCAGTACATACTAGTTTAACAAATATGTACATAAGACATTCGTAGCTTTATTTTTCTTGACGCAATATACTCCGCTGACATATCTTCTTGGGTTCGCGTATGTAAGCAGACCGATATCATCAGCATAGTTTGGATTATTAGCCGTCTTGTCTTGAATTTATCAAACGCCTTATATTAGACCTGTGTGGCGAACGAGAGTGAATCTGCTGTTGCTCTGTTTGTTTTCTAAATCCGTATTGCCTTTTGTTTAGTAATTTTGAAGACTCTAAGAACATTATTATTATCACAATATATTTTGAGAGGTATTGACTTTTTTAATGAACTCGATTGGACTAATGTTTTGCGGTAGAGGAAGCATTAGTCTCCGTAATTTAATTTTTAAATGCATTAAACGTATTTTTTTTTATTTTACATATAGTTATCATGCCAATTTTGTAATAAGGAGTTTCAAGAAAAAAGAGCATTCAAACATCATATGAAGATTCATACACGCAAAAAATTTTTTCAATGTGCACACTGTGAAAAAGTATATTCAAGGAGATATATTTTGTCCGCTCATATGAAAGTTCATACACAAGGAAAATTACAGGTAAAACTTTATTTCTGTTGCTCTTTTTGTTTTCTAAATCCGTATTGCCTTTTATTAAGTAATTTTGAAGACTCTTAGAACATTCCCAGAAAACACATTTACGTTATTGTGATATCAAAATGACATCACGCTAAGTCACATCTTATGTAAGATCTGGGTCATATATAAGTCATATGTATATCATTATTTCGTGGGCGAGATGGAGAAGTGGATAAGTCAACAACATCACTTACAAGGAAGTTAAGCAACACTGGGAAGGGTGCGAACTTAAACGGGTGACCGCTTGGGAACCTCACCAGAAAAAATATGGAAATATGATTGAATCACATTGAAGCAAGAATATCTCGCCCACGGTATGCCAGTGTACCTTATCCAGCAGCCCTGGAAACTGGCTAGGATTCGATGGCCCAATCACCCGTTAATCCGAAAGGTGAATCCGAAATTCAAATGATTAAAGAAACGAATACTAGAAATAAACAAAGCAAAACCAACCGGAATAATCAAATATCGACCCTTAGCTATCGTACCCGGACACGAGTAGGAAACTGGAATGTCAGAACTCTGATAGAAACATCGCGGTTAGCACAAGTTGAGAAAGTAATGAAAGAATATAACATCGAGATACTAGGACTGAGTGAAGTAAGATGGAAAAACAGCGGAGAGTTAACAACAACTGCAGGAAATTACATGATGTTCTCTGGTAAATCCAACACACATGAACAAGGCGTAGCAATATTAACAACACCTAACGCAAAAAAGCACTTCTCGAATGGAAACCAATCAGTAGCAGAATAATAACAGCAAGATTCCAATCGAAAATTAGAAATACAACGATCATACAGTGCTATGCACCTACCGAAAAAGCTGATGATGCGACAAAAGATGAATTCTACGAACAGCTCCAAGCAACGCTGGCTAGTGCACACCGAAATGACATCAAAATAATACAAGGTGAGATTTCAATGCCAAAATTGGAACCGACAACACTGGAATGGAATCAGTCATGGGCAAACATGCACTAGAATCAACACGTAACAATAATGGAGATAGGCTCATCGATTGTTGTGTCACAAATCAACTATTCATAGGAGGCAGCAAGTTCCCACACAAGACCATACATAAATACACTTGGACATCACCAAATGGAAGAACCAAGAATCAAATTGATCACGTACTGGTGAATAAGAAGTTTCTATCCTCACTACAAGACGTCAGAGCAAAGCGAGGAGCAGACATACACAGCGACCACCAACTGGTAATTTCAACATTCAAAATTAAACCAGCCGCTGTAAAACACAACAAGCCATGTCAGAGGAAATTCAACATCAACAGATTGAGCGACAAAAATACAAATAACATCTTCAAAGAGTCGCTCCAGCTCAATCTACCAAACAACGAAACCACCAGCATGGATGAAAAATGGGAACAAGTTAAAGAAGCTTACGTCAAAACTGCTACAGATGTGCTAGGATACCAAGACAATTCACGGAAACCATGGATTAGCGATGATACTTGGAAGAAAATTGAAGAGCGTCGACAGCTCAAGTTGCAGTTGTGTCACCAGAACACAACCGAGATCCGCAACAAATATGAAAGTACAGCAAAACAAGTTAAAAAGATGGCAAGGAATGATCGCAGAAGATATACAGAAAGCATTCTCAAGACTGCAGAAACAGCAGCAGCTAATAGAAATATGCGCACACTACACAAATGCGTGAGAAAGGTCACCAACAAATATACAAACACTCCACCAATAAAGGATGAATCTGGTCAAACCCTCACAACACATGAACAACAGCTAAATAGATGGAAAGAATACTTCGAAGACAACTGCCACCAACATGAAGATAATTTGCAGTCTCCGGATGACAACTATAACGAAACTATCAGCACCCATCCACCAACGGAACGGGAAGTTAGAGATGCCATACAGAAACTCAAGAATAACAAATCTGCTGGTACAGATAATATATCAGCAGAATTACTCAAAGCAAGTAAACACAACAGCAGAAGCTCTAACGCCGCTATTAGCTGATGTATGGAACGAAGGTAAAATACCAACCAAATGGAAAGAAGGTTTAACCATAACAATCCCAAAGAAAGGTGATCTAAGAGAATGCAAAAATTGGAGAGGTATATCTCTGCTCAACACAATAATGAAAATACTAGCGATGATCATTCTCGAAAGAATATCTCCATCAATTAACACGAAACTAAGAAATGAACAAGCCGGCTTTAGACCAGGAAGAAGCTGTACCGATCATATCAACACAATCCGTATCATCATTGAGCAATCAAATGAATGGAATTCACCATTGTATCTCCTCTTCGTGGACTTCGAACGCGCCTTCGACTCAATCAACAGAAGCGCGATATGGAAGACACTTTGTGAAATGGGCATCCCGAAGAAAATAGTTGACCTAATCAAAGAAATGTATCGGGATGCTGCAAACAGAATACAATACAAAGGACAGCAAAGTGATGAATACTACAACCACCGAGGAGTGAGACAAGGCTGTGTACTATCTCCGCTACTATTCCTAATAGTACTAGATAGTATCATGAGAAAGCTCGATGATGCAAGTCCAAATGAAATCCAATGGAATACAACAAGACGGCTCAATGATCTAGACTACGCAGATGACATCTGTCTACTTACACACACACATACGGACATGCAGCAGAAAATACAGAAGCTATCAACCCTTGCACATGAAGTCGGTCTCAACATTAATATCAGAAAAACAAAGGCTATGAGATTGAACACCAAAACGATAACACCAATTACCATCAACAATGCACAAGTGGACGAAGTTGACAAATTTGTGTACCATGGTTGTACTGTAGCAAAAACAGGCGGGCCTGAAGAAGATATCAGTCAGCGTATTAACAAAGCCAGAAATACGTTCAATATGCTTCACAAGATCTGGAATGCATCCGTCCTGTCAAGAAAGACAAAGCTACGAATGTTCAATGCATGTGTCAAGTCAGTACTGCTGTATGGGTGTGAAACGTGGAAACAAACAAGAAAGATCACAAATAAACTACAGGTGTTTGTGAACAAATGCCTGAGAAGACTGATCAAATGCTTCTGGCCAAACACCATCAGTAACTAGGAACTTCTACGGCAGACAGAGCAGTTAGACATTGAGACCGAGATAAAACAAAGAAAATGGAGATGGATAGGACATACACTGAGAAAATCAGTCGAAGATATAACAAGGATGTCCCTAGAGTGGAATCCGCAAGGTAAAAGGAGAGTTGGAAGACCACCCATGACATGGAAGAAAACGGTGCTAGCTGAAGCAAAACAAATTGGTAAGACATGGGGTGAACTGAAAGCGATTGCCCCCAACAGAGTCAGATGGTCCAGTCTAGTAGACGCCCTATGCTCCTAAATGGAGATAAAGGAAAAAAAAAAAAAAAAAAAAAATATCATTATTTCCCACTTGTTCACGTAAGAACATGACATAACAATAATGATATAACTATGACATAAATGTGATGTCTGTGGATATTCGTGACGTTGTTATGATATAAGGTTGATATCATGGTGTCGTGATAAAATATCACATGAAAAAATCCCACACGAAATAATATCACGTCGAAAATATCACAGCGAAAAAATCACACTATACGAAAATATCACATCACAAAAATGTCACATCACGAAAATATCACATCCTAAAATCACACGCGAGAAAATATCACATCCTAAAATCACACGCGAAAAAATATCACATCCTAAAATCACACGAGAAAAATACCATCCTAAAATCAAACGCGTAAAAATATCGCTTTCTTGAGGCTCGTCTCCACTAACCGCGCTGAACGTTTGCTAAAACCGGGCATTCACACACAACAGAAACAGAATTTCATACAAATTTGACAATAAAAAATTCTGTTGTTGTAAAATTTGTATGAAATTCTGTTTCTGTTTTATGTGAATTTCACCTTAACGTTTGCAAACATAGATTTGTTTAGTGGAGACACGAAACATGAGCACGAACAAAAATTTGCTAACATTTGTTAGTTTACCGAATAATATGGGAAACATGATGTTTTTGCATGTTTGTGCTTCATAATATGAAGTGAAGACAAAAATCTGTCTCAACTTCATATTATTTAGGAACTAAATATGTCATGCATATATTGATCTGTCATGGATAATTAAATTTGATTTTAGTTTTTAAGTGAAAATTTAGAATAAAACAAAAAATACATTTTGTTAAAATATTAAAAAATTGTGCATTTGGTTTTAATAATGATTTTATCAATTTGTTTGGCAAATAAAAGCTGTCAAAGTATTTATTTTAATATTTTCGGTACTTCAACATATGTTAGCAAGCATTTGTTTTTAGAAAGGTAGTTTGGTTGATAGAGACAGATTGTTAGCAATCATTAGTAAACATTAACAAATGTTTGTTGTTTGTATTCGTGCAGTGGAGAGTACTGAGTAGATCTTCTAGATCTCAGTGGAGACTAACTTAAAATCGCACGCGAAAAAAAGCGCATCCTAAAATCACAGGCATAAAAATATCACATCCTAAAATCACACGCAAAAACATATTATGAAAAACATTTTATTGTAAAAAAACAGAAGTCGGTATATATAATATACAAATTTAAACGAATTCTATGCTAACAATTGTAACGACCATTGAGATTTGAAACACAATCTTTCATATGAAACCATATTTGACTTAGTAAAAACGTTTTGAACGATTTCACATCATAGCCCTATCAAACAAATGATTCCCACTTAATTTATTTTGGATCCCAAATGATTTAAGCAATACTCATCTCAAATTTTAGATCGAAAAGATTTTTAGTTTACAAGATACCGAACGGTAACAGACAGACACGCAGTATTAAAGGAATCCTAAAATAAATTAATTGCATTTTTTCACAATTATGTATTTTTATTATTTTGATATGCACCATACATGTGCAATTCTCCTTAACATTTTAATTCTTCGATCACGACTGTAATTTGTAAAAATATTTGCTATTCCTCTGCCGTAGTTATATCTCCAAAGCTAGAGATCTAAACTACGCATTTCTGCAATACTCAAAAATTGTAATATTTCTGTTTTTTTATTTTTTTAATAAAATTTTTTCCATAATATTTTTTCGCGTGTAATTTTAGGATGTGATATTTTTACGCTTGTGATTTTAGGATGTGATATTTTTTCGCGTGTGATTTTAGGATGTGATATTTTCGAGATGTGATATTTTCGTGATGTGATATTTTCGTATAGTGTGATTTTTTCGCTGTGATATTTTTGACGTGATATTCTTTCGTGTGGGATTTTTTCGTGTGATATTTTATCATAGAACCGATATCATAGTAATATAAATTTGTTTGTGATGTATTCTTTTTGTTACTTGAAAAATAAATTTAATAACAATTAAATTAAATTTAATAACAACAAAAACACTTACCCGTCAGTCATTCATTGGTCACAACTTACCTACTGACTACTGTTCTATAACCTGCTAGGAAGCAATAACTAACTATACGCAAAATTTTTCAAACTATATACAATTAAAATGGATATACATCTAGTGAAATTTAACAAAATCATAATAAGGTCATATTTAAGTCCAAATTATGACATCATTTCAAAGTCAAATTTAAGATCAGTGTGATGTCATGAAAGCATCATCTAAATGATACCAGGATATAGTCATGACGAGTGTCAGTTTTATGTCAAATTTACGTAACAACTACATCACATATATATGACGTTCGTGTGATGTCATATTTACGTCTTGTGTTCACTGGGTTATTATTATCACAATATATTTTGAGAGGCATTGACTTTTTTAATGAACTCGATTGGACTCGAGTTTTGCGGTATAGGAAGCATTAGTTTTCGTAATTTAATTTTTAAATGCATTAAACGTATTTTTTTTTTTATTTTACATATAGTTATCATGCCAATTTTGTAATAAGGAGTTTCAAGAAAAAAGAGCATTCGAACATCATATGAAGATCCATACACGCAAAAAAGTTTTTCAATGTGCACACTGTGAAAAAGTATATACAAGGAGATATAGTTTGGTCGCTCATATGAAAGTTCATACACAAGGAAAATTACAGGTAAAACTTTATTTCAGTTATCGTTTTAATGGTTCGTATGAAAAAAAAAACTTAAATTTTGTATGAATTCTTTTCTAACGACACGTAATTAATAATTATCTTAGTTTTTCAAACTTTCGATTATTATTTATTGCTCATTGGATTGATTGTTTTTATCACTACGCCATTAGCAAATTTGAAAAGCATTTAAAGAAATTTCAAAGTTTTTTTCTATTTGTTTTCAGTTTTCTTGTAAATTTTGTGATAGTAAGTTAACATCCAAGGAGGGACTTAAACAACATATGAATATCCATCCACGTGAACTTTTGTTTAAATGTTCTGATTGTAATCGGCAATATACACAAAAAGGATATTTGAACAATCATATAATAAAAATTCATGGAAAAGAAATATTACAGGTAAGAATTTATTTAAGGTTTTGTGGTTATTAGTGGGCAAGCCAAATGTTTGTAATTAAGTGAAAAACTAAATCATATAAATAAATAGCCATAAATGTAAACGAAAACATACTAAAAGTCGTCAATTGGAGTTTCAAAAATTTGGTCAGTTTTAATTCTACCAAAACACAGCTACTGATTGTTTCCCGATTAAAGATCGAGTTCCTCAACGATATTTCAATGAGTATGTGTGATGAACAAATGGAATGTGAAAGCAAAACGCCATCTGCCGACTAAGATGCTAAGATGATTCTTTTTTGATTATTCTTTTGATTCTTTTTTGAAATAATTCTGTATTGCTTCGGTCTTTTATTTTTGCTCTTTGCTCGTTCTGAAAAAAATTTAGTTAAAAATCTTTATTTTTAGAAAATATCACAAACTAGTTCTGAAGAAACAGAAAGTCTTTTATCAAATGGCAAATCGATGAATAAATGTACAACAGTCTTATTCAACAGTATAAAATCGGAGAAAATGGGTTTAGTTGAAACAGACTTAACCGAATATATTACTACCGCAAAAACTGAGGTGAGCCAATTTTTTTATTTATTGAAACCTAGGCTGTAATCGAAATTGTTAAAACAATGCAATTCGTTTATTAATTTATTTTTATTTACCTTTTCTTAGCCCAATATTGAAGACAACGAAACATCTCGTTTGGCTTATAGCACTTGTTACAGTGAAACGATTTGTAAAGAAGAAGTAATGCTGCCTGTTGAAAACGATTGAATTAACATTTCAAAACAAAACTGTAATTAATAAATACAAAACTCTATAAACTGTTGAATTGTCAATTCTATAATTAATCGATGCTCATGTACATATTGAGAATTTCGCAGTTGAATAATTTTCTGTTATTTTTAAAAATGGTGAATTTAAAATTATTTTCTTTCTGCATTTTGGTACATACGTCAAATTTCGATTATCCGGACTTCCACTATCGGAAACGTCTATTATCCGGACCAAAAAAAAATTCGAAATGAACCTCGGTTATCCAGAAAAGCTTCTTTTATCCGGAATTCAATTTTCTACGAATTAATTTTGGTTTTATTTTTTCCTTTTTCGTACGCAGTTTGAAATAAAAACTAGGATAAGCATTACGACAGAATGAGAACGAAAGAAAATTAATATTTAATAATAATTTGCCTGGCTGTTTGTGTAAGTGAATTTTGTGTGATTAACGGGACTTTTGACTTATGTACATTTATGTTTGTTTTAAAATAATTTTATGCTTGAATCATCAACAGTCAGTGTGTTATTTAATTATAAAGGTAAGTACATGTATTATTTTACCGCTGCGTTTGTTGGTCATTAAATATTTTTTCAGCAAGTTTATTTAGGGAAAATATAAAATACGGCTTTAGTTCGTGAAATCAAAACATTTTCGCAAAAACTTCAATTTTAAATAAATTGATAAGTCCGCAGCCTTAATCCACAAACTGTCTCGCTCAACAGCCGGAGTACTTTAAGGTTCTCTTATATATAATCAATAAAATACTCTATTAGAGTAATCACTAGATATAATCACTTTAATGATTTACACTACAGAAACACTACATAATAAAAGTAAATATTATTTTATCCACGACTACAAAAGATTATATATTTTCCATGCGTATATCTTTCATTGTGATTGCATTCATTCCTTTCTATATATCAAATTCTTTTTTATTTATTTCATTCCATTTTATTTATTAAAAATTCCCCTAACAAATTAAAAACGATTTGTTGGTATAGTAATATAAACAGATAAAACAAGAACAATACATATAAAATAAACAAACATGTTTTGTTTTGTTTTATATTTCATAGATTTATTTTAATATGGCGATATAAACTTTTACAGAAAACTTGAATGAAATTATTTGAAATATTTATAGTCGTGGATAAAATAGTATCTTGTATTCGCTTAGGATGAAGGCAATTCTTCACTCGGATGATTGAAGGCAATTCTTCACTCGGCAATTCCTCCACTCGCTACGCTCGTTCCGGGAAACTTCATCCTCGTGAAGAATTGCCTTCATTCTAAGCTCATACAAGAATCTACTATTACTCTCTCAATAAAAATTTAACATGTCTACCCGTTAAACTCTTAAAGTGTAACAAATTTGTATTAACATGATTTAACACGACGGTTGCTTGTTATAAACGATAAAAAACACACATATATAAACGTATACAAACCCACATTTTCAAATGATATTTAATAGTTTCAAATATCTCAATTCAGTTCAATTTCCTTTATTGAGAAATTTTAGAAAAATTCATTTTTACAAATATTTTTTACAGCGGTTACTTAAAAACTAAACATAGTTTTTTTTTATATGTTGGATGCACTGACAAGAACTGTCAAGTGCTGCCATTGTTCAAAAATAAATTTTTTGATATATAAAAATTGTTTAATTCAATTTACAGTATTTTCCCTAAAGGTACAAACACAATAGATCCGTTCCGTCAGCTCCGTTATATTTGAACTGTCAGTTTATAGGTAAAACGGAAATTAAAACACAATGAACGGAGGGGAAAAAAGCGGAACGGACACTAAACACAAATTCAAACTTTTACGGAAGACATAACCTTAAATATTGTTTATTTTTTCTACATATTTATAAAAATAAGCAGATTTCAACAAATTTCATAAAATATGAATATAATTTAGTAAATCTATAAAATAATACATAAAAATATAATTATAAATAAAATAAATATAAGTTTTTGGATAATTAAAGACGGAGCGGTTGTATTGTGTTTTATAAAACGAGAGGATTGAAGCGGATAAAAAACGAACGGAACGGAACAGATCTATTGTGCTTGAACCTTAATTCAACTTATTATGAACTATATCTTATGACTTATTTACTAGGAAAATTTATGTTTGCTCTGGATGGTCATTTTGTTGTGTTTTATCACTTATTTGATCACTTTTGGAGAATTGTAGAAATATTAAAAAAAACTCTACATACCCTTATAAAACAAATCGAAAGAAAACGATTGAAAACGAATAGTTTTCTATCGTTTGCTATCCGTTTCTATCGGATTTAATCATTTCAAACGCATAGACTATATCTGCCAGATAGAAAACGCACCGTAATCTATCGTAACCTATAGGATTTTTCAGTTTTCGGTTTCAATGGTTTTTCTACGATAGAATTTCTATCGTAGTTAATCGTTTTGAATCAGAAGAACACGATTGCAATTTTTTTTGGTGAAATTGAAAAAGTTTTGAATCGTTTTCTATCTGACATTACATATATAGCACCAATCGTAGCTTGTCGTATTTTCCCGTCATTAGATTTCTATCGGGCTGAATCTGAAATTTACGAATGAAATGTTTTCAGGAGAAATCAACCAATCTGTGAAAAAACCCATTGTAAACGATTCAAACCGATAGGATATTGCACTAAAATTCGGTTTTTACGATAAGAAACGATTAAAACGGATAGGAATAAACAAAAAAAAATAATGTGAAAAAACCCATTGAAAACGATTCAAAACGATAGGATATTGCACTAAAACTTGGCTTTTACGAAAAGTAACGATTAAAACGGATAGGAATTAACAGAAAATAAAATAATGTGAAATATCCCATTGAAAACGATTCAGATAATCTACCAAAAAGTGATAAGAAATGATTAAAGCGATACAAACATTTTATCGGAAAAAAACGATACAGCCCCATTCATTTTCATTCAAAAACCGCATAGGAAACGATAAAAAACGGTTCTATTTTTGCACTAGATTTTCATTTCTATCAGAAAATAACGATAAGAAACACCCAAAAACGATAGAAATTGCGTCCGCCACAAAAGGCAAAACGTAGGAGTCCGCATCCGTTTCTATGGGAAAAAACGATTCCAACCCATTAGAAATCGGTCTATCGGTTTCTATCGTTTTCTATCATTTTTTTTACAAGGGTATATTACAATATCTGAACTTAAACTGTCCTTGTGTTTCCTTTTGTATTCCTAAAAAGTCTACGATAGTAATTCCTTTATTTACTTCTTACACACTATCAACAAATTTTTTTAATGAATATGACTGGTTTAAAAAAAATACTGAGCACATGAACGACTGCAACAGAAAAAAAGTCCGAGCGGAAGGATGTCCGCTAGAAATAGGTAGATTTCGAGATCAGACAGTTTTGTGTACAAGTAGAATCTGATGTATAAGATTAGTTTAAACAAAACAAACTAATTACAAACAGATATCGCACAAATTTTAAAAAGAAAATTAGCTACATATAAGCATAACTACATCTATCCAATTTTGCAACAAACAAATATCAGATTTACCACAGAACATATATGTGACAATTTATGACACTATATGAAAAACAAACGCCAACCTACTCTATATCATATGTCGTGCAACTACTGCAAAATATCAAAATAGTTTATTTCTATGAAAAAAAAGTTTTTTTCTTCTATTCAAATCTTTTTATTTTTTTTTTCATTGACTGTTATAAGGTTTTTGCAAATTGTTTTTCTTAGGGCTTGTTGCAAACTTTTTTGTTGAAGCCGACGAATAAAAATCTCTAACTGCAGAGGTTTGTGTATATAAGAAACGGATTAAAATAGTATATATTCCATGTATCAATCCAATTAAATGAAAATTAAAACAAAAATTATACACATGATATGTGTGCTGTGATTTATCCAGTTAGCGGAATCCATAAAATATAAGTTTTTTTTGAAGCTGTGTTAGTAGTTCGATTCAATGGTTGACGTCATTTCCAAATTCGGGCGATAACATCTATCCCAACGGTTATAGTAAAATTATAATAAAATTCGACGATCCATGACAAAAATTGACAAGTGATCTTGAGGCTGTCTGGATTAGTGCTGTTAATGGTGTCTTACAGCCAATAACGTTGGTTATAAATTGATATCATCACATTTCATCACCGAGAGTTAACGGTGAATCATCGCTGAAACCGGATGTTATTTCCGGATTGATTCATTACAGCTGCCATAAATTATTACCAATTTCTATATCCGTTAATTTATCTAACACTGGGATCTTAACAACGGTTGTAAGTTGCAATCACCTCGGCCGAGCTCTGGTCTATATATGACCTGATGGAGATCGGCTGAATTTGAAGGATAGGAGAGTAGGACGGGGCATCATCATGGGGTGAGTCATATCTGATTTTTTATTTTTATTTTATGCATGAATAATTTTGGTGAAGTATGTAGGTGTCCGAATGTGTGTATATGGAGGTGTGGATGGGGATAGGTATGAACGGGTGTATGAGGTGCATGTGCGTATGAGTCAGAGGAGAATGTGTTAGATTAAATGAGTTTCTTTCCACACAACACTGATGTCTACGGCTATCACAAGTAGCCAGGATTACCTCTAATTTTTTTGTTTTAGAAGACAAACCTATTTTTTTTATTCGATCACATCAAGCCAAGATCTAACGTTATTTGTGGATTTTCATGTTATATTTTAATTTAATTTAAACAAAGGTTATAATAATTGATGTTGGGATTCTTGACTCTGCGTAGACGCAATAACATCAAACCGACACATGCCATGAACATACTTTACTTCGTAATATATCCTGGGCGTGGTGTTATAAAGGAAGATAATATTGGAATTCTGTATTCTGGTTATTTTGTTTCAAACCAGGAATTGTACCTATTATATAAATATTTTGCTTCCTACTGAGAAAACGTTAAAGGCTAACAATTTACAGTAATCCAAACAAAATGTTATTATTTTTTCGCTAGTTCGCTAGCTTATGCATGCCAAATTTTGAATGCGCAGGATTTTTACTGCTAAAAAACTTACAAAATTTGTTACCATTTGGTCTATGAAATTATATATGGATGTAACCGAATTACCACAATATCGAATAATCGATAATTCAATCACTAACGGGAACTTTTCAAATTATGTTACCGTTAAGCTGGTGTAAAATTATTTTGAAATGCTAAACTGAGGGGCATGGATTTAGGTATGGGTGATTATGTGCATGTGTGTGTAAGTGTGTGCATGTGTGTATGCGGGTGAGGGTGCGCGGGTGTATGAGGAGTGAAAGTGTGAAATTTTGTGTTGAAGTAGAGGGTTGGACATGGCGATCGTGGTTCTTTTCGCGTATGAGGGTCGCCAGAGTCTCAAGCCTTCACTTGCTTATTTTCTCCGATCTGTTCTTAGCATGTTTCACGCGTACTATTGTTTAGTTGTGCTGAAGTAGCAGGATTTATTTCTCGATCCCATAGATTGCAGTTAGTCTGGGACTATAAATAAATCTCGCTAGGTTCGCGACCTGCTATGCCACTTCGTTGTCATTCAACGAAGCTGCGCTCCATTAAAACTTCATCCTCGTGAAGAATTGCCCTATTCTATACTTATACAAGAATCTACTATTCTGAATTTTTATGTTTTTAATGAATTGTGATACATACGTTAAATTTGAGCAAATTGCTGAAAATTGATGGTTAAAATCAATATTTGTATTTTTATTAAATAAACGAAATAAATATTTGTTGTAGGTTATGTCCTTCCTTTTGTAGGTTATGTCGTTCCTTGAAAACGGTCCTCCTTTTCGATATTTTAAATAAAATCTGTTCAGAGATGTTTTTATTAGTACGCAGCCATGAATTCAATTTATTGTATTTTTACTGTTTTCTTCCATTATGTTTATCATGACAATTTTAGACCACACGGCACACACATCTTTGATAATCCGTCAAAAAATTAGTGATCAGGGTTGGGAAGTTTGGACGTTGGCACTATTGTTATAGTGTTTAGTAACCCAACCAATAGTTTTGCAGACGATAGTACACTGCACAAGTCATTGTCCTCCTATCTTCAAAGAGTAAAATGCATAAACGAATAAATCCCGCCCGGAGAGACGCTGCCATAAATGTAAACGAGGACCTGAAAATAATCGTCGATTGGGGTGACAAAAATTTAGTCAATTTTAATTCCACCAAAACACAGCTATTGATTGTTTCCAGATCAAAGACCGAGTTTCCCAACGATATTTTAATTAATATGTGTGACGACCAAACAGATAAATGTGAAAGCATTCGTTTACTAGGGGTCACAATTGCCAATGACTTACTCTGGAACGATCATATAATGGCCATAACAAAGAGCGCGTCAAGAAAACTCGGCCTCCGATAGATGTGAAATATATTTTACTTCGCATCAATTACTCCACATTTATAAGTCCTACATTCGTCCTTGTATGGAGTATTGTTGTCAAGTTTGGGGCGCTGCATCTGTTACCATCCTAGCTATTCTGGACTCTGTTCAAAAGCATGCTATACGAATTGTGGGTAATCGAAATTTAACATTAAATCTTGATTTCCTACAACATCGTCGCACTGTTGCTGATCTCGTTGTTTTTTATAAATATCGTCACCAGCAGTGCTCGGATTAAATCAGGTCCATAATGCCTCAGCCATATGTTTTTCCTCGTTTAACTCGTCAATCGGTTTGTGCAAACAGTCAAACTGTCGAGATTACTCACTGTCATAGTAATAAAATGCAAAGGGATTTCTTTGTGCGTACATCGTACAAATGAAATGCTTTGCCCGAATCAATAGTCTCGAGTCCTTTCAATCCACAAAGATTTAAAAAAAGCGTCCACCAACACTTCAAGATGCATGTTGTTGTGGGACCTAGGTCTTAAAAGGTGACTAGGTGATCTCTAGGTGATGTGATATTTCGATGGAATGACTTTTCGACGAAATGAGTTTTCGGTGATATGATATTTCGATCTAATAATTTTTCAATTTCAAAACTATTCGATGATATAAAATTCGGTGATATGAATTTTCGGTCTACTGATTTGGATTTTTTTAACAGTCATATGACTGAGTCACCTCATCAAGTTAGAATTGACCCCCAGGACCACGATTTTGGAATGCGAAAGCGATAATAGCTCAATTTTTAGCGTAAGTGTATTTTTAGTAATGATATTGGTTTAAAAATTCGTTTGACGTTTCAACAAAATTGTTTATTTGTTTGAATTTTACTAGGAAGTAAAAACCGTCGTGTAATCTATATTGGGAATGACATGGAATTTTGGTGATAAATGGGTGATATTAATAGGATTTTGGAGTACATTGAACTTAGGGATATTAGTTTGAAGTGCGATTTATGGAATATTGGTGATTTGTTGGTTATTTTTGACGTACTTTCTGGAGAGCTCAACATTCTTTTGGAGTCAACGTTGATACATCTTTTTATTTGGGTACTGGCCAACTGGGAGTGCAATTTATTTTATAGGGAATATTTTGTGTCTTGCAGTTTTACCGTTCCTTACTTCATCTAAGTTTTTTAAAGTAACGATTTCTAAAACCACGTATGTCAGATTTTGATTAGTGTTGTTATTTGTGTGTTGACAAAATATTTAAATTTATAAATTAAAATGGAAAAATCCGTAATTAGAGATGAAATAAACTTTAAATTAGAATCGGAATATTTGCAAGAAGTATATATTTTACCGTAATTATAGAAATAAATTGAAACTAACAATTTTAATTCAATTTCAGTCAGCAATAGATGATAAAATTAAAAAAGAAATAAATGAAACCGAGAGTGAGGAAACTATAACTCCTAATAATGCTGGACAAATTAAATTGGAACATGATGAGATCAGCATTAAAAGTGTAAGTAAATTTCATTGTAAATTCTAAATCATGTACATAAGATATGGCTAATTCGTAGTTTAAGCGCTATTAATAACAATTTTTGATTTTAATTATTTAGCAAGTAATTATTGATCAAAATAAAGTGCGGAAACTCTTCCAAAAAATATGAGGAAAAAAAAATTCCACGATCGTGTAAAAAGTGACAATTTTCTGCATTATGTACTGTGCAAAAAGTATATTTTAAGTGCAAAAGTATTTTTAATTATTTCGATCGTAGAAAAAATGTTGTGTGCAACACGTGCCAAAAGCATATTTGTTGCAATCAGCATGGTTGCAGCTCTCGTATTCGTCTCGAGCTGCAAACTTAATGCATCGTGCAACATATATTCACTTTTTGCACTATAGTTGCACAAATATTTATTTTTATACAAGCAAAACAAACTATTTTTTAAAATTTCGATTTTGATGATTAATTTATATTATAACCGTGGGTCACAAATATTTATATATATATATATATACAAATATATATATTTATATATATATATATATATACTAATATATATATATATATATATATATATATATATATATATATATATATATATATATATATATATATATATATATATATATATATATATATATATATATATATATATATATATATATATATATATATATATATATATATATATATACAAATATTTATATATATATATATATATATATATATATATATATATATATATATATATATATATATATATATATATATATATATATATATATATATTTATATATATATATACACTCAACAAAATTTTAATGAACACTTGTTATTGGGTATTTTCCTTAAAATATTTTGACAGATAAAATAATTGATTTCAAAGCCTGGTGCCAAAAGTGAATTTTTGTTAATACAAAATCGTCAGTTTTTGTATGAAAAGTTTTAAAAAATGAACTAAAAATTTATCTAGGAATTGTTAATTGCATTTAAACAAGTAGTAAGTATAAACTGGTTAAAAATATTTCATAAATTTATGTTAAATCGATGTTTTTGGTTGCAGTGTTGTTTAGTTACTGGAAAATCTTCAGTTTTATTCATGAAAAGTGCCAAAAAATAATTTAAAATAGTTAAACAATAAACTAAACTACAAATTAATAATAATACTAATACAAGTGGTGTGTTTAAATTTGTGAAATATATTCAATAAATTTCTGTTAAAATCAATGTTATATTACTGTATGTAATCTATCGTTACGTCGTTATATTTCTGTATGTAATCTGTCGTTACGTCGTTATAATCTGTCTAATGATAATTAAAAATCAGTAATTATGTATTAAAATTTACTGCAAAACAATAATAATGCAAATATATTAAAAACAACTTCAAGACAACGCAAAACGGTATTGATTTGCAAGAAATAACAATTATTTAAGGTTTTCGAAATACAAATTAGCTGATCATATATGTCAAAATTTTTTCGGGAAAAAAGTTGTTCTATAAACAAAAAATATTGACTTTAACATAATTTATTGAATATATTTAACCAATTTAAACATTTTCCGTGTATTAATATTATTATTAACTTGTAGTTTAGTTTATTCTTTAACTAGTTTGAATTGTATTTTGACTCTTTTCATACACAAAACTGAAAATTTTGTACTAACTTAACATCACTACGGGCAACCAAAAACATTGTTTTAACACAAATATATGGAATATCTTTAACCACTTTATACATACTACTTGTATAAATGTTATTAATAATTCGTAGTTAAATTTTTAAATTATTTTTTAACACTTTTCATACAAAAACTGAAGATTTTGTATTAACACAAATTCACTTTGGCCCTACGGATATTTCTAAATATTTTTGACATTTCATTTTGACGTTTAAGTCAATTCCTTTTTTATTAAAATAAACAATATTTATAATAATTCTATTTCAATTAAATATTAATCAAATTTTGACGACAAAATAACACGTTTTTCTTTAATTGTATATATTATTCTATTCTATTACAAACTTTTTTTTCTTATTCCTTTTTTGTAACAAATTAAATAAATCAAAATGGATTTCAAAAAAAAGGCACCGTTCATGTACTGTTGTTTTGTTTTTTTTTTATAAAAATAAAGGACAATTCTCGCAGACCGACAATATGCATGTATATAAAGTATAAGCTGGAAACACAACACGGGCGAAATCGTCCGACGACGACGTTAGTAACAATAGAATACACAGGATACATACATTTCAAACATCTACAGCGATAAACGAAAAAGTTTTTTTCGTCGGAGAAAATTTAGATTCTATTTCTAATTTATCGTCGACGATGATTATTGCCAGATATCAATTTTATTTTTATTTGGCTGCAAGTGTAAATTTTAATGTTATTGTGACAGTGCCGTCAACTGAAAAATATGATTTTCTGATGATTTTCCCGTTTCTGAGGTTGTAATCGTTTTGTTTTGAGTGGTCAACTGAATTTTCAGTTTATGTTCAAAGTTCGGTTTTATTCATTTATATATTTTCATAATTTGTATTTTATTTTTAAAATTGGTTGTTAGTAGAAAATTTATTATTATTTATTTATTAGTAAAAATTAGTTATTTTTAAAATTAAAATTTGTGAAATTCATTTTGACAAAGAACAAAGTATTTTAGTTTATGCAATTTTATTTTTGACAGCTTTTCACGCTGACGCTTTTGTTGTGGTTCCAACAGCGAAATTGTAGACGTTTTTTTTTATCGTCCGACGTTTTCGTTCGTGTTGTGTTTCTACCTTAAAGATGCATATATATAAAGTCGTTTGTTACAATATGTAATAAAAAAATATTATTGATCTATGTCGATCTATTGATCTATAAAATAAATTCGTCATGGAAATAACAATAAAGTATCCACCATTAAGTTACTGGTATCTTTTGGGCTTCACAATACGACGAGTGGACCTTCTTTCAAGTCGTGGACTCATTGTTTCTAAATCGCCAACAACATTATCATTAGATCTATGTAAAATATCGGTCGCGACTGAATCGAACTGATTGGTGGGAACAGCGGATTTATTGGTGGTCGGGCGACGCATTTCTGCTGTAATATCGATACTAAACTCTCACTAGCGATACTTAGTCTAGCGGCTGTGTCAATTAATGCATAACCATTTGTACCAAGAATGTTTATATTTAACCTGGGACGTGGCTGTGGACTTAATGGAGATAATATAGAACAGAACTTTGTTCAGGATTATAATCATTGTGTTCAGGCTCGGAAGCATAAAGATTCGAATCAGCGATAGACAAAGCTTGAACTTTCGTTTTACATATGTCACAATTACTCTATACGACCCCTACTTTACCACAACCATAGCAGTAAAATTCAGGTTTAACTTTGAATGGATCTAGTGAAAGAGTTTCCTCCGTTTTTGTTTGGGTCGGCAGTGAAGGAGGTGTTATCCTTTTTTCCCGATTCAAAGGATTATTTTTATTTCGTTTACGACAATCCGATAAATCGTGATGATCTTACAGTAACGGCAATATTTGGTTTTATTTTCACTTTTTGTATTGGTTTCAACATTTTTATTAATTTTATCACGTTCAAGAAACAATGACTCCTCAGCTCGAGCAAGTATTAACAGTTTTTTGAAAGAAGCAAAATCTTTTTACTTTTTCACGGATCTTGTAAGGATCTTGTATAATTTTTTCTGAAAATTGGCATACTACCATTTTCGGGTGCGAAAAAACGATCTAGATAGGTCACGACTTTGGGAAAAGTCGTTTACAGCCTTAATTATGGAAAAACATTTTTTATATGAATGACGTGACAAATACTTGGAATAGTTATAATGAGAAAATGCTACAGGAAAATGCTACGTACAACATACCGTGATTAAAAACAGGTGTACGAAGGTCAACGCCAACAAATTCGAACGTTTGCCATTGGGATTTATGCACGGTCATCACAAACGCTGGTCGAAGCGGAAATTGACGTACATCCAAGTTGACCTTTACTGGAGTCGAGCGTAACTCGAGGAATGTGTACTTATTGTCCAACGTTTTCTCCAGTAATTATTTTTGCTTTAATTACGTTGTTACATGATTCGGTAACAATCAGACGTGTTCCATTGCACATACCCTCCGAAATATCTAAATTACGCTTTAGCATAATTATCGCATTTTTTTTTAGTTTTAATTCATGGGATGGCAAATCAGCAATTTCAATCGGATTAAAAAATTCTGACGTGAATTCTATACCTCCTTCCTGTTTATCCTTTACAGAATCATGACTTATGTACGATTTGTATTCTCCTGGGAGACGATCGACGATCTCAGCATTAATATTACTGACTTCTCTGTTCAGCGGCGCGAAAATAACACGTTCCTTCATTCCATCGTAATTTTGATTCGCAAGGCAATTTCCAAATACTTCTTCGATTAAATTACCACTGGAAATTATATCGTCAGGTAATTCGATTTCATTGAAGTCATTTTTGCAAGATTTCCATTTCCCAGTTTCAGGATATACTTTGCGAAAGCTTCCTGTTCAGGATCGACATGCATATTTTTTCTTAACGAACATTTTTTGAAATGCTTCCATAGACGACTTTTTTTGATCGACAAATCGAGTGTTTCACTACGGTTGTTTCGGAGTTGAACAGGTAAGCACTGACAGAAATCACCTCCAGCGTCTAAAATTTTCCCTCTAAATGGCAGGTTTAGATTTGCAATAGACCGCAACAACTGATCCATGTTTTTTGGAACCATACTTTGGTAACATCGGTGCCTCATCCATAAGGAAAACATCAACTTTAGCAAGTTTTGCAGCTTTGATTGAACCAGGTTTAATTCTGGAAATTGAATCTGACGAAAGCGGAACTTTCAGACCAAATGTCTTGTATTATGTTTGTCCAGCAGGCGATAGAGTTGATGCGTTTCCAGTAAATGCCATACATTTAACTTTGCGATTTTGTCCACAAAATAAGTGGTACAAGGTCTTATACACGAAGGTTTTACCGGTACCACCTGGTTCATCTATGAAAAAACATTTTGTTTCAATATAGTTATTTTCATCGGATGCACGAAAAATACTATCCACAATTTCAATCTGTTTTCCTCGCAGAAGCCGATACATGCGTTCTCCAGTAGCAGCTGACTCATCAGAATTTAGAACGTCCATATTTTGGTCATCTTCGTAATTGTCAATGACGTCCATACCATATCGTTCCACCCAGAAACGAAAATTTTGACCTTCATTTGCTGTCGTATTTAACTTGAATGCAATAATACGATAAGCACGTTTAATTGCAGCATCCTCAGATCTATTATTTCGTCGTGCTTGCATAATAAAATCTTCAGCCAACTGGTTTTTGAATCTTTCCCAGAGACCTTTTGGATCTACGGGACATTCAAAAATAAGAATCTGAACGAAGAGTATTCGTGTTACCGAAGGCATTTTGGACAGTGCTGATTCTTTTAGACCATCTGTCCACTGTTTATCGTCGAAGGCGAGGCCATGAGCTAAGCAAGCTTGTTTGTATGTCGCATAACGAATGTTATTCACAGTAAGGAGATCATCAAAACTTGTTGCGTCCTTCACATGATAGAGAAGTACTCGCAAATGGAAGCATTCTGGTTGAGCAACATAATTTACGTTGTGTATTCGACCAATGACACGCAATCGACGGATTCGCGGTTCCCGTGTACTCGTTTTTCCAACCCATTTAAAATTTTCGGGCATTTGCCAATAGTAGTAGTAATTCTGGTTTGTTTGCATTCGCTTCAACGCCTGGTTATGTCTAACACACGCTTCTAGCATTGAACCTTTTTGTCCAATATCTGATAGATCTTCTTGGGCTTGGTCAATATCTTGCATTCGATACTGACCACGTAAATGAATATACAAGCGCTAAACGATATGACTCTTTCTTTGGATTTCGTAGCCAAATAATCGCCAGCATGCTTCAAGTGGTGTAATGCAGCGACCTTCCACATAGGTGTCTGCTTCATTATAAATCAAACTCCGTTTATTATCGATAACCTTTATTGAAGTGCAATCGTGTCCTTTGTTTATAAAATAATTTAATAAATTTAACGTTCTGTAAACATGCTACGCTTTTACTACAGGTGAGTGTATTAAAATTAAGTGTCATTATGTAGAAACAAGAGACGGAAAATAACTGGTAAATTTTAAACTGTACTTTTTGTACAGCAATTTTGAGCCAGAAAACATAAACCGGCCTGTTTTTCCTAAACTTATAAATGTTCACATGGCTTTTTGGTATGTTTTTATTTGTTCTGTGTTGTGCTGTTGTTTTTGAACACAGATTTGTTTGTGCACATGAAGGTGCAATTGAGTGAATTCGGCTCGCCCAAAAATTACAAAGCAAATCGCTAAACGGTTATTTTTCGTCACTGGTAAAAACTACAACACATTTATTTTTTAATTGCAGTTTCTAACGGATGGTACAGCAAACAGTTTCTATGATATAGAAACATTTCCCATGTTTAAATCATGGGATTTATCCGATGATGTTATTGAAGTCCTTGTAAAACATGGCATTACAACATTAAGTATTTTACAAAAAATGGAAATGGATGATATTGATCGCCTATTCAACAGGCTGGATATGAAGTTTTTTGGGGAGCTCATAAAATTTAAAGCAGGTCTCAGAGAATGGCGGAAAAATATGGCAAGTATTTTATCATTTTAGTCGTATGATGTGTTTTATTTGTAATTTTATATTAAAAACAGAATATACCATTAAATAATGAAGTAGACAACTTATCGGCAACAAGTCGAATTCTAGAGTGGTTGCAAAAAATTTCTGACGACTTAAGCAAAAGCAACCAATCAATAAAGTCCTTGTCCGCTGTTCAGGCACAACCTGATAGTACTATAGACATTAACAACCTAACCAACCTTTTAAAGAGTACGTTTAAAGGAGGGTTGGTGTTGGAATACCAACAAAAACAAGGCTGTCTTGATGCAAAAAGCCAGAAGTATTTATGCCACTGCATTGTTGAACAATATTTAGAAAAAAATATAAAATTAACATATTCGGAAATGCAACAATGGGCCAATGTGATTTGCCAGGTTTTCCCCAAAGAAAAACAGGTACAGTAAATAAATTAAAATAATTATTATATAACAATCCCTAAGTTTTTTTTAATAAAAATATTTGATAAATAGGAAACTTATTTTATTGCAAGAAAGGCAGGAAAAAAAATCCCACTGGAAAATTGTTTTCGCGATGGGCTAACATTGAAAAGCCAAATTTTTTGGTAAGCCATGGTGAAGTTATTAAAGAAGTTTTATCATCAGGTTCGAACACACTTATTATTTCTATGTATGTGTCATAATTATGTATTTTCATTTCAAGATGACTTCTATGAAAAAAAATGCTGGTTGCAGTGCAATTGCACTCCCTGGGAGAGGGTTACTGCATTCTGGAGAGAGACTTCTAGTCAAAGAATGGCAGAAGTGCATAATGCCAGCGGTTTAAGTGAAGTTTTTGATGAATGGCCACGGTATAATGATTCTTGTGGTTATGAACTTGTGAGTTTAAATTCCTTTATTTTATTATTTTTAATGACTCAATCCAATTTATTAAAGGTTGAAATAGACTTTGAAAATTTATATCCCGGGAAGGGAAATATGCTGTTTGTAAAGCTGGAAAAATTTTATAATAAGATTTTTGGAGTTTTCAAAAGCGACATCAAAGATCAAACTTCTAGAGAATTGTTTTTAAAAAGTTTATTTCGTGTAGATGTTTCCAAAGGTAAAGTACTTAAAAAAACATATTGAATTTTGAAATTTGGAATTGAATTTTTTTGTAGATGCTAAATATTGTATAACAACAATTCTATTGCATGCCATACTGCAGCCTTTGCGGATTAATAAGGAAAACAAACCAACAATAGCAGATGGCCAAAACGATTTCGTTACGCTTGTATGTACGTGTAACGATATTGAACCTACAATCCTGGAATTGAAAAAGAATTTTGAAATGGCATGTGAGAAACTGCAGCCTAGAATCATTGTCGTTGGACCCGATTTCGCGTCAATTTCAGAGTTCTATGTTTTTTGCGATGGCCTTCGATGGAAGTGCGCTTCGTACATGAAATGTGTTGACCTAATTATAAAACTATCATATGTATATAAAATTGAATATTCAAAAAGAAGCAAGCAAGTTTGGGCATTTTTAGAACAATATTTTTTTGAACTGAAATCTGAAGAATTTTCTTCAGTAGCAAATCTTTTAAGTAAATTAAATTAGTTTTATTTTCGTTCCAATTTGCTTGCTTCCGATGTAAAAAACCTCACTTATCACCTAAGGAGTTGATTGTACATTTAAAATCACTGCATGGTACTCCAACAAATTATAAATTTCGATGCAACGAACACAATTGTAGACAAATTTTTTATAGTATTCATAGATTTCAAAATCATCTTCAAAAACATGTCAAAGTACAAATCGAAGATTCGCATCTTCTGAGCAAAAACTAGTTATTGAAAATACACCATATTCTGATCAAACCAACTCACCACAAAATCAAAATATATCAATACAAAATTTTATTTCATCTTTCAAAGAATCAACAATCGCTTTTCTACTTAAACTGCATTCCAATACGAGCTTTTCGCGTAAAGATGTTTTCGAAATTCAAAAATCTGTAACAGAGTGTATTACAACTCCAATTGAAAATATTCTGAAAATATTTAACAATTTGAATGAAAATAGTTCTTTACTTGAAGAGATAATTAAAAATATTTCTCAACCGTTTTCTGAAATGACATCGGAATACCAATTTTTTAAACAAATAAAACAACTTAATCTCTTTAGACAACCCACAAAATATATTCTTAGTGATCAACTTTACTTTCAGAAGTAATTCTTAACAATAATCCTACTGTTACATCAGCAAAAACAGAAATCCCTCTTGTAGACATATCTTTTCAAATTAAAAGATTTTTCGATAGTAAAGGGGTTTTACAGGCAACTATTTTAAATGTGTCAAAATTTTCTCAAAATCGTTTGTGTTCTCATTTTACAAATAGTGATTTTTGGCGAAATACTAATAATGATACCAGTGGTCTTTCAATGCCCTTATTTTTGTATATGGATGATTTCGAAATTAATGATCCTTTGGGCAGTAAGTGTCTAGCCAACATAAAATATGCGGAATATATTATAGCTTTCCAAGTGTGCCACAGTTCCAAAATAGTAGATTGTCTAATGTATTTGTTGCGGGGTTTGTTAAAACTCGAGATCTCCAAGATAATGGAGTTTCTGTTTGTCTTACACCACTTTTGAATATTTTAAAAGAATTGGATATTAATGGTCTACAAATCAATGTAGATGGCAGTAGCTGTAGAATACATATAAAAGTAGTACAAATTTTAGGCGATAACCTTTGACTGAATACTGTTTTAGAAGATGTTAGTTCATTCAATGCAAATTCATACTGCAGAATATGCAAAAGAGTAAAGCATCAGACACGTGCTGATTGTGTAGAAGTTGCTAGCTCATAACGGAACAGTGGCGAAGCGTGCTTCTGAAACTAGGGTAGACATATTCAAAAGTTTTATTAATATGCCAGTAGAAACTAACTATAGTACATTAAGATGAAAGGACAGAAAGCTAAGGTTTTTGGACGTATGTGGAATTTGCGAGTCGAAGCGCCAACCGAGATTTGCACCCACATTAAGTTTAAAATGAATTACGTCCGTGCATCATATACTATAATTTTTATTCGCCGCAAGCAAAATATTTAAAAAAGATTATTCAATCTAAATCAAAATTAAAAATTTTAAAAATTTTGAAAAAAAAAATATTTTGTACAAAAGATAAAGGATATTGTAGATTAACATTGTTTTAAGTTTTGGAGTGCGATGAATATTAAACATAAAATTCTTTGTAAAAACTTAAAAAAAAAAAATAGAACCGACATCGACTCAAGAATCCTAATTTTTGCATTGCAGATTTAGCGAGGTTGAACACATGTTTATTCCATTTCAGGTTATTTTGAATATCCACTCCAAGAAGTCTAACTGATTCAACCTCACGCAATTTTTCGTGGTTTATTTTAATAGGAAAATTTTTATGCCGCTCTATTCGAGAAAGACGGCATAGTTTGGTTTTGGTTGGATTAAATGAAACAAGATTACGATCTCCCCATTCCATTATACGCTCCAGATCTTTGTTGATAGAATCAATTAGCAGCTCTCTATCAGTGGTAACTGCAGAATGAGATCGAAATTTAGGAGATGCTTGTGATGCATGCAATGTGCTGTCATCAGCAAAACTATGGATTGGGTGCACTGTGGAAATAAGTAAGTCATTAATGTATAGAAGAAACAAGGTTGGTGAGAGTGCAGAACCTTGGGGAACCCCAGCATTGGTTGTGAAAATATTGGATGTGATACCATCTAAATTAACATGAAATTGGCGACCTGTAAGAAAACTATGAATTCATGAGACAGTAAGATGGTCTATGCCATAAGATTTTAATTTAGCTATGAGATTTTTATGCCACACTTTATCAAATGCTTTAGAAATGTCAAGTGAAATACTGAATGTTTCACCATGGTTTTCCAGCGATTTGTTCTAGAGATGGGATACGTAGGCTAACAGATCACCTGTTGCATGACTTCTACGAAAACCATACTGTTTATCATCAATAATTCGCGACACTTCCAAATAATCTATTAAATGGTAGTTAACATATTTTTCAAATATTTTAGCTAAAACTGACAGAATTGTAATTGGTCCATAATTGTTAGGATCGGTCTTACTGCCTTTCTTTGGTATGGGTTAAACACTGGCCAGCTTCCAAGAGTCGGGAAATATTCCGGTTTTATAAGATAAATAGAAATTTTTGTTAAAATTGGAGCTAGTTGCCTAGCAAAATTTTTAAGAATGAGGGGTGGAATACCGTCGGGGCCAGCAGATTTGTTGATATTGATAGAAAGAAGCATTTTCCGTACAATATTGCAACGAAAAATAATTGGTTTCATTTTCGTTACAACTGGGGGAATGAGTGTAGGAGAATGGAGAGGTTCAACTATGGTTGAGATTTCTGCGAATATACGACCCTAAAGATCCGCCTTCTCTTTCGAGTTCCTCACGGGAATGTCATTCAGAACTAAGGTTGGAATAGAGGATCGAGTAAAATTGCTCTGGACTGATTTAACTGCCTGAAAGAAACTACGTGAGCCAGATGGGTGCTCGGCGAATTTCTTTGCTTTCTTCTGGATAAACGCTTCTTTGTCCAAGTCTATTTTGTATTTACTAATATTTCTGGCTTTCTTATAGGCGCTATGGGTTTCAGGTGTTTTATTAGCGTTATATGTCTTAAATGCTTTGCGTTTATTCCTCACTGCCTCATCAACATCCCGCGTGAACCAAGGCTCAGTTTTAGGAGTGATTAATCGATTTGGAATAAACCGCCGCATTCCGTCTTTTATGATTTCGCACATTCTTATTGCCAATGTGCTAGGATCTTGATCAACACAACAAATAGTTTTCCAAGGTGTTTCTTCATAAAAGTTTCTCAGTCCCTCCCAGTTGGCGCGTTTATAGTTCCAAATGCGACGAGGATTTGCTTTAATATGTGTCAGTGATGTAAATTGCACTATTGCTGATATTAGTAGATGATCCGATGTTCCGAGGGGTTGTTCAACTTTTGTCTTCGTAGTATCTGGTTCGTTTGTCAAAAACAATTCCAGCAAATTATTGGTATGATGTAAATTGTCTGAGAGTCTAGTGGGACACTCTATCTCATGGAGGGATCAGTTTTTATTGTTTTTTTATTTTTTTTTTTATTTTTGATCAACGGGTGTGACAACCCCGCGTTGGAGTCCCTGCTATTGACATACGAGTTAACGTGAGATATCACATACCACTGGCAATAGCAGTGAGATATCACTAGCCAAGGTGACATCTTAGGGGTGGTGGCGGATGAACTGTATTCAGTCAACGGTAGCACCCTCAATCTTAGCTGTGAAATAATCCTTGATGATGAGACGCAATTACTTCCTTAGGGAAACGAGCCTTCATATAACTATGTGAGGGCGTTGATCTTTAAGAAAGACGGTGCGTCACAGGATCAAGGAATATGCCACCGGCTGGATTATTGGCAACTACATTTTTGTTTTGTTTCAGCAAATTTTTTTTAAAATTTGCTATTTACTTTTTAATTTACTTTTTTTTTTCTCTATTCTATCATAAAATATTGGCCTATGTCATATTTTATCAGTGATAGGAGTTTTTGTTTAGTTATCCATTCTTTAACAAAAAAAACAAAAAAAGAAAGATTTACGTCCATCAACACCTTTGAACGTATGTTGTTGTGGAACCTTGGTCTTAAAAGGTTTTTATGTGTTATTGTGACACATATTGTAATTCCTACTACACAACACATTTTATTAAAAAAAAAAAATCATTTGCGTCAAACCGTGATAATCTGCGAGTATCAGTTCGGCTTGTCTTCCTACGTCGTCAGTGCGCGATGAATACTTAAGCCATTCTTTATTATGAATATTAAAGTCTCCAAGCATGACCAGTCTTGCTTTGGGGTAGTCGGTGGTAATCTGGTCTAGATTAGCCGATATTTGATCGAAAAGGGGACATCCTAGGGAAGAATTTGGGGATCTGTATAATCCTATTATAAACATAGTTTCATGAACACCTGAGATCTTCAGTGCTATAGAATTATGGTGCTTAGAGTTCAACTCGTAGGCCTTAATTCTCATACATGAAAGTGAATCTCGAACAAATACACAGACACCGTGCTTGTTATAAAAGGAATGTTCTAATTCGTAACTAGGTATCCGGTATTTATCGAGATCCAACTTCGATGCTTTGCCACTAACAATTGTTTCGGTAAGAAAGGTTTATTAGGTTTATTTTTTTCAATGTAGTGATGAACCTCGTTTAGATTCGAATTAAGTTCCCTTATGTTGGTGAAGTCAATGCTAAGCTGTTGGTTCACTCTGCGGCCATTCTGTTGAGACAAAGACTTGCCCTTTGACATTGCAGGCAAAGCTACTGAAATTCGGTCAGGCCTAAATTTCAACACTACACAGTACAAAAAAAACTGGGTATCTCTGTCACAAAAACACGATAGCAGATTTCATGCAACAGTAGAAAGATAAGAGAAAAGCAAAAAAGACACTAACAAAATTGAAGAGTACAAATAAAGGGTTAAATTCTAAATTCCTAACTTTTGTCAAAAAAAGACATTTCATAATCAACTAACTGATATTTTCATTCGTTCGTCAAACGTCAAAGTATAAAGAGCTATTTTCCAAGATAAAAACATTTTTAATTATTTTCTGTGCATTATTTTATTTGCTTATGTTTCTTTTTTTTGCTATGTTCGATGCAGAAAAATAATGTTTTTATTCTCCCAGTTTTAAACATATATTTTAATTCGTAATAAACTGTAATAGTGGTATTATCTATTGTTTTTAACCGGAATTAAGATCTGTGCACCAGTGTTTTTAAAGTTATAATAATGAGTGCCACTAGATTCGCAAGGATAAATACCGCAAAGATACAATTTCCAGCAGGTTCGAGCCAACCAACAGACAAGGAGATGATCGATTTTGTTATTCAACATAAGTTAACCAGGACGGAAATACATTCCGTATACAAAGATACAACTGACTTTTGTATTTATATAAAGTTTCATGCAGAAAATTTTTTGGCGGCTTTTCTGTCAAAAATAGCGTCTGAAAACATAACCTTTAAGTATTGTAATAACACAGATGTCACCGTCATAATAACCGATGCTAATGTTGAGTACCTCTACGCTCGTATATTTAATCTTCCTCCAGAAATTGAAGATAGGGATATTGGAGACGTGCTAAGAAAATACGGTACAATTAAATCATTAACCAGAGAAAAATATCCCATAAATTTGGGTTTAGATGTTTTTACTGGAGTAAGAGGAGCATTTATAGAAATGAAGCATACAGTTCCCAATTTCATCTATATTCAGCGTTTTCGAGCTAGGATTCACTATAATGGATTGAAAGAGTGTTGTTTTCTGTGCAAATCAGATTCACACAAAAAAAGTGAGTGTCCAAAAAACATTATAACAGCTCCTAGAACTCTGTCTACTAGTAATATTACATACTCTAGTGTTGCCAGCCAGTCTTTACAGACTCTCAGTACAAAACCATTTAGGTCATTAAATAAGCCTACAAATGTGACAGGAACCACTAATGTTAACGAAACAGTCGCTCTGCCATGTAGCTCTGGATCAGCTTTTCGTAGTACAGCGAACGCAAACCCAACATCTAATGAGTTGCCGACTAATGTACAGCCTGCAGTTACAACAACACCTGAAAATGACAGTTTACTTCAAACGGAAGATTTTTTGGGATTTCCATCACCGGTCCCATCACTTACAACAGTTCTGTTGAAAACAACACCTAAGTTGGACAAAACGTCGAGAAGAGCACCTCAAACGAGCAATCTGGCTCCAACCGTTAAAAAAGCCTAATAGTCAACCTACCTAAGAGTTAGTTTATTAATTTTATTAATTAAGTTTATTAATTTTTTTAATTTTTAATTTATTTTTATAAGTGACAATGTCTAGTCTTTTAACAGGTAATTTTGTGGAGGTATATAGCGATGATTCTGTGTTGATAAATACTAATAATCAGAACAGTATTATGGCGGTGCATCAGAACATACGCAGTATACGGGAAAATTTTGATCTCTTCATCACCAATTTCTCTGTCTCGTGTAAGTTACCAGATATAATTTTCCTATCTGAAATCTGGATATATGACCATGAAGTCCCAACATATGATGTCCTGCAGAATCACAAGTTATACGCCAACTGTAACAATAATTATAGTGCAGGGGGAGTTGCTTTATTTGTTAATAATGATTTACAGTATTCTGTAATCGTTGACCAAATGGAAAGCGCTGATGTTATTAGAGTCGAGCTTGTGGTGAATTCTGATAAGATAACCTTTATATGCATCTACAGGTTCCATGGTCGCAGTCAAGGTATGTTTACTAATGAATTATCTAAATACCTAAGTAGAATCAAATCCAAAAACTTGATAGTATTGGGTGACATAAACATAAATATCCTAAACCAGCCAGAATCATCCTCTGAGTATCTTTTTATGATGTCATCCTTTGGACTCGACTCGTTGATTAATGAAACCACCAGACCTGCAAGTGGTACTTGTATCGACCACATTTTTAATCGTCAATCGTTGGACTGTGGATTTACCCTATCTACTGAAGTTCTGAATTTAAACGTAACTGATCACGCTTGTCTTTGCTTAAACATCCAGTACAATACCAACGTTTCGGATACGAAGGATGACTTGTCTTGTCGCACTTTCAAAGAGGTGATTGATTATAATAAACTAAATAGGGTGCTTGCTAAAGAAAATTGGTCTATAGTGTATGCGGAGGGTAATCCTTCATTTGCGTTTGATGAGTTCATGAAAATTCTAACTGCGAACATAAACAATTGTCGTAAGAAACTTAAAGTTAAGCATAAAACTAAAAAACTACAGCCTTGGCTCTCTGATGACTTATATACGAAAATTCAAAGAAAAAAAGTTCTCCAAAAAAAAATTAAGAAAACCGGCTGTTCTTTTTGCTTACAAAATGAATATTTGGTTCTAACAAAAGAAATTAAAAAGCTAGTGAAAATTGAAAAAGATAATTATTACCGAAACAAATTCATTAAATGTGGGAAAGACATCACGGCTCAATGGAGATTGGTCGACAACATCCTGGGTAGTTCCAAAACTAAAAAGGAACCAATCACAAAGATAGATTGTAATAATGGCTTAATCACAGAACCCGCAGAAATTGCACAATGCTTTAATGACTTCTTTCTTAATACGACATATGATCTTAGAACTAAAACTAATAGGCGCACAGGTATACAGTTTTTTGAACAGGAGATGTTTAACCCAAAAACTTTCTTTTTCATCCCTGCTACATCAACTGAATTGCTTTCAAGCATATCCCAGCTCAAAAACAAACCCTCACGTGGATGTGATGGACTTGATAACATTACTATTAAATGTATAGCACCTCTGATTGTGGATGTTTTAAAACATATTTTTAACACAAGTATGGAATATGGTATTTTCCCAGATAGTTTAAAAAAGGCTTTAATTGTTCCCATTCACAAAAAAGGTGATAAGGCATTGATGCAAAATTATCGCCCAATCTCATTGCTGTCTTCTATTAGTAAAATTTTTGAAAAAACTCTTAAATCAAGACTAGTAACATTTTTAAATATGTCAGGCTTCTTTAGTGGGGCTCAGTTTGGGTTTAGGGAAAATTATGATACAGAAAATGCGCTGATAACATTTCTAAATCGAATTTTTGCCAGTATAAATAAGAACAAGTTCACGGCTAGCCTGTTTATCGATATCACTAAGGCGTTTGATATGGTTGACCATGAACTTCTTCTTGATAAATTGCACAGAATTGGGTTTCGTGGTTGCATCAATTCCTGGTTTCGTTCATACCTCTTTAATAGACAACAAGCTGTAACAATTGGTTCACGCGTTAGTTCTTTTGGCAACCTATCAACTGGAGTTCCACAAGGCTCAGTACTGGGGCCTATATTATTTTTAATATATATAAACTCAATCTTCAACATTGTTCTCCATGGAAAAGTCACAGGTTTTGCTGACGATCTAGCCTACACATATGAAGGTTCGAGCCAGGATATACTCGTAGCCTATATAAACAGCGACTTAAAAAAAATAAGAACTTGGTTTGATTTTCATTCCATGTCACTAAGTAGCAAATCCAAAGTCATGTTTTTTAAAAGTAGTAACATCGCTGACACCGTGGTCTACCACCACCACTTATGTGATGGGATTGCATGCAATGATTCCTGCACAGTTATTGAAGCAGTTAACACCTTCAAGTATTTGGGTATCACGATTGATAATCAGCTCAAATGGAAATCTCATATTGATCACATCAAAGGTTATTTGCTCTGTGCAATCAGAAAAATGTATCTTTTAAGATCAGTTTGCTCATCCACCATTTTAAAAATGTGCTACCATGCACTAATAGGCTCAAAACTGCAATACTGTCTAACGGCATGGGGCTCAGCATATATTAATCATCTCTATCCGATTATTAGAGCTCAAAAGCATGCAGTCCGACTTATATATGGCAAAAACAAAACACACCCGTCTTTACCTCTTTTTCGACTAGCGAATATTTTGCCTTTTCGGCATTTGTACATATTTTTGGTGCTGAAATTATTTTTTACATTCATCAATAACAGAAACTTTAGACTGGTTACAGCATACAGTATGAGACAAAGAAATTTCTCCGAAGTACCTAGAGCGAACTCTGAACTATGTAGAAAATACTTCACTACTATGGCGCCGTTTCTTTTCAACTCTCTGCCATCTGAGTTAAGGGCAGTAACGTCTCTGGCTATATTTTTAGTATCTCTTAAAAAGTTTCTCATTACAACTGATAATGTGGAACAATTTTTTATAGGTAGGGCGTAACCCACTTGTATCATTACAACTGATAATGTGGAACAATTTTTTATAGGTAGGGCGTAACCCACTTGTATCTCTTTTTTGTCTGCTAAGTTGTTCTGATGCAGCTGTATAATAACTGACTATGAACTAATGGGGATGATATTGTTTAATGTTAACTTGCGTATAATTCGCCACTAGCTCGGATTTTCGAATTCGAACTACAGAACTATACATAAACAGAAATTTTAAATCTCCTCGGGTTAAAAACAAAAACCAAAACAATTAATTATAAATTAAGCCTCGCAATTATCAATTTTAAATAGTTTTGTTGTTGAATGTTTGGTTACTTTGAGAGTTTTAAAATATGTAATACGAACAATGTATATAAATAAATAAAATAAATAAAATAAATTTCCAACTCCTAAAATAAGTCCGAGGTGGGAGGAGCCAGATCATGTAAAAAACTTCACAACAAATATCTCAATCAATCCAAAAAAAATCACTAACAACTAAAACGAAATTTTTTGCTTTCTGTTACTAAGACAAATTTACGCTTTAAAATAATAAATAAATTTATTACATCAAAGCAATAACGGTAAAATTTTACCTGCCTACCCCTTAATAACAGTAAAAACAAAATACCAAATAATTTTTTAATAAAGAACAATCTCACCAATTATATAATTGTCTCCGCCTTCGTCCTTCAACACTTCTATTTTTATAAATACTAACAAAAACACTATAGCACTTATTAGCTACTTATAACCACTTATAACACTTATTTTCGATTTTTAAAACAATGAAAAAATTGTATTAGCAAATAGCCCATATTTAACATCAATAAACTTAGATTTAAGTTTGTATACGCAATCAAACGAAATTGTGTTCCTAGGCTTACATTTTATAATTGGTCACATTGTTACTGCAACTGAAAATGAAAAAACAAAAATTTACGAAATTTTAAATTTTATAGTTAAAAATAATAATGTAGATATTGTTGAAAAAAAATGGACACACACAAATTTTTCAAATATTTTCCAATCATTCATTATTGAAAATCCAACAAAAATATGTGACATAATAAATTTGACAATATTAGATGGCCCACCTATTCACTTTTATAATCTCAACAATGGTCTCAAAGTTTTAAGACTAAAAATGTTTTTTGCATTTGAATTGTAATAAATTTAGTTTTTGTACAATAGTACAGATATTCCATTGATTATATTTATTTAAAAATTGTATTTTATTTAGTTTTAAATATAAAAATTAAAAATGTTTTTTTTGTACTCGAATTGTTATAAATTAAGTTTTAGACTGAAATGTATTTAACTTTAATTTTTTTTAAATAAAAATAAGAGAAATTATATGAATACATCTTTATTTTAGTTAATTATTTAAAGTAAAAATTTAAAAAATATTTTCTAATTCCAGGTGATTTTCTTTTGAAAATAAAGGGATTGTCTTTTCATTAAATTTAAGATCATTACCTTATGAATATTAAAAGACTTTCTTTTTAATAAATTCAAGAAGGCAGCCCTATGAAAACAAAAAGATTTGCTTTTTAATCAATTCAAGATGATTTTCACATAAAAACAATAAGATAATCTTCTCAATAAATTCAAAAAGACTTTCACGTAAAAATTAGAAGATATCTTATGGATCGCGTACACATATCTTTTTTAAAAGATGTAAAAAACAGACCAAAACAAAAGATACGTAAACGCCTGTGTGCGAATAAGATAAAACAAAATCATTTTTTTTTTAAATATGTCAATCGTGTATATTTCGCAAAATATTGTGCCGACTTTGTCCGAAAAGATGAAATGTTTGTCTTTTAAAATGAAAAATAAATTTTTCAAACATGTGTTAGTTAAAAAAATTATACACACTATGATACTTTTCTAAAATAAATTTTGTTTCTCGATAATTATGATTTATATGATCGATTCTCAAAAAAAAATAAATAAAACAAAAACTTATTTTATATTACACAAAATTAAACAAAAAATTCTTTTTAATAAAATAAAATTTTTTAGGTTAAGGGCATTTTATTATTTATTTTCGGATAACATCGGTACAAAAATTAGCGAAATAGACACGAATATTGACATCTTTTTTTAAAAAAAGTGATTATGTTTTGTCTTATTCGCACACAGGCGTTTACGTATCTTTTTTTTTGTCTGTTTTTTACATCTTTTAAAAAAGATATGTGTACGCGATCCTTTATTGTTTTTATTTAAAAGATAATTCTAATAAAAATAAGAAGACTTTCTTCTTGAAGAAAAACCATAGAGAAATCTTCCTAGTTTTGTTCTATTTTATTAGGTCGTTTTGCTCTGTGTATCTTCCCCAAATAACTCATAAAAGGAAAAAATGTCAACACTTTTTAATATATGTGTGCACCGTTTGGTTTTTGTTTCTTCTATCATTTTCTTATTTTTACATACAATCAAAACCCCCGGTATAGAAGCCATCTACATTTTTTAGCACAATAAAAATCGTGAACTTGTAGCGCCATTTTGAAATTAAAACTCAATATAAAAAAAATTCAAAAAATCGCCATAACGCTCATAACGCCATCTGGAAAAATAAAACTCCATATAAAAAAAATTCAAAAATATTTAATCAAAAACACTAATCCAATTTTTTGCATATGGCAATGTTCATTGTTTATTGCAAATGGCGTGAAAGTGTATGGCTATGATATATCGGGGGTTTTGATACAATGCATGCAACCCTTCTGAGAATTTTTCGTTTCATATCTTTGGGAAATTACAGACAAATGTATAGACTAAAGCTCTATACGCAGCTAAAAATAAATATTCAGTTCTATGCTTATGTTTTTCTGCGTACGTTAATCCTCATACGTATATGTAAAAATAACCTTAAATACATTTTATAGATACCTATAAATGTGTCAATGTGATCAAAATTCTTGTTCAAACATGATTTTTGCCTTACGCCACTAATTCAGTTTAAATTGAAATAGCGCCGAGAACTCAATTTAAACAATTTCTGTAATAGTGCCGAGATTTCAACTCTCTGCACTAATTCATTTCAAACTGAATTAGCACCGTAGATATTCAATTTTGAATTTTCAATTTTCTTTCAAACAAAATCAATTTTTAAATGCATTAAACGTTATCTGCATTTTTTTTATTTTACTTGCAGTTTCCATGCCAATTTTGTAATAAGAAGTTTAAAAGAAAAACGGGATTAAACCATCATATGAAAGTTCATACACGCGAAAACTTGTTGCAATGTGCACACTGTCAAAAAGAATTTACATGGAAAACTAGTTTGATAGCTCATATAAAAATCCATAAATCAGGAAATTTAGAGGTAAAATTTTATTTCAGTTAACGATCTAATGCCCGATTTACAATCGGTAACGTTAACTTAACCGTAACTTAAGACACTACAAAATTTTGATTTATATACTGCGTTCCAATTGATGCTAAATTGTACTAAACGTGCTAAATCGATTTAGTAAACTATTTTGTTTGACTAAATTAAAATTTTGTTTCTAAATTATTATGAAGAAATTCATATGTTACACAATATCTGATAACTTGATTACATTAATTTACTATAAAATTCGTTATTTTTGTGAAATGAAATTTAGATTTAGCAGTTTAGTACAATTTAGTAGCTAATTGGAACCCAGTCATAGTCGGTAAGAAATTACGTATTCTTTGACGTTTGATTTGAAATTTGTTTTGGGGTTGTAATCAGTTTTATAAATCAATCAATTCTTTAAAAGCAAAAACTCATTTTAAAATCAAAATTTAAAATAATGAAATCAAAATGAACATTTATAGACCAGGGTCGATAATTTTTGAAAACAAAATAATAGTAGGATGAAACCCAGTACGATGAAAGGAAAAATAATTTACGGGCGATCTGAGGTCGGGAAGGGGAAGGGGGTGAGTTTTTAAGGGTAAAAACGGTTTATCTCGATTTCCGGCAAAACTGAAAGTCATATGGAAAAAAGTGGATGGTAAAGTTGTAGGTGATAAAAATATCTAAAACTTTTGTATCAACACTTTTTTCACATAACCTCAAAATTTATGTGAAAAATTCAAAATTCAAAAATTCAATTCGAAAAAGCACCCTAATTTTCAATAGAAAATTCACCCGTCAAAATATCAGATTTTTCAAAAAGTTGGTATGTTGTCTGTTCGTTGAAATCTTTACTTTCCGATGGTGAAAAAAAAATATATTACTATAGTAAATCTTCTCACAAAAGGCAAAAAATGAATTGAATTTTCGATTGAAAATTAGGGTGCTTTTTCGATATTAATTCAAAATAAGGTGAAAAAATAAATATTTCAAATCAAATAAATTACAGCGTATTTGGTATATAAAAAGATAAGTTTTCGCCAAATTTCGTGAAAAAAAAAATTTTTTTTATAAAAGATAAAAATAAAAAACCAAAAACTTGGTTTTTTGAATCGAAAATTCAATTCATTTTTTGCATTTTCTGAGAAGATTTACTATAGTAATATATTTTTTTTTCACCATCAGAAATTAGAGATTTCAACGAACAGAAAGCATACCAACTTTTTTAAAAAAGCTGATATTTTGACGGGTGAATTTTCGATTGAAAATTAGGGGCCATTTTTTTAATTAGTTTGTTTATCATAATTGCTATCCATGTTTGATTATACATAAGCTATGCTTCTTTGTATATAGTATTTGTGCGAATTCCATTTCGTAATTTTGAGCTTTTAATCGATGTTATCAAATATCTTTCTTAGTTGAAAAAACATGTATTACATACAATTGCAAACCAATTAAATATTTGTAACATCATGATGTGTTTAAATCAAATACATATAATTTTGATATTACAAATGTAATTGTTTCAAATTATACTTTCATTTTTCAATTGCATTAAATTATGTTCAAAGAAAAAAATTGATCAAAGGAATCTAGCCGTATAAAACGATATTTAAAGAAAAATCAAATTAAATTATCAACATTTAGGCCCCCTTAAGATATTTATAATGGCCCTGGGGTTCCATTTGAATAAAAAATTTGCCTGTTACCTATGCGCAAGTATACACAACAAATTCCCAAAGTTTCATGATGATCGGGCGAATGAATGGTGTATTAATGCCTAAACGACAAACTCACATTTTCAATTTTATATACAGGGTGAGTTTTTTAAAAAATGCCAGGCTTTTATCTCGAGAACCGTGCTAAATGGGACAAAATAACCCATGGTAAAGTAAGGTTTTTTTAGATTAGAACCCATATATTTAAGGATCTTTTTAAATTAAGTAAATCAAACTACAGACTTTTTGCTTACAAAATTTTTTTGTAAAGTGTACGATTTTGTAGATATGATGAAAATTGATTTGCACAATATTTTTCTTTGTTTTTTTATTATTATTATTTTTCTTTGATTTTCTTTGATTTAATTATCATTGTTCTTTGTTTTTAAATATTTTCTCCTGATGTGCTTGTCGGATGAAGATAGAATTGATGGAAATGAAATGATGAATAAATTTGTATGTACTGAAATCTCTGATCCCATTCTTTTTCCTAAATTACATGAATATGTGAAACGACATATGATGCCTGGACCATGTGGTGCTCTAAATCCCAATTCTGTTTGTATGAGAGATGGTAAATGTAGTAAGAATTTTCCAAAACTTTTTTCTGAAAATACTAAAGAATCTGTGAATGGTTATCCTTTGTATCGTCGACGTGATAATGGTATGAGTGTTGATGTACGTGGTGCATCTCTTGAAAATAGATACTAGGAGGGCCCGGCGTGCTTCGCTACACTTATAAATAAAGTTTTTGCGGAGACATTTTGTGGGGTGGGCCCGGTGAGCATGGTGGCATTTGCTACATGCTAGCATTTCTCACGAAAAGTACGATCATTAGTACGACAATATTTTAATGGTTGACACCCTTGACACCTTGACACCCTTTTACACCCTTGACACCCATGACACTCTTGACACCCTTGACAACCTTGACACCCTTGACACCCTTGACACTCTTGACACCCTTGATACCCTTGACACTCTTGACACTCTGAAAAATAAAATTTTATTACAATTCCTTCACTAATTTTTTTATTTTCTATTGAATAGAAATTAGAGAAACAATTTCGCAAATTTCCCGAATTTCCCAATTTTCCCAACTTTCCCAAACTTAAAAAAATAAAAAAATTTTTATTACAACCATTCCTTCACTAATTAATCGAAAGGAACTTCGTTCCATCCGGGTGTCCCTTGACACCTCTTTACTTTTTCTTATGCGTGTGGAAATAAAATGATTAATAAATACTAGGAGGACCCGGCCTGCTTCGCTACGCTTATAAATAAAGTTTTTGCGTTTGTGGGGTGGGCCCGGTGAGCATGGTGGCATTTGCTACATGCTAGCATTTCTCACGAAAAGTACGATCATTAGTACGACAATATTTTAATGGTTGACACCCTTGACACCCCTTGACACCCCTTGACACCCTTGACACCCTTGACAACCTTGACAACCTTGACAACCTTGACAACCTTGACTCCCTTGACAACCTTGACACCCTTGACACCCTTGAGAACCTTGAAAACCTTTACACCCTTGATAATCTTGACACCCTTGACAGCCTTGACATCCTTGACAAGTTGACACCCTTGACACCCAGAAAAAATTCCCGAATTTCCCAAATTTCCCAAACTTAAAAAATAAATTTTTTTTTATTACAACCATTTCTACACTAATTAATCGAAAGGAACTTCGTTCCATCCGGGTTTCCCTTGACACCTCTTTACTTTTTCTTATGCGTGTGGAAATGAAATGATTAATAAATACTATGAGGGCCTGGCGTGCTTCGCTACGCTTATAAATAAAGTTTTTGCGTAGACATTTTGTTGACGTAGAAGCAATGATTTTAAAAAGTGGTAATGAGAAATGCCAGCATATAATTTTTAATTTTTCTTTTTAAATATATGAATGAAAAATAATCAGAACTCTAGCTGATCATTTCGGATATATGAAAAATTAGCGATCAAATAAGTTAGAGATCAAATAAGCTTACTTGAAAACTTATTTGGTCGCTAATTTTTCATATATCCGAACTGATCAGCTAGATGTTGCGCTTTCCAAATTTTGAGCTACACGGTGATGGCTTCAATACAATGGTTTTAAAAATTTGTCCTCCAGAAATTGCTTTTTCTACAATAGCTTTATACCGGTCCCTTAACAAACGTTACCCAAACGTTTTTAATTTACTGACAAAAATTGTGGACGAGATTAGAGCAAAGTCCCCTAATTGTGAGGTTATCGTTACCGGTGACTTCAACGTCCACAACAAATTATGGTTGGAATTTTCCAAATTGACCGAAGATTGTGGCGAAGTAAAAAATTTAGCACTCTGAAAAAAAACGATCTACAACTCGAGTCACAAAAAATAATTTTGTAAAATTTATTTGTTATAGCTGGACCATAAACATAATGTTACTGGATGATAACTTCGAACAATAAATGACTACCGACAGAAAAAAGCCGACAACGGTCCATACAAGGCTATACAACTGGTCCAGTAATGGTCAATTGCCGGCGACCAGTAATTCAACAATGACCGGGTACTGGCAACCATGGCTCATAGACTGGCTACTATAACTCGGCCATTGACATAATTTTACTTGTTGATAAATTCGGAAAAATAAATTGCTGCCATTCATTTACTAGAGAAAAAAACATCAATGAATGACCCATATAAGGTTGTACAGCTGGCGCAGTAACAGAAAACTAATAATGTCCGATATTGGAGCAATGACCGAATACTGGCAACCGTGACAGGGCCATTAAAAAATATAAAATAACATATGTAAATTTAAATAAATTAAATTCAAAATAATTAAAATAAAGCAAAGATGTCTAAAGAAAAAAAAATTTTAAACTTATACCAACCTTAACATTATTATCATAGTCTTTCAGCAGAGATACCATAATTAAACTAAAGGCGAAATTTTTCAAATTATATACATATTTTTAAAATGGATAATGCGAATAGATTTTGATCCAAATGAATGAGTGAATTTTAACCAAATGACAAAGTTCGACCAATTCATTGTCCATCCTGGCGCATAGCCAATTAATGTTAACAATTTACGTGCTATAGCTTGGCCATTTAAATTTTAAAGTAAAGTTTACTGATTAATTTGTACAAACCGTAGGTTGGCCGACACATGATTCCTGTAATGGCCCAATAATAACCAAGTATTGTTTACCATTTATGGGTCAGTGCTTGGCCATTCACAGTTAACTTAATACTGGCTATTTTCTGTTACCCATAGATCGGCCGATGAATGGTTTCAGTACTGGCCCAATAACACAAGTCAAATACTGTTAACCATTAATGGACGCTTGGCCGTGTATCAAATTCTGGATAACCCTGCTTCGGTTGGCATTCCATTCCACCACACCATTGGTGGTGTTTTTTTAAACTGAGATTGAAATATATATTTTGGAAATGGTGTAGATTCAGTTAAAAGCGCCATTATAAATGGAAGGAAGTCTGAAAAAATTATAGTTAAATAACGAGCTCTAAATATAATATACTCTTCGTCTCTTTGGTGGTTGTTCAAACGTTTAGCTAAAAATCGATGGTCAAGCATAAATTAGCTAGGTGATGACGTGCATTTAAAAACATGTCCTCTTTCGATCAAAAAGTCTCTTAACTTTTAAAGGTTCTTCTAGTTTAAGATCGACTTTCAGTTTATGCCAAATTTCAACTACAACAGCAATAGTTGTTTTATCTCTTTGAGCTCTGTCTAAAGTGACTGCAGTACTTTAGATAACAAAGCATATGTTAAGCATTCATCACAAATTACAATATTTATGTTATAAGTTTAGTTATGTCAGGATTTATGTCAGTTTTATGGTCTTGACCAAGCTGAGCTAGGTTACCCCGATTTGGTATTCGTTTTGCTGGCAGTGCGGCTACTGTTAACAGTTTTTCTAACTTTAACTATTTCTCTTATATAGTTATTAATTTCTTTTTTTATAAATATCATGATATATATCAGGGGATATATATCAATGATATATATCGGATATATATCATTGATATATATCATGCCAACCCTGAACTATACAAAATTGAATTTATAATAAAACTTCAATTAAATTAAAAGTGAATTGTTAAACCTTAAATACCATATTGTGCCCATCCCGTGCGCACACAGTAAAGTTCCGAGAGGAATAAAAGATTTCCATTTCTAAAATATTTAGTGATGCCTTACAAAACACATGAACCTAGGATAAGTTTTGTTACGCCTGCTCAAACTTTATATTATTACTCATATGAATGAGTTGTTGATTAGAAAAATGTTATAAATGTATTTTCAATAACTTAAATTAGATTTAAGAGCAATACCTAACATTCCATTAACAATAATTTGTATTTTTTCATAGATATCAGACAAACGTTACGAATGCAAAATTTGTAATAAAAAATATGAGTTCAATTGTCGGTTAAACCAGCATATGAAAAGTAGTCATTCGGATGAGAAACCAAAAAGTCGTCATTCGGATGAGAAACCAAAAAGTCGTCATTCGGATGAGAAACCATATGAATGTTCAAAATGTGGTAAAAAATTTGTGAGTAAACGAAATTGGATATTCCACAAACTAACTCATGACCCGGAAAGAATGACGGTAAGGTTAAATCGCCTACTTCCAACGTTTTTCAAACAAAATCAATTTTTAAATGCATTAAACATTATCTGTATTTTTTTTTTATTTTACTTGCAGTTTCCATGCCAATTTTGTAATAAGAAGTTTAAAGGTAAAACGGGATTAAACCATCATATGAAGGTTCATACACGCGAAAACTTGTTTCAATGTGCACACTGTCAAAAAGAATTTACATGGAAAACTAATTTGATAGCTCATATGAAAATCCATATGAAAATCCATACATCGGGAAATTTAGAGGTAAAGTTTTATTTCAGTTAACCATCTAATGCCCGATTTACAGTCGGTAACGTTAACTTTAACTTAACCGTTACTTAAGACACAAGAAAATTTTGATTTATAGTCGGTGAAATTACGTATTCTTTGACGTTTGATTTGAAATTAGTTTTGGGTTTGTAATCAATTTTATAAATCAATCGATTCTTTAAAAGTAAAACCCATTTTGAATTTCAGATTAATTCCATGTCGAAATTTGGCGTTAATGTCGCTCTTTTTATATCCTTTACATTTCTTAATGAATAAAATATTATTTTTATGGATACTTTTCAGTTAAATTTAAGATTTCTTTACTTTTTATACTAAACGTCAAAAAATCCTTAATCAAATCTTTAAGGCAGAATGAAATGAACTTTAGGTTAAGTTAAAGTTAAGTTTACGTTACCGACTATAAATCGGGTATTACTGCCAAAGTTATAATGTTTTACAGTTTATTATAAGGTGACTAGACGTCATCTTTTGAAGATGACAGTGACCTTTTACGAATGATCGTCGTCTTTAAAAATAATGTCGTATTTTTGTCATCTTTTACAAAAATCAGCATCTTTGTCATCTTTTTTATCATATCGCATATTTATGAATGAACTAGGAATCGCCCAGTGGCCGAAATTCGCCCACTGTGAATAAAAATTGTAAAAAGACCTCCCAACAAAATAGCTACAACACATTATTTCAGAGTTTAAATAATCGATATAATTGGTTTTGAATTGTCTACTTATCTACTACTCAAGACCTTTTGTAACGATACACATATTGCCACACCTTTGATGGAACAAATATTTTAAAATTGTACCACAAAAATATTGCTTCCGTATTTGTATAGATTGATTTTGAATTGTGAAACAAATAACTTGAAAAACAAAACAAAATAACCGAACAAAAAACTCAAACAAATACGCTTATGACATTTTTGCTATTTTTTCTGAAAAAATCGTCAAAATTCAAAAAAAGTATTTTTCGGCACATCTACTACTCAAGACCTATCCAACGATATACATATTGCCACACTTTTGATGGAGCAAATATTTTAAAATTGTACCGCAAAAATATTGCTTACGTATTTATATATAGATGAAATTTGAGAAATAAATGTGTATTGTGATTATCAAAAGCTGTAATTGTGAAATGACAAACAAATCGAGCTATAAATGTGTCTCTCAGTTTGCATATCAATGCACTTAATAACTGAATAAAACTATTTAATTTTCACAACAGTTTTATTAAATTAATTATTGAACAATATGCTCCAGAACTCTGTAACGATCGCAATAATCGCAGAACAATAATAAAACCAAATTCATCTTCGTTTTCAATTCAATAAAAATGCATTTCATTAGTTTCCGTTCATTTTTACATTAATAATAATTTTAAAATTTTCTAAAACTTAACTGCTAGTTAAATTTTGAATATACTATAAAAAGCAAACGAACGTACTAAATTTTTATTTCCAATACTAATGAACAGATGTCGTGTTAATCATTGCTGAATTTCGAAGATTATACGATTTGTTTTGACATCATAAGATGTAAAACAAAAATCACATTTTTTTGATTTGTTTCATTATTTTTCGATGTTAAAAATTGTATATAAAAAGTATTCATTCCGTATTGAGATTTCAATTTGATTGCAAACAGTTTTTGTGATAACTACTCAAAATAGGAAAAAATCCTAAATATATTTTTAGTTTATCTAATTTTAAAACATAAAGTGTTGTAAATGAAAATAAAATGTTTTAAATATAACTATAAGTTGTTATAATTAAATAAACCAAAGAGAAATTGTGTTGATTTCTTTTGGTGAATGGTAATGGAATTGAGAGCAGAAAATGATAAAAGATGAACATGAAATAAAATGTCAAACGTATTACAGCAAATATTTATATTTTTCAAAATATTCAATCATGGATTATCAACTATAAATTGTAACAATTTAACACAACTTTTTGGAATATGCTTCAGAAGTTACAAAACAAGGGAACTGAATTGGAATTTGTATGAATACATAGTTGGATATATTCATGTAAAGCAAGTTGCTGAAAGGGGGAAGAATAATCAGTTTCAACTAGACATACACGGACGAAAGTCACCATCAGAGGACTGCAATCAACCCTGTAACCAAGCAAGTTCATTTTTTTTTCTTATTTTTAATATTATTGCTAGATTATTTTTTGTAACCAATACATAAAATGGTAGGTTAAAGTTCATTATTTTGATAGGAGGTTCCCAGATTCAGGATACGCCTGTTAGATAAGTGTTATCCCGTGCTTGTGTTTTTTTGGTTGACGTAATAATTAATATAATCATTTATAAAAGTTCAAGCCCATAGTGGCACTCGCAATAACTGGCTCCGTATAAGGGCAGTTACAGATCTAGCGCCGAACAAAAAGGGACCCGTTAGGGTAACTACAGTTAGATTTCTCGTATTTTTTTTTAGATATATATATAAATAATTTGGTGGGAAAATATTTTCCAGTTTGGGCGTTGGCAAGCCGGTTTTTTTTTTTGAAAAAAGAAACTTTTTTTTGTGGAACATTTTCATATTATTATATTTATATATTCATATATTAATTGATTATTTCAATTTAGATTAATTAATATCTATATATAGTTTATTTTCGCGTCGGTTTATTTGGCTAAATTTTGTTAAAAAGCTAGAGGGAAAAAATAAAGGTTTAGTTTCTAGTGTGTTCATGTGTATATTTATCATAAGTACTCTAAATTTATATTTTCAAAAATTTAAAGAATTTCGCGTTTCTCTTTGTAAGTTTTAGGATAAACCAGTTATTGGTTTCGTTTTGGTTTTGATCAAGGAAATTATATATTTTGAATTTTGTTAAGAATGTATACAATTATGAGGGGTCAGGGGTTAATAAGGAGGTGTCGGCCAGGTGGGTTTGAGCCCTGGATGAATGAGGTGGATGGGAGAGCGAATGAAGAGAGAAAAGAGAGAATGGTTGAGGCGAGGAATGTGGTGGATGGAATGATAAATGTGATTCTGGATGAAGTAAAACATAAAATATTTTTGGAATTAATGGATGATATTTATGAAGAAAAATATGATGAGTTTCTGGATAATTTGATTTGTGAGATAGTGAATGAGGAGTTGAATGGGGTGAATGAGGAAGTGGATGAGATAGATGAAGTGACTGAGGAAGTGAATGTGGGCTGGCGTGAGAGAAGGAGGATAAATAGAAATAGGAGCTCTCACCTGAAGAGGAAAGAGAGGAGAAGAAGGGAGAAGGAGAGTCGCTTGGTCGTGGAGCTGGGAGCTCCCTCGACCAAGAGTACTCAAACGGAGGAGCTGGTTGAGGAGGTCCCCATCTCACCGACCACGCGACAGGAAGAGGAGTGGTTTGGTCCACAGGAGGCCCCTGTCCCTCACTGTATAATTAGTTAAGACTAATTTTTTTTTTTAATTTTGAAAAAAACCGTTTTGGGACAGCAATTTTTTTGGAGATTGTTTTTTGTGCTGTCATCTACTTTTAGTAATACTAATTGTTTTTTATTTGGAAAAAAGAAAACCGTTTTGGGGAAGCAGTTTTTTTTGAATTTTTTTTTTATGCTACCACGTACATATTGTACATATAATTGTTTATATATTGTACATATTTTTGGATGATGCAATTAATTTATATATGAAATTAATTGTATGTTTTTTTGATTATGGTTAGATTTAGTAAGTGTTTAGTTACCATTTTTAAAATTATTTTTTATTGCGATTAATCTAAAAAATAAGATAAATATAGAAATAATTATTTTTAGCTGACATTTATTTTTGTTGTTTGTTTTGAATACAATAAGTAAAGCGGAAAAATTTGACCTAAACAAATATATTAGAGTTAATAACTTGGAAATTAGTAAGCTTGGTTTGAATTTAAAATAATCGTAATTTTTTTTATAATATAAATTACCAATTTATTATCTAGTCTGAAGATTAGATTTAATTAATTTCATGTAAAACTTTGTTGACACATATTATGTATTTCATGTTTCGATTTAGCACTTTTTAAGTGGGAAATTATTTAGATTATGGATAAGTTATATATTATTTAGGTTTATTGATTCACTTTTCCCAGCGGTAGGCCTAACAAGCCATCCATGGGGCTTATCCCCTTAACATTGAGGTCGTTCTTAGATCGCCTATGACCATCGGGGTTATGCGATCGAAGAACATTGGTTTCTTCTCTTCATTCGGCGAGGAGGTTCTCAGGGACGAGGAGTGGTGTTGCTGTGTTTGTACTTAGGTGCAAACCAGTAGTACCATTCTTTGCTCAGAGGCTTCTTCGGTGTAATGAAGAGAAGAACCAATTATACTTTTGTTTTCAGGATCAGAGGCTTCACCTCATACAAATTCAAAAACTTACCATTTTTTTTCCACTTAGCTTTTACAATAGAACAATTTTTCATAGAGTTTAAGATTTGGAGTCTGGTGCTCGGGAGCGTTCTTCAACTTTCGCATTAGGTTTAGTTGTAATTTATTTGTAGGTTAAACAAGCACAACTGGGTCAGTAGAAATGGACCTAGTGTCTAATCGTGACAGTTGTGATTGTTTTATTAGGTTGGGGAGAATCTGTTCTGTAGAATCTGGTCGTTAGGGGCTTTTCCAGTAGGTTCTCACATGCATTGTTGGAGTGGGCTCGCGAACGCGATATTTCGAATTTAAATGAAATGGATATTGTAACCATACTTACTTTTTAAATTGTCTCCAGACGAATCTTGATTTTTGGAATCTCTTATTATATTAAATAAAAATAATTTTAAATCAAACAATTTTTTCAAAAATTAAATAAATAAAATTTTTTTTATTAAATAAAGTAAATTTTCGTAATTAAATAATTTTAGGTAAATAAATAATTTTTTTTAGAATCTAAATAGTTTTAGGTAACTAAATAAATAAATTTTCTTAATAAGCAAGACATCAAGATATAAATAAATATTTTTATTTTTTTTAAAAATAAATCAATATTTTGAGCTAGGACGGTGCATCCAATAAATAAACATCCTTTCTGAATATTTTTTATTTTTCAATTTTTTTTAAAAATAAATAAATATATTTTAGGGGTGCTATCGTCAATAACTAATTTTAGGTATATATAATTATTTCAGTATATCTGAAATTAAATAAATAGATTATACTTTTACATATATAATGTTTTAGGAATTTTTGTGAAAGATTCAGCAAAGATTGGCTACGACGGTGGTCCGTCGGTGTTTTTACAAAAAAATCTTGTATGTTTTCGAATTGGGCGTTCGTTGTTTTTTTTTCGTTTTTGTGCTTTCATTTTTTTTTCATTTACAGTGTACTAACTCCATTTTTTTGTTGAGAATTGGTTTTACTATTGTTGGTGATTGCGAGTCATGATTTTGCGGGTTTTACCATCGAAATCTCTAGCGTCTGTTTCCTATATACCAAGCCTAAGTTTTTCAATGTATTTTTTTTTATAAAATTAAATTTAGTGTTAGAATTATTAGTTTTCCTAAATTAAACCTATATTCTTAGTTATTAGTTATTATAGTTATAAATTTAATTTTCGGTGTTTAGAATTTAAATAGGTGTTAAATTTAAATTACTATAGTTATTATAATTTTTTTTATTAGTTATTAGAATTTCTATTATTAGTTTAAGTTTAATAGTGCTTTGGTGTTTTCTGTCATGGAGGGGATGGCGACGTTTTTGTGATTTCAAGAGTAAAAATCTTGGTTTCTACCTTGAATTCATGGTGTAACGATCGCAATAATCGCAGAACAATAATAAAACCAAATTCATCTTCGTTTTCAATTCAATAAAAATGCATTTCATTAGTTTCCGTTCATTTTTACATTAATAATAATTTTAAAATTTTCTAAAACTTAACTGCTAGTTAAATTTTGAATATACTATAAAAAGCAAACGAACGTACTAAATTTTTATTTCCAATACTAATGAACAGATGTCGTGTTAATCATTGCTGAATTTCGAAGATTATACGATTTGTTTTGACATCATAAGATGTAAAACAAAAATCACATTTTTTTGATTTGTTTCATTATTTTTCGATGTTAAAAATTGTATATAAAAAGTATTCATTCCGTATTGAGATTTCAATTTGATTGCAAACAGTTTTTGTGATAACTACTCAAAATAGGAAAAAATCCTAAATATATTTTTAGTTTATCTAATTTTAAAACATAAAGTGTTGTAAATGAAAATAAAATGTTTTAAATATAACTATAAGTTGTTATAATTAAATAAACCAAAGAGAAATTGTGTTGATTTCTTTTGGTGAATGGTAATGGAATTGAGAGCAGAAAATGATAAAAGATGAACATGAAATAAAATGTCAAACGTATTACAGCAAATATTTATATTTTTCAAAATATTCAATCATGGATTATCAACTATAAATTGTAACAATTTAACACAACTTTTTGGAATATGCTTCAGAAGTTACAAAACAAGGGAACTGAATTGGAATTTGTATGAATACATAGTTGGATATATTCATGTAAAGCAAGTTGCTGAAAGGGGGAAGAATAATCAGTTTCAACTAGACATACACGGACGAAAGTCACCATCAGAGGACTGCAATCAACCCTGTAACCAAGCAAGTTCATTTTTTTTTCTTATTTTTAATATTATTGCTAGATTATTTTTTGTAACCAATACATAAAATGGTAGGTTAAAGTTCATTATTTTGATAGGAGGTTCCCAGATTCAGGATACGCCTGTTAGATAAGTGTTATCCCGTGCTTGTGTTTTTTTGGTTGACGTAATAATTAATATAATCATTTATAAAAGTTCAAGCCCATAGTGGCACTCGCAATAACTGGCTCCGTATAAGGGCAGTTACAACTCTTTATTCACAATATTATAGCAATTTTAATGTTTTAAGAGTTTATTAACAAACTTAATAAAAATAATTGTATTCAAGTATTGTATGTATTGTGAATACATAAAAAATTTTAATTATAAAAATTGAATTATAAAAGTTGTTAGATCGTGATGTAATTTCATCCACAATTCTTAAGCTACTAATTAATTGCTTAATTTTTATATTTATTTTAAATTCTAAATCCGATAGTATTTATTTTATCAAACAGCTATCGAATTTGAATAGGTGAGATAGCATCATTTTTATTATTTTTAATCCACTAACACAAATAAAATATATAATGGATTTTTGGACCAATAAAAAATCCTTCCCGTTATATTGTTTATACTTCTCTTCTTTTACAATCGAATTTATTATAAAAATACATTTGCAACAGTACTAATTTGCTTACAATAAAATTATTTGAATTCAAATCGTTAATTGTTGTAATTGTTATAACGATTGCTTTTGCGTATGAAAGTGGATCAGCATCAGAAGCTGGACACTACAGAGCATAGCCAACAAAATATTCATTCATTTTAAGACAAAAAGCATTGCTTATGCCAAAATTTCAAAACTTATAGATTCTCTTTTGCTCTAGCAGTACCAAATGCATCGGTGAAAAGAGTATTTTCTGTTGTCACGTTTGCCAACCTAACTTCGAATTGACCTTACTCTCAATTCGATAAACGCAATTCTCAAACCACCTGCTAGATTGGATAATCAATTAGTAAGCAAAAATCAATTAGTAATCAGACTTTATTAAATATTCAACTCCGCTCTTGTTCCACAAGCACAGGAAAACAATACAGCATTTCTTTCTTAAATATTCTCCCAATAGTTTCAGAAACTCCTACTGCTGGTTGTAGAAATTTCAAGCATAAACACAGTGTCCAAAATAATACACAAGATATTTCTACAAATAACATTTAAAACTTTATTTACAATTAAAATAAAACTTCTATTTACACGGTTTAATATTTACGATACAGCGGTTCGTTAACAATTGATTTATTTAACATAATCACATTCCAATTAAGTTATTAACATTATTGCAATTTGCAGTCTAATTTAATATTAAACCATCGTAGTCTAAAATAAAACTTTTCTCATACTACAAAAGGCATTCCTTATATATAATTCTGCTTAATTTCTCGTATATTCCAGGAAAATCAATTCTTTACAAAGAAAGCTCCATAAATCTACGTAATTATTTTCGATATATTTTATTTCATGTTTTGGCTCTTTTTCTTATAAATAACTAGCAGGAGCCGACGTGCTTTGCTACGCTTATAGATAAAGTTTTTGCGCAGATATTTTGTTGACGTAGTAGCAATGATTTCAAAAGGTGGTAATGAGAAATGGCAGCATAATTTTTGATTTTACTTTTTAAAAATGTGAATGAAAAATAATCAGCACTCTAGCTGATCTGTTCGGATATATAAAAAATTAGCGATTAAATAAGTTTTCAAGTAAGCAATAAAACAATTTAAATGACTTGTTGAATTATTAGATGTGTGTCATCTCTATATAGAACATTATATAGAACAAAAATAGATTCACAAATGTTCACAGTGCTCATGCATTGTATTTGTACCCGACACGAAACACACAAAAACTGTTCTAAAGAACTTTTTCTGAGAGAAAATGAAAAATTCTCGCAAATTGCAAAATTCAAGAGAATTACAATAATTACTTTGATCTTAATCACTCACAAAATCTCTCAAAATTTTATGTTTTTTACCAAAAAGCGTAAAAGTTTTGTTTATTTAACATCCGTCGCATATTGCCGCGAATTTTCTATCTCATAAGAAAGAACACTCGAGAAAACTCGTAAAGATAACATTCAATTTACATTGTGTCATTTTTATAGCAACTTATTTATATTAATATGGAACAAATTTCAAAATTTCGTTTTAATTTTATTTATTTGTTCGAGTACTTGTGGGTACACTTTGTTGTGATCACGAATTTTGCCAGGTGACGTTTGTGGAATTGAGGTGGGTTGTCGGGAAGTCGACAGATTGACAGGTCAGACAGTTAAACCGATTGCATTACCAGCAAAGGCCGGCATCCTGATAACTCACCCTATATTCCTCATTCTCCAACTATAATATTGCCTGCTTCGCGTTACATAAGTTTTGTTTAACATGTATCTAAATAATCAGTTGCAAATGTCATGAATCTTTTATCGTTCAGCGTGTATTTTTCTAAACTCATTATTTTAATGTATATAACCTAATATACATTTCTATTCCAATTCTTTATTGAGACTTTTGATAATACAAATAAAATTGCTGCGGGATAACGTTATCCCCAGACGAACACAAGGATTTGGGAATCCCTTAAATTTTTATAACATTAGCCGGACATTCCAAAGGAAAGAAAAACAAAAATTAATATATCTATAATTTAAAATACCTTGAACTAAGAAACTGTTGATTGGTGAACACTTCCAGTATGATGTCCTATTTCCCAAAATTTAATTTCAAAAGAAAATTCAGCAGCATCTGATGTTAGCTTTTAATTCCCTTCCTTAAATAGTTTTATAGCTTGTTTACAATTTCTCAGCAAATTATTGATAAATATATTGAAATGTTCATTTGTGTGTACTACAGGCATTTGATCTTCATGTTTAAAATAAATCAAACGTAATTTATGATATGTATCACTTTATTATTTTATTTTCGTTTCCAGGCACATATAATTTGAAACACACCATTCAAAACTTCATAGAACATTTTTTTTGTGTGGTTAAGCATAGCATTACAAAAAATTTGATGTAATTATCAATGAACTTATTTATTTTTACTGAACATAAAGATGTTTAGAGCAAACTTTAACAACAATATAAGATTATGTTTATTTCTTATTTTTAGTATAAAAATATTTGTGTCGTTATTGACACAAAGCTGAATTGTTTTCTTCTTTAATAACAAAATCGGAATTTTGTAAAAAAAACTGAATTAAACATTTTGTTTGAAGAACCAACAATGGAATTAGTATTTATTTGTAATAACAACTTAACCAATTCAAAGTAATTAACAAATTAATTTAAAAACAGATTTTGGTTCACAAATTCAATCAAACATTTTCTTATCAGAACCAAAATCAGAATGCATCTAAAAATCCAAAATTGGAAAAATGTGATTTTCCTTTTGACGTTTTTTATTTTTTTATTTAAAAGAAAGTCAAACAACTGAACAAACAAAAAAAAACGAGTGCGTTCTTATATTTATGTTAATGTACGAATTGAAGCTGGTCTGTGTTAGGAGAAAAATTTAACTATTGTAATGGAAAAATGAAAAATGAAATGTTAATTGTGTTTGAGTCAGATCAAGAATAGGGATTGGTTTTATCATGTTAATTAGCATAAAGCCGACGTTACATCTTTTTATCAAACGAAAATAAAGAAATAATGAAATGATGACGCACCTTGCATTTTATTAAAAAAAATATCATATTAAACGTAATCATATAACTTTCCTTTGTAAATTTTTTCTTTCTGTTATACATTTAAATGAGAAAAAAATGAAACAGACATATTCTCTTGCCAATGGTTTTTTTTATGCTTTAATACTTCAACAACAACTTGTTGTACGTTTCGATGATAAACGAATGAAAGAGACAAAATTTTTAACTTTTGTCTTTTTTAGTCTTAAAAACAAAATAATATTTATGTTAGCATATTGCTTAATTTGAGTTAGTTAGTTTTTTGATTTCAAAGAAAATTTATTAAATATTTAATTCAATTCGTGTTGAAATTAAATAAAATTTCGTTAGTTAAGGATTGTATTATACAAATTGATTTATTGAAAATTAAAATATTTGTGTTGATAAATTTGTTCTGATTAATAAAAAGTTTGTTTTAAACTAAAAAAAAAAAAGAATTTACATCTTGAAAAGTAATTTAATCCTGAAATTGTAGTTGAACTGTTTCTTTTGGTGTAAAATAAAGTGGAAAATTAAGTTGTCTGCTTGAATACATTGGTGATGTAGTTATTTGTTCAGGACCATCAGTTGAACCAACATTATATGCAGATAATATATTTGATTTTCCGTTCAATTTTTAATATTTAATTTCAATATTCAACAGCATAGAACGTATAGTGTTATTATAATAATAAAATTACCAACAAATCTGATAAAGCATATATGCAGAAGAGTTGTCGGTTTGCCGGGTGATAAAATTATACTTCGAACATCATTTAATTTCAACCCATTTTCAAATAGTCATAAACATAATTCAAAAGTTGGATACAATTATGGAATGGATGAAAACAATTTCGACGAAACCTAAGATCTAGACAATTTCTGGGAAACATAAATAAAGAAATTAGAAGGAAAACAAGCTTGCTTGCTTGCAACATTGAAGTAAAAAAAAACAACTATAAGATTAAGGTTAGATTTAATTTTTTCTATTTTATTGTTACAAATTTTTTTGAATTTTCATTGAGTATATTATAAGATTTATTTAGAGATTTTTCCCTGGTAGAAAAAATACTTGGATAAATAGAAACCATAGGTATCTATTTATGAATTGAAAAGCCCAGGCTTTACAACTTTAGTTTTTGTTTTTATGTTTAACGGAATGGTTTTCCTAACTCGTCAGCCTCATACAGTTGTCCATGTGAGAAGAACGGATTCTCCAAATCTAGTTCACATACTTGCAGTAACTGTCCGTGTGCTTTGTTGATGGTAATTGCAAAAGCGAGTTGCACTGGAACAATGGAAACTATACGTTTGAATTTATTGGGATCATTGAAATACGTGGCCTGTTTGTCGTGGCAACACTACATCTTCCTCTTCGAATTTTCCATTCTCATCTTTTTCACCCAAGATTTCAAAAAAATTTGTGCAATTTCAAAATATTGGGAATCACAATATGTTTCACAAAACACATAAAAACCTTTTAAGACCTAGGTTCCACCACATCATGCTTTTTAAGACGTTGATGAGCGCAAATTTCTTTTTTTTTTGTTTTTATATTCTTCTTAAAGAATATAAAACTAAATAATAAATCCTTTCACCTAATAATGTACGACATAGGGCAATATTTCATGATAGAATGGAGGAAATAAAAATAATATACTTTTTTTTTTTTTAATTTGCTGGAACAAAGCTAAAATTAGGTACCTATATATCCTAGTGCTAGAAGCATATACCAAGATCATGTTTTTCTCAAGCCAGCATATATAATAATTATATGGAAGCTCATTTGTTCGAGCAAGCAAACAGTTCATTCTTTAAAAAAATTAAAAAATTACGTCCATCATCACCTTACAAAACATGTTGTTATGCATGTTTTTCTTAAAAGGTTCTTATGTGTTGTTGTGACACACATTGTAATTCCTGCTACCCAACACATTTCATTTTAAAAAAAGTCCAAGCGGCACGTATATCCGCTAGAAAAAGGTAGATTTCGGGACCAGACAGTTTTGTGTACAAATAGAATTGGATATGTCTGATTAGTTTAAATTAAAAATTTAAGTAGAAACAGAATAATCCCAAAAATTTATCAAACCAACCAAACTAAATACATAAACGGAAACTACTTTATCAATGCAAAATCGAATAGTTTTGTTTAATTTTGTTAAAATTCCCTAATAACACAATAAATCCTTTGGTGGATTAACGTTCTAACTACGTTACAACTGCAATACTACCACACATAATTTATAATCAACAACAACATCAAACAACTTTTACACCTTAAATATAATACAAATATCTATCAATTAAGGAAAACTTTTGTAAATGTGTAGTGTAATCAATATACATATATTAATTTTAACTAAACCACTTAAAAATATCCCAAATTTCCAAAGAAACTATTCCCTAATTCAAAACAATAATGAATTTTCAAAACAACAACAACAAACATTTTTTAAATTTTTGCGAACAAAAAATAAAAACTCACAAAAAGAAACAAAAGAAAATTTATTTAATATTTCTATGGGATATTTTTATATTTTTGGGATTTGTTGTTGTAATGTGAGAGTGGCTTGCATTAGGTTAGTATAATGCTAATTGCATTCGAACTTTTTGGGTTAGAAAGCTGAAAATTACTGAGGATATAGTTGAAAAGTTTAATTAAAAGCTTGGTTTAGTTTAAACAAAGTTTTTATATGAAATCTACCTAAAAAATAAAGCATTATCGTCAAAGAATATAACTAAGACTAAGGGTACTATCGTTGATTAAAGAGTACATCCGCCAGCACCCCTAAAATATCACTTATCCCCTTAATATAAATGATATCTTACTGCCATTGTCAGTAGTATAAGCTATCTCACGTTAACTGATTTGCCAATAGCAGGTACTTAAGTACGCGGATTTGTCACACCCATAGAACCAAAATTTTAAATTTTACATATATTCCTGCGGGCGGCAGATATTATAAATTCATTGGTATTAATGCATTGTAACCGTTATGCAAATCACTATTGCCAAGGTGTTGCCGGCTAAGGACCATATTTTTAATTAGTTTGTTTATCATAATTGCTATCCATGTTTGATTATACATAAGCTATGGTTCTTTGTATATAGTATTTGTGCGAATTCCATTTCGTAATTTTTGAGCTTTTAATCGATGTTATCAACTATCTTTCTTAGTTGAAGAAACATGTATTACATACAATTGCAAACCAATAACATATTTGTAACATCATGATGTGTTTAATTCAAATACATATAGTTTTGTTATACAAATGTAATTGTTTCAGATTATACTTTCATTTTTCAATTGCATTAAATTATGTTCAACAAAAAAAATTGATCAAAGGAATCTAGCCGTATAAAACGATATATAAAGAAAAATCAAATTAAATTATTATCAACATTTAGGCAGAACCCATGATCTAAATATAGACAAGTCTGCTTGATATTTCGTTTTGATCGCCAATTTGAATTTATATTACGTCATTCAGAGTCGATTCTTATTGTTTCTGTTTGTTGACAAAAAGAAAAAAGTTTTTATGTAAGAATTTAAACAAATAAATAGCATATTACTTTTAACTTAGAATTAAATTTAAATATTTATATTTTATTTTTGCAGTAAAACTACATTGATTTGCAAGAAAAACATAACTTTCCTTTTATATTGACTTATCGGTTAAACCAAGACGTGTTGGAAAGTTTTTAGTGCAATAAGATCTAAAGGTGGAATCCCTTATAAAAAAAATCGAAAGAAATCGATAGAAAACGAATAGTTTTCTATCGTTTGCTATCCGTTTCTATCGGATTTAATCATTTTAAACGCATAGACTATATCTGCCAGATAGAAAACGCACCGTAATCTATCGTAACCTATAGGATTTTTCAGTTTTCGGTTTCAATGGTTTTTCTACGATAGAATTTCTATTGTAGTTAATCGTTTTGATTCTGAAGATCACGATTGAAATTTTTTTTGGTGAAATTGAAAAAGTTTTGAATCGTTTTCTGTCTGACATTACATATATAGCACCAATCATAGGGGCGGAAAAGACATTTTTTAAAATGAATAAACATTTTACACACCCTTTTAATAATTTAAATTCCTTTATTTTACCACTTAACTTAAATTAATTTTAAATAAGTTTTTAACCATTTAACCGCACAGAAAATGGTTTAAATTTATTGCAGGTGTTAAAATATGAAAAGTTTAATTTATTAGATCCACATTTAGTACAGGATTATTAACTTATTAAAAAAACACATGTGAATTTTTCATATACCAAACTTTAAAAAAATCGTAAGAAAAAATCCATATTGAATTGCTGACTTTTTATTTATCAATTTCATAGCTGCATATGTTTACTTTAAAATTTGTGAAAAACAAAAAAAAAAAAGTGACATTTTGAGATATGAGCTTTGAAGTAAAGCAAGGTTTAACGCGCCGCCTAGCGGAAAAGAGAAAAATTATTAATTTCCAACTTACATATTTCGATTATTCAATAATTTTTCTCTCTATGTGCAAAAATATACGTAAATCACATGAATTTTATGGGATCTATTAACAAAACATTGACACCATTACCAAAACTATGTGAAAAAGTCTCAAAAACTCAACCGCGCATAACTCCGATTCAGAATACACAAAAAATAAAAGCAGAAATTACTTTTTTTCTTTCGTCAATGCCAATAATATATCAAAATTTCAGATTTTTTAAAAATTAAAAGTTTAAAAATCAACAAAAAAATGTACGTTTTCAAAATAATAGCCCTTATTCGTCTTGTGAAATTAGAATAAAAATTTACTTTATATTTATTTACCGACTCTGGATGACGTCACATTTAATTAAGTGTCAACTGTCAAGCAGACCTGTATATATTTAGATCATGGTCAGAACCCCTTGAGATATGAATGTTCAAAATGTAGTAAAAAATTTGTGTCAAAACACAATTGGAAAATACACAAACTAGCTCATGACCTGGAAAGAATGACGGTAAGGTTCAATCGCCTACTTACAACGTCTTCAAACAAAATCATTTTTTAAATGCATTAATTAAACGTTATCTGTATTTATTTTTATTTTCCTTGCAGTTTCCATGCCAATTTTGTAATAAGAAGTTTAAATCAAAAACGGGAATAAAAAGTCATATGACGAGCCATACACGCGAAAACAACTTGTTTCAATGTCCACACTGTCAAAAAGAATTTAAATGGAAAACTAGTTTGATAGCTCATATGAAAATCCATACATCAGGAAATTTAGAGGTAAAATTTTATTTTAGTTAACTAAATCTAATGCCCGATTTACAGTCGGTAACGTTAACTTTAACTTAACCGTAACTTAAGACACAACAAATTTTTGATTTATAGTCGGTAAGAAATTACGTATTCTTTGACATTTGATTTGAAATTAGTTTTGGGTATGTAATCAATTTTATAAATCAATCAATTCTTTAATAGTAAAAACTCATTTTAAAATCACAATCTAAAATAATGAAATCAAAATAAACATTTAATGCGAAATTTAAAATAAAAAAAATTATTTTCAGATTAATTTCATGCCGAAATCTGGCTTTACATTTCTTAATGAATAAAATATTATTTTTATGAAAACTTTCAGTTAAATTTAAGATTTCTTTGGTTTTTTTTATACTAAACGTCAAAAAATCCTTAACCAAATCTTTAAGATAGAATGAAATGAACTTTGACTTCGGTCCGGTTTGTCGTATAGACAAGTCGTAATGTTACAATTATTAACTGGAAAAAATATTAAATATTAACACTTTCGAATATTAGATGGATCCTATTTTCGAAACTTAGTGTTAGTAGTAAAAAAATTATTTAGTGAAATTAAATTGAAAGAATTTTATAAATGGTTTCAATTAAAATAAAAATATTTTATATGAAATAATTTAAAAAGTGAAAATAATAAAGTGTGACAAACATTAATAAACGTGTTTCTCGAAACATCGAATGTTCTACACATGGCTTTAAAAATTAATTAAAATGGGGATAATTTTGTATTGTTACAAAATTGCATAAGGATGGGCAAGTTCTAGATCAATGTAGTAAAGCACATGGTGTAAAACTTTTTCCCGAATATGCTGAATATACAACTACAAAATGGCGGTTTCCTGTGTGAATTCTGATTTTAATCTCATAGTCGGATTTTTGGAGTTATTTCGATTGTGGAATGAGAGGTTAGAGAGAATACAGTAATCATACGTCATAAAATACTCGATTATTCTTACATAAAGTGACTGTTTCCTGTGAGTTCCGAATTTTGATTTCATAATTTGAAGTTTTAGTGTTTATTTCGATGATGGAAGAAAAGTTGGACAGAATACAGCAAATGTCATAAATATACCGGATTGTTCTATGAGGGTGCCATGGTAGTGTTTTATTCTTTATGATGGGCCGTAACGTGATTGGAAGTTTCGGGTGTCCTTTCAAATACGACAACGATTCGTCAAGAATATACTCGAAAGAGATAACATACTACAATAATAAACAAAATACAACATGGTTACTTCATATATAATCAACACACAACTTATAAGTCTAATGCATTGGAAATTTGGAGTTTATTCCAGATGCATACACCGGATTCGTCAACACTTTTTAAGTCTAATGTATCGGAAGTTTCTTATTGTCTTTATTCCAGATGCATATACCGGATTGGAGAAAGAATCTGCTCGAACGAGATATTACCTGCCTATTCAATTTAAATCAACCATACATAACCTGCATTATCATTAGAATGAATGATTTGGAGCACCATGGACGTTTTGGGTGGAACGGCTGATTGTTCCTGTCATTTATTCCGGATTTTCAACATTTGATTGGAAGCTTCAGAGGTTTTCCATTTAAATTATTGGGGAAAAGAAATTTCTAGAACGAGATAGTAAAACTACAAGAAGTTTCACAGAGGATTCGTTAAAAATTATTTACCGATTTACAAATATTATATTGGAACTGGGGGTTGTTGAGGTGAAATGGGAAAAAATTTATTAAATAAACATACAACTGAAGATTTTCATATATAAATGGGAAATGAATATTTCAAAATTATATTTAACAACAATAGATGTACGAGCATTTGAATTATATAAAAATGAAATAACTTAAATGTTAAAAAATAACATATAAAATTTGATCTTATTAAAATAATTGAAATTTTTAAAATTTAAACGAAAAGAACCTTATTGAATTAGATAAAGATTTAATAATAAAAGTGGAACCATGAAGTGTGGTGAAGCGTGGTGGAACTTAGTCTATCGCAGCGGAATGACAGATACAATTCTGATATCGGAATTGGTCTTGCGCATGACGCTGTGAAGATACGTGTTTCATCTACCTCACTACAGGTTATCATG
>OY856188.1:24644158-24706234 GCA_963693315.1 Diogma glabrata | reverse complement strand
GACAGATCGCAGAGAGACTTCTTTGTCCGAACTACGTACAAATGGAATAGTTTGCCGGAACACTTAGTCTCAGGTGGCTTCAACCCACAGATGTTTAAAAAAAGCGTTAATCTACACCTCAGAACGCCAGTTGTTGTGGGACCCAGGTCTAGACCTAGGTCTTAAAAGGTATTTATGTGTTGTTGTGACACATATTCTAAACCCTATTACACAACACATTTTATTAAAAAAAAAAAAAAAAATGAGTGAGACTATCAAGTCGCTTGAGAGTTCAAGAAAGGCTGAGAAAAAAGATTTGATGTGCGGCGATGAACGAATTGAGGGAGGTGAATCCTTTAAATATTTGGGATCAATGCTTGACTCAAACAACAGCATACTTACAGATATAAAAGCTCAAATCGCTGCAGATAATCGAACTTTCCACTCAATTAAAAATTTCCTTGGATCACCGTATGTATCAACTAACACCAAGCTCAAGTTATACAAGACATTGATTAGACCGGTGGTGATGTATAGGTCACAAACGTGGACCCTTACACAAAATTATGGATTAGGGTTGGACGTGTTTGAAATGACGTTTCAGGGTCTATCCCAAATTATTAAAATTTAAAATTGCGATGAATTAAAAATTTAGCACTCTGAAAAAAACGATCAACACATCGAGTCACAAAAAAATAATTTTGTCAATAACTTAAATCTTACTTATTAAACGAACAATAATTGTTTATGTCTAAATTTTTTCTCGAAAATGGCACTATAATTTTTTCTAAAAATTGGCATACTACCATTTTCCGGTGCGAAAAAACGATCTAGATACGACTTTGGGAAAAGTCGTTTAGAACCCTAATTAAGGAAAAACATTTTTATATGAATGACGTGACAAATACTTGGAATAGTTATAATGAGAAAATGCTGCAGGAAAATGCTACGTACAACATACCGTTATTAAAAACAGGTGTACGACGGTCGACGCCAACAAATTCGAACGTTTGCCCTTGGGACTTATGCACGGTCATCACAAACGCTGGTCGAAGCGAAAATTGATGTCGTTGTATCGTACATCCAAGTTGACCTTTACTGGAGTTTAGCGTAACTCGAGGAATGTGTACTTATTGTCCAACCTTTTCCCCAGTAATTATTTTTCCTTTAATTACGTTGTTACATGATTCGGTAACAATCAGACGTGTTTCATTGCACATACCCTCCGAAATATCTAAATTACGCATTAGCATAATTATCGTATTTTTCTTTAGTTTTAATTCATGGTATGGCAAATCAGCAATTTCAATCGAATTAAGAAATTCTGGCGTGAATTCTATACCTCCTTCCTGTTTATCCTTTACAAAATCATGACTTATATACGATTTGTATTCTCCTGGGAGACGATCGACGTTCTCAGCATTAATATTACTGACTTCTCTGTTCAGCGGCGCGAGAATAACACGTTCCTTCATTCCATCGTAATTTTGATTCGCAAGGCAATTTCCAAATACTTCTTCGATTAAATTACCACTGGAAATTATATTGTCAGGTAATTCAATTTCATTGAAGTCATTTTTTGGAAGATTTCCATTTCCCAGTTTCAGGATATACTTTGCGAAAGCTTCCTGTTCAGGATCGACACGCATATTTTTTCTTAACGAACATTTTTTGAAATGCTTCCATAGATGACTTTTTTTGATCGACAAATCGAGTGTTTCACTACGGTTGCTTCGGAGTTGAACAGGTAAGCACTGACAGAAATCACCTCCAGCGACTAAAATTTTCCCTCTAAATGGCAGGTTTAGATTTGCAATAGACCGCAACAACTGATCCATGTTTTTTGGAACCATACTTTGGTAACATCGGTGCCTCATCCATAAGGAAAACATCAACTTTAGCAAGTTTTGCAGCTTTGATTGAACCAGGTTTAATTCTGGAAATTGAAGCTGACGAAAGCGGAACTTTCAGACCAAATGTCTTGTATGATGTTTGTCCAGCAGGCGATAGAGTTGATTCGATTCCAGTAAATGCCATACATTTAACTTTACGATTTTGGCCACAAAGCAAGTGGTACAAGGTCTTATACCCGAAGGTTTTACCACCTGGTCCATCTATGAAAAAACATTTTGTTTCAATATAGTTATTGTCATTGGATGCACGAAAAATACTATCCACAATTTCAATCTGTTTTCCTCGCAGAAGCCGATACATGCGTTCTCCAGTAGCAGCTGACTCATCAAAATCTAGAACGTCCATGTTTTGGTCATCTTCGTAATTGTCAATGACGTCCATACCATATCGTTCCACCCAGAAACGAAAATTTTGACCGTAGTTATTGTCATCGGATGCACGAAAAATACTATCCACAATTTCAATCTGTTTTCCTCGCAGAAGCCGATACATGCGTTCTCCAGTAGCAGCTGACTCATCAGAATTTAGAACGTCCATGTTTTGGTCATCTTTGTAATTGTCAACGACGTCCATACCATATCGTTCCACCCAGAAACGAAAATTTTGACCGTCTGTTGCTGTCGTATTTAACTTGAATGCAATAATACGATAAGCACGTTTAATTGCAGCATCCTCAGATCTATTATTTCGTCGTGCTTGCAGAATAAAATCTTCAGCCAACTGGTTTTTGAATCTTTCCCAGAGACCTTTTGGATCTACGGGACATTCAAAAATAAGAATCTGAACGAAGATATTCTCGTTACCGAAGGCATTTTGGACAGTGCTGATTCTTTTAGACCATCTGTCCACTGTTTATCGTCGAAGGCGAGGCCATGAGCTAAGCAAGCTTGTTTGTATGTCGCATAACGAATGTTATTCACAGTAAAGAGATCATCAAAACTTGTTGCGTCCTTCACATGATAGAGAAGTACTCGCAAATGGAAGCATTCTGGTTGAGCAACATAATTTACGTTGTGTATTCGACCAATGACACGCAATCGACGGATTCGCGGTTCCCGTGTACTCGTTTTTCCAACCCATTTAAAATTTTCGGGCATTTGCCAATAGTAGTAGTAATTCTGGTTTGTTTGCATTCGCTTCAACGCCTGGTTATGTCTAACACACGCTTCTAGCATTGAACCTTTTTGTCCAATATCTGATAGATCTTCTTGGGCTTGGTCAATATCTTGCATTCGATATTGACCACGTAAATGAATATACAAGCGCTAAACGATATGACTCTTTCTTTGGATTTCGTAGCCAAATAATCGCCAGCATGCTTCAAGTGGTGTAATGCAGCGATCTTCCACATAGGTGTCTGCTTCATTATAAATCAAACACCGTTGATTTTCGATAACCTTTATTGAAGTGCAATCGTGTCCTTTGTATATAAAGTAATTTAATAAATTTAACGTTCTGTAAACGTAGCATATTTTACTACAGGTGAGTGTATTAAAATTAAGTGTCATTATGTTGAAACAAGAGACGGAAAATAACTGGTAAATTTTAAACTGTACTTTTTGTACAGCAATTTTGAGCCAGAAAACATAAACCGGCCTGTTTTTCCTAAACTTATAAATGTTCACATGGCTTTTTGGTATGTTTTTATTTGTTCTGTGTTGTGCTGTTGTTTTTGAACACAGATTTGTTTGTGCACATGAAGGTGCAATTGAGTGAATTCGGCTCGCCGTCAGCCAAAAAGTACAAAGCAAATCGCTAAACGGTTATTTTTCGTCACTGGTAAAAACTACTACACATTTATTTTTTAATTGCAGTTTCTAACGGATGGTACAGCAAACAGTTTCAATGATATAGAAACTTTTCCCATGTTTAAATCATGGGATTTATCCGATGATGTTATTGAAATCCTTGTAAAACATGGCATCACAACATTAAGTATTTTACAAAAAATGGAAATGGATGATATTGATCGCCTATTCAACAGGCTGGATATGAAGTATTTTGGGGAGCTCATAAAATTTAAAGCAGGTCTCAGAGAATGGCGGAAAAATATGGCAAGTATTTTATCATTTTAGTCGTATGATGTGTTTTATTTGTAATTTTATATTAAAAACAGAATATACCATTAAATAATGAAGTAGACAACTTATCGGCAACAAGTCGAATTCTAGAGTGGTTGCAAAAAATTTCTGACGACTTAAGCAAAAGCAACCAATCAATAAAGTCCTTGTCCGCTGTTCAGGCACAACCTGATAGTACTATAGACATTAACAGCCTAACCAACCTTTTAAAGAGTACGTTTAAAGGAGGGTTGGTGTTGGAATACCAACAAAAACAGGGCTGTCTTGATGCAAAAAGCCAGAAGTATTTGTGCCACTGCATTGTTGAACAATATTTAGAAAAAAATATAAAATTAACATATTCGGAAATGCAACAATGGGCCAATGTGATTTGCCAGGTTTTCCCCAAAGAAAAACAGGTACAGTAAATAAATTAAAATAATTATTATATAACAATCCCTAAGTTTTTTTTAATAAAAATATTTGATAAATAGGAAACTTATTTTATTGCAAGAAAGGCAGGAAAAAAAAATCCCACTGGAAAATTGTTTTCGCGATGGGCTAACATTGAAAAGCCAAATTTTTTGGTAAGCCATGGTGAAGTTATTAAAGAAGTTTTATCATCAGGTTCGAACACACTTATTATTTCTATGTATGTGTCATAATTATGTATTTTCATTTCAAGATGACTTCTATGAAAAAAAATGCTGGTTGCAGTGCAATTGCACTCCCTGGGAGAGGGTTACTGCATTCTGGAGAGAGACTTCTAGTCAAAGAATGGCAGAAGTGCATAATGCCAGCGGTTTAAGTGAGGTTTTTGATGAATGGCCACGGTATAATGATTCTTGTGGTTATGAACTTGTGAGTTTAAATTCCTTTATTTTATTATTTTTAATGACTCAATCCAATTTATTAAAGGTTGAAATAGACTTTGAAAATTTATATCCCGGGAAGGGAAATATGCTGTTTGTAAAGCTGGAAAAATTTTATAACAAGATTTTTGGAGTTTTCAAAAGCGACATCAAAGATCAAACTTCTAGAGAACTGTTTTTAAAAAGTTTATATCGTGTAGATGTTTCCAAAGGTAAAGTACTTAAAAAAACATATTGAGTTTTGAAATTTGAAATTGAATTTTTTTTAGATGCTAAATATTGTATAACAACAATTCTATTGCATGCCATACTGCAGCCTTTGCGAATTAATAAGGAAAACAAACCAACAATAGCAGATGGCCAAAACGATTTCGTTACGCTTGTATGTACGTGTAACGATATTGAACCTACAATCCTGGAATTGAAAAAGAATTTTGAAATGGCATGTGAGAAACTGCAGCCTAGAATCATTGTCGTTGGACCCGATTTCGCGTCAATTTCAGAGTTCTATGTTTTTTGCGATGGTCTTCGATGGAAGTGCGCTTCGTACATGAAATGTGTTGACCTAATTATAAAACTATCATATGTATATAAAATTGAATATTCAAAAAGAAGCAAGCAAGTTTGGGGGCTTTTAGAACAATATTTTTTTGAACTGAAATCTGAAGAATTTTCTTCAGTAGCAAATCTTTTAAGTAAATTAAATTAGTTTTATTTTCGTTCCAATTTGCTTGCTTCCGATGTAAAAAACCTCACTTATCACCAAAGGAGTTGATTGTACATTTAAAATCACTGCATGGTACTCCAACAAATTATAAATTTCTATGCAACGAACACAATTGTAGACAAATTTTTTATAGTATTCATAGATTTCAAAATCATCTTCAAAAACATGTCAAAGTACAAATCGAAGATTCGCATCTTCTGAGCAAAAACTAGTTATTGAAAATACACCATATTCTGATCAAACCAACTCACTACAAAATCAAAATATATCAATACAAAATTTTATTTCATCTTTCAAAGAATCAACAATCGCTTTTCTACTTAAACTGCATTCCAATACGAGCTTTTCGCGTAAAGATGTTTTCGAAATTCAAAAATCTGTAACAGAGTGTATTACAACTCCAATTGAAAATATTCTGAAAATATTTAACAATTTGAATGAAAATAGTTCTTTACTTGAAGAGATAATTAAAAATATTTCTCAACCGTTTTCTGAAATGACATCGGAATACCAATTTTTTAAACAAATAAAACAACTTAATCTCTTTAGACAACCCACAAAATATATTCTTAGTGATCAACTTTACTTTCAGAAGTAATTCTTAACAATAATCCTACTGTTACATCAGCAAAAACAGAAATCCCTCTTGTAGACATATCTTTTCAAATTAAAAGATTTTTCGATAGTAAAGGGGTTTTACAGGCAACTATTTTAAATGTGTCAAAATTTTCTCAAAATCGTTTGTGTTCTCATTTCATAAATAGTGATTTTTGGCGAAATACTAATAATGATACCAGTGGTCTTGCAATGCCCTTATTTTTGTATATGGATGATTTCGAAATTAATGATCCTTTGGGCAGTAAGTGTCTAGCCAACATAAAATATGCGGAATATATTATAGCTTTCCAAGTGTGCCACAGTTCCAAAATAGTAGATTGTCTAATGTATTTGTTGCGGGGTTTGTTAAAACTCGAGATCTCCAAGATAATGGAGTTTCTGTTTGTCTTACACCACTTTTGAATATTTTAAAAGAATTGGATATTAATGGTCTACAAATCAATGTAGATGGCAGTAGCTGTAGAATACATATAAAAGTAGTACAAATTTTAGGCGATAACCTTTGACTGAATACTGTTTTAGAAGATGTTAGTTCATTCAATGCAAATTCATACTGCAGAATATGCAAAAGAGTAAAGCATCAGACACGTGCTGATTGTGTAGAAGTTGCTAGCTCATTACGGAACAGTGGCGAAGCGTACTTCTGAAACTATGGTAGACATATTCATAAGTTTTATTAATATGCCAGTAGAAACTAATTATAGTACATTAAGATGAAAGGACAGAAAGCTAAGGTTTTTGGACGTATGTGGAGCTTGCGAGTCGAAGCGTCAACCGAGATTTGCACCCACATTAAGTTTAAAATGTATTACGTCCGTGCATCATATACTATAATTTTTATTCGCCGCAAGCAAAATATTTAAAAAAGATTATTCAATCTAAATCAAAATTAAAAATTTTAAAAATTTTGAAAAAAAAATATTTTGTACAAAAGATAAAGGATATTGTAGATTAACATTGTTTTAAGTTTTGGAGTGCGATGAATATTAAACATAAAATTCTTTGTAAAAACTTTAAAAAAAAATAGAACCGACTTCAAAAAACACAAAAAAGTGAAAAATAACTCAATTGTGACTTTAGAGACAAAAATACAGCTAACTATTGATTTATTTAATTTAATTATATTTAACTACAGACAAAAAAAAATTACGGTTTTAAACAAAGTTATTATATTATAGAATTTATTTATTTTTATAATTATCACAATTAATATAATTGTTACAAAAGTTATTATATTATAAAAGTTATTTGTAGCAGAAAACTGTTGGAAATCGGTGCCAAACCGATAACATATTAGTCAGTTTTTCGTCAATTTGTCACCGACTTCGAACAGTTTTGTGCTACAAATAACTTTTATAATATAATAACTATTGTAACAACTATAATAATTGTGATAATTATAATAATAAATAAATTCTATAATATAATAACTTTGTTTAAAACCGTAATTTTTTTTTGTCTGTAGTTAAATATAATTAAATTAAATAAATCAATAGTTAGCTGCATTTTTGTCTCTAAAGTCACAATTGAGTTATTTTTCACTTTTTTGTATTTTTTGAAGTCGGTTCTATTTGTTTTTTAAAAGTTTTTTATTTTTCCATTTTTTAGTTTGGTTTTATACCCAAATGTCGGTTAAAAAGGCGTTTTTGAAGTAATAACTAGGTCTCGGAATGTATTCATCAATGACAATCAAGTAATCAATGATTTTTCGATTTTTTGAGAAAAAAGGTAAATTTCCTGTCATAGAAAATTATATTGGAGCAACTCGGAATCTAAAGCAATATAATACAGCTCAAACCATCCAAATGCAATAAGCGGTTTCAAAGAAATCGACGAAAATACATAAAAAATATAAGTTTTTTCAATTTTCTGAAAAACGGTATTTTTCGCGTCTTATACTACGTTCATATTACGATGAAATCAAGCTCGAAATCACCCAAAATTAAAGATTTCAAAAAACTGTTCACATTATCATTAACATGATTAAGTTTGAAATCTATTTGCACATATTCTAAATCTGTGAAAAAATTTTTAATTTCAGCTATGTTAAAGATATCCAAATAGATTTGTCTGTTTTTTTTGGCTTTTTTTTGAGTCCAAACCTCCATCTAAAGAAAAATTTTGTTGTATGATTCCAAATTTTATTGAAATTTTGCAATAGCCATCTTTTTATTTGAATTCAAAACAAAATATTTGATTTATTAAATGCCACTTTTGAAGTAGGGCTGTACTTTTTTTTTCGAAAATCAAATATTCAGGGGTGCTTAGCGTGATTTAAAATAGATTTGATTTAAATCAACTTTCGACATGATTTTAGTTTTGTATGGAAAAATTAATCAAAACAAGCTGATAATCGAGCTGAAATCAAAAATTGATTAAAATCATGGCAATGTGAACGTAGCATTAGATAAAAATACGCGACTTTCTCGAAATCCACCCAAATAGAAAACAATTAAAACCATTCAAATCCAATGAGTCGTTTATGAGAAATCGGTGAATATATATAGAAAAATACAGCTTTTATTATGAAATACGGTATTTTTTGCGTCATAGAAAAAAATATGGGACCACTTTGGCATTTATCTTAATCGAATACAATTTAAATCATCCAAATCGAATGAGTCGTTTTTTGAGAAATCAGTGAACAGACATTAAAAATACAGCTTTTTCCAATTTACTGAAAAACTATATTTTTCACATCATAGAAAAAAATGAAGAGTAATCTCCAAAGCAACCTTAATAGAATGCATTTTAAATCATCCAAATCGTATGAGCCGTTTTTGAGAAATCGGTAAACAAACAAAAAACACAGTTTTTTTCGTTTTTCTAGAAAACAAGTATTTATTACGTCATAGAAAAAAATATGAGACCATTTCGGCATCTACTTAAATAGAATACAATTTAAATCATTAAAATCGAATGAGCCGTTTTTGAGAAATCGGTTTACAAACACCAATAGACATAAAAAAAACCCAAGTGAAACACAGAACCTCCTTCTTTTTTGAAGTCGGTTAAAAAGTACAAATAAACTTTTTCAAAATTCTAAACATATTCCAAAAATTATAATAAAATCCAAAATTTAAACTTTTTCAACATTCCAAAAATTTTCTAAAAATTATTAAAAAATCAAAAATTGAAACTATTTTCAAAATTCCAAGATTAATGCAAGAAATATAACAAAATTAAAAATTCAAACTTTTCCCAAAATGCTAAAAATATTTCAAAAATTATAACAAAATCAAAGATTGAAATTTTTTTCAAAATTCTAAAAATATTCCAAAAATTAATCCAAAATCAAAGATTCAAATTTATTTTCCAACTGTTCCTGTTATTCAGAAATCGTGGAATCGAATCTGGAAACACACAAAAAATTGCTCAAGAAACATCTAACTAATAATTATAATTTTTGTCAAAAATGTTTTCCATAATATGTTTCTAAAAAAATTTGAAAACAAAATATATAAACAGAAATAGACATAAACAAAACTGTCTATCCAAGAAGGAACAAAAGTTGAAAATTTGTTGTTGTTTCTATTGCTTATTACGGTAGTCATAATTTAAAACGTCTACTGCAGAGAGAAAAACATTTCTGTTTATTTGTATGAAACTTGGAAACGTTTGTATTAAAGTTTCAGGAACATAGTACATAGAAGAATTTAAAAGTTTTAGGAACATAGTAGTAATAGTAATTGTTTTTGTTATAATTATTGTATTAAAACTTAATAATTTTCTTTGAACGTTTGACAATAGTACATTATGATGCTAGGACGTAAAGCTAAAGATTTTGGACGGATGTGGAGTTTGCAAATCGAGGCGCTAGCCGAGATTGGCACCCACATTAAGTCCAAAATATAGCTTACGTCCATGCATCATATACTATTTTTTATTCGCCGCAAGCAAAATATTTTAAGAAAATTTGTTTATTCTAAATTAAAATTATAAATTTTCATAAATTTTAAAATAAAAATATGTGGAACAAAGTAACCTTTGACAAAATATTTATTAGTTTTTCCAAATTATTGTGTAGCTATGACAACAAATGATAACAATTATTTTAATTGGATAATTAAATTTTGAATTTAAGGGTTGCTTTGATAAAAAATTTTATTTTTCATAGAATTTAAACAAATACAATTGCTTTTTGCTTTTTTGGACGTAGCTATGACAACAAAATAAATAGCTGAAAAGTGATACTTTAAGGCCGCAAATCACAGTAATAAAGTAACACTTTAATATGTAGGCGAATAAAAAATAGTATTAAGTCGAAATTTGCAAACAATATGAAAATAAAGTTTCATATTTATATTATGTTTGGGTAGACACTGTCTAGTGTGTCTATACCGACGTTTCGCCACTGTTACGGAACAAAAATAGTTATGAGAACGATGTTTTGCTAAATAATCCAGGTGTTACTGGTATTAAATATGTTTCTATATTCAATTCCTTGACAAATTTTCGTGTAACCGATAACTTTAGTTGTGATATAATGCATGACTTATTTTTAGGTGTTTGCAGGTATAATTTTTCTACAATTTTGAACTATTTTTTATATGAAAAAAAGTTTTGTTGCTTAGAAGCTTTCAATTACAGAAAACAAATGTTTCAGTATGGAGACACAGAAATAGGTAATATAAATCCACCAGTTCAAAACATACAATAAATGCTACATTCAAAATGAACGCAAAACAGATGAAAACATTTTCTCACTTAATACTGCTTATGATTGGTGATCTAATAGATCCAGATGATTTGGTGATGAAATTCTTAATTTTGTTTGTTAGATTGATTGATGTACTTTTGTTATCAAAATACAATGATGCAATTTTAAATAATCTTCAATTATTAATTGAAGAGCATAACGCAACCTATCAAACCTTATTTAGAGATTATTTAAAACCTAAATATCACAATCTCGTACATTATCCTTCGATAATTAAAAAATTGGGACCACTAAAGTTTTTATGGTCTTTTCGATTCGAAGCCGAACACCAAATGCACAAGCAATATGCACGAAACATTACTTCCAGAACAAATGTTCCACTGAGCTTATCTCTAAAATCCTCCTTAAAATTTGCATACTGTGCAATGTAAAACGAGTTTCTCCAGCCCGAATATTTTTTTAAAAACAATGAAAAAATTGTATTAGCAAATAGCCCATATTTAACATCAATAAACTTAGACTTAAGTTTGTATACGCAATCAAACGAAATTGTGTTCCTAGGCTTACATTTTATAACTGGTCACATTGTTACTGTAACTGAAAATGAAAAAACAAAAATTTACGAAATTTTAAATTTTATAGTTAAAAATAATAATGTAGATATTGTTGGAAAAAAATGGACACACACAAATTTTTCAAATATTTTCCAATCATTCATAATTGAAAATGCAACAAAAATATGTGACATAATAAATTTGACAATATTAGATGGCCCACTTATTCACTTTCATAATCTCAAAAATAATCTCAAAGTTTTAAGACTAAAAAAAATATTGGTAATTCATAAGATTAATTTTTAATTTACGAATATTTATTCATGAATTGCATTTTATGTAATTTTAAGTATCGAAATAAAAAATATTGTTTTTTGCATTTGAATTGTAATAAATTTAGTTTTTGTTCAATAGTACAGATAATCCATTGATTATATTTGTTATGTTTATAACATACGTAAATAAAATTTGGATAGAAATAATGCTTTTTGATATGTAATTTATAAATATCTTTATTCACTTTTATTTTAGGAGTTATTTAACTCTCTGCGTATTACATAATGGCGGATCGTCAAGTGTGTCATATTTATTTTCAGCATCGTATTGCCCGATGCATCTTTATTACCCAATAAACAAATATGCGTACATCACATCCGTCCTTCCTTAAAGTTATTACAATAAAATTTTTTTTTTGTTTATTATTGTTAATATTAAATTGTATATAATACTAAATCTTATATCTACTAGGTTTTTCTAACTTTTCTCTCGGACGTTACAAACGCTGTCCGTTATCATTCAAACCTTCAACTATGACATTTTCTGTAACAATGTCATCAAATTCATTTACTACAACATTTTCGGTAGTCAAATCATTACTTTTAGTAACGAACTCTAGTGGTTTATTTATCTTATGTCTAAATAATACCGTATAATTATGATTCTTATTATTTTCGACTACAAATTTATCTTCAACACAAGTTTTACTTTTAGTTATGCTATCGTTGATATCTTCAATGTGAATTGGACGATTGACTGTAATACGCAAATGCATTTGATTAACGTGACGTTTAATCAATCTTCCATTTTTATCTAAAGAACATAGATAGGTTCGTGGCCCTAGAATTTTGGTTACTATTGCATTCTCCCAACTAGGAAGATTAGGATTTGCGAAATTACGTACGATAACTGAGTCGCTAATTTTGAAACTTCGCTCTATTACTTTTCGTTTACTTTTTCGTGTCGATGTCAATTTCGAATTCTCATTAAAGTTCTTCGTCGTGTCCTTAAATTGTATCTCGTTTCTGGCAGGTTAAAGAAGAACCAATTTGATTTTTGGAATGAAACTCAGCAATGCTTTGGCTGGCGGACTGCCCGTCGTGGAATGAGGTGTACTGCGATAATCCGTGAGAAATTTGTTTAAAATAACTTGAATGTCCGTCTCTGTTTAGCTAAACGTTGCTTTTTTAATTGCGTTTTTAATTGTTTTAACAGCATTTTCTTCCGCCCCGTTTATGGCTGGATAACCCGGAGGTGTTAACGTATGATTAATTCCGTTTTTCTTCGTAAATTCTTTAAATGCGTCAGACGTAAATTGTGTTCTATTGTCAGAAACTATCTTGTCAGGTAATCCATATCGCGCGAATAAGTGTTCTAATGCCCGAATCGTGAAAGATGATGTCGGACTTTTTGTACTGAAAACTTCTATCCATTTCGTTTTAGCGTCAACAATGATCAAAAAGTATTTATCTACTATAGGTCCCGCATAGTCAACGTGTATCCTACCCCACGGCCTATCTGGTATTTCCCTCGGGATATTTACTGCCCTGGGTGGATTTGTCCTTACTGACGAACATGCATCACAACTCTTAATCATTGTCTCAATATCTTTATCGATATTAGGCCACCACACGTAAGACCTTAACAACGATTTCGTTTTGACAATTCCCATATGAGAACGATGTGTTTCTCGTAAAATTGACTCGCGCATTTGTAATGGAGGGATGATTCTATGCCCCCTCATGACAATATTGTCTTTCACACACAACTCACCTTGCTTCGTAATGAATGGACCAAATTTAATTTGGTCTAATTTGTGAAAATTTCCGGAATAAATCGCTTCTTTTAATTCCAATAACATTTCGTCATTTTCAGATTCTTTCTGAAGCGTGACCCTATCTAATTCTAAATCGTGATTGTTTGTAACTAAATGCAAATACGTTGCTGCACCGTCGTTCTCGTCATCAAACTCGTTATTAGCTACAATTGGAAGTCGTGAAAGCATATCTGCACTATTATTTTCCGATTTGACGTGTTTAATTGTGTAATCAAAAGCTGACATGTTGATTGCCCATCTCTGTAATCGACTTGCTGACATTTGGGGTATACCTTTGTTTTCCCCAAAAATTCCTAATAAAGGTTTATGGTCAGTGACCAAAGTAAAATGACGCCCTATCAAGTACTGAAAGAATTTTTTTGTACCGTATATGATTGCCAATGCTTCTTTTTGAATCGTGGAATAATTCTTCTCAGAGTCTCTCAAGAGTCTAGATGCGTATTTTATGGGCCTTTCCGTGCCGTCTAGTAACGTATGTGAAATTATTGCGCCCAGTCCTACCGATGAAGCATCGCACGTAAGATTTAAAGGTAAATCTTTGTCGTAGTGCACCAGAATATGTTCGGAAGCCAACTCCTGTTTGAGCATGTCAAATGACTTCTGACATCTTTCGGACCAATAAAACTTAGTGTCTTTTTGCAAAAGCGCATAAATTGGTTGTAACTTCGTAGCCAAATCGCTGATAAATTTACCATAATAATTTATTAAACCACAGAATGCTCTGACTTCAGAGACGTTCTGAGGAATTGGTGCCCTTAAAATCGACTCATTTTTGTTCAAGTTGATTAAGCCTTTTTCGGAAATCAAGTGACCTAAATATTCTATCTGGGGTTTGGAGAATACACATTTTTTTTTGTTTAGTTTTAATCCAGCTTCTCGTAATCTTTCAAAAACTAACGTAATTCGTTTATTATGTTCTTCCTCGTTTTTCGCTCCTACCAATATATCGTCAAGAAATACTACTGTACCAGGAATTCCTTTAAAGATCTTTTCTGCCTCCCTTTGAAAAATACCTGTTGCGGGTTTTACACCAAATGGCAAGCGGTTTACTGTATAATTGCCTATGTGCGTACTCCAAGTAACTAGCTTCTTCGAGTCATTGTCCAGTTCCAACTGATTATATGCTGAAATCATATCTATTTTTGAAAATACGTTGCACCCTTTTAACTTCGTAAAAATGTCCGTTATTCTTGGTATCGGGTAATTCGTATCTTTGATAAGTTTATTGATTGTCACTTTATAGTCAGCGCATATTCTAACTGTTCCGTCTTCCTTTAAAACTGGGACAAGAGGCGTGCCCCATTGTGTTGCGTCTGTTTTTGTTATTACACCCTTCCTTTCTAATTCGTGTAATTGTGTTTCAATCGACTCGCGAAATGCAAATGGTACTGTTCGTGCCTTTACAAAAATTGGGTTAATATTTTCGTCGATGTCTAATCTGATTTTAACGTTTTTCAAACATCCAACTTCACCACTGAAAAGATCATCGAATTGCTCAACAATGTTTTCGATTTTTATTAAGTTTACATCAACATTATTTATAGCAATAGACTTAATATTAAAAAGCTTAAAAAAATTACGTCCTACATAGTATTGGAATTTGAGCATTTTCAATAATTAAAAATTTAAATGGTCGTGTAACGCCATTATAAGAAATAACAGGTATGAAACCACCAACTACCTTTAATATATTACCACCGTATCGTTTTACAATCGTATCATCCCGTGATAGTAAATTCTTATTAAAATGCACCCGAACCTGCACCCGAATCTGCTTGAAAGCATACATTTCTATTTAAAATATTTAATTCAATATCTGTTAAGCTACTCACATTAACATAATCTACACTACAAATGTATTCATCATTTAAATTAATATTAGTATTAACTAAATCTAAATTTTCACTTGATGGTGACTTCCTTGTCCTCCCTTGACTCACCACGTTGCTTTGTTGTTTAGATTATGTTCGGCATACCGATTCCATATGGCCTCGTTGTTTACATTTATTGCACGTCACATTCTTGTATCGACAATTAATTTCTTGATGGTTCGTAAATCCACAATGTTTACACGGTACTCGATTCATAATTTTCGTCTGGTTTCTATTTGTAGAGCGTTGATTGTTATGAGATTGATTTTTTGTTGTGAAATAACTGCGTGTCAATTTATGCTGAACCACGTTCAAATCAAATTCCTTATTATTCGTTTTCACACGTTCTTCGTATTTCAATGCTAACGTTACGGCTTTATCGATCGTTAATCCTTCTTCTTCACATAATCTGTCAAAAGTTTTATCCTTCATACAGGTGACAAACTTGTCAACTATCATTTCCGGTAATCTGCTTCCAAAATTGCACGTTGATGCCAAACTCTTTATCCGAATGCTAAAATCTTTTATCGTTTCACATTCTTTTCGTTGAATTTCATAAAATATCCTCCTTTCGTGAAATATTATTACCGGCGCAGAATAATATAATTCTAAAATCTGCAACAATTCGTCGTATGATTTTTTTCCCGGTTCTTCCGGAGCACAAGAATTGAACAGCATTTCAAATGCTTTAACCCCAATAAAATCTAATAAATGATTTTTTTATCATTTTCGTCATTAACTTTAATGCGTTGGAAAAAACTTTCAATCCGACACTTGTAAATTTTCCATTGCATCGTATTTGGGTCAAATGGTTGCATGGTCACCATTACTGTAAGCGCGTCATCGTTACCCATTTCTAATTATTTTCAATATTGTTATTGCGTTGGTGAAAATTCACTTTATTTCGTCGTATTAAACTTATTTTTTTGTGTTATTCTGTGATCTTTATAACTTTTCGTCGTAATATAAGTCAGGAAGACTTTTAAATTTTTCAATTTGTATTTTATTCGTGTTAAATTATATATTCTTTTATTGCGTCGTATTTAATTATTTTATATATAATTTACCTATTTTTTTTCCTTTTGCGTTATCCTGATTTTCCTGCGTCGCCAATGTTCTGTTTATAACATACGTAAATAAAATTTGGATAGAAATAATGCTTTTTGATATGTAATTTATAAATATCTGTATTCACTTTTATTTTAGGAGCTATTTAACTCTCTGCGTATTACATAATGGCGGATCGTCAAGTGTGTCATATTTATTCTCAGCATCGTGTTGCCCGATGCATCTTTATTACCCAATAAACAAATATGCGTACATCACAATATTTATTTAAAAATTGTATTTTATTTAGTTTTAAATATAAAAATTAAAAATGTTTTTTTGCACTTGAATTGTTATAAATTAAGTTTTAGACTGAAATGTACTTAACTTTAAATTTTTTTAAATAAAAATAAGAAAAATTATATGAATGAATCTTTATTTTAGTTAATTATTTAAAGCAAAAATTTAAAAAACATTTTCTAATTCCAGGTGATTTTCTTTTGAAAATAAAGGGATTGTCTTTTCATTAAATTTAAGATGATTACCTTATGAATATTAAAAGACTTTCTGTTTAATAAATTCAAGAAGGCAGCCCTATGAAAACAAAAAGATTTGCTTTTTAATTAATTCAAGATGATTTTCACATAAAAACAATAAGATAATCTTTTTTACACATCTTTTATCTTTTTTAAAAGATGTAAAAAACACCCCAAAACAAAAGATACGTAAACGCCTGTGTGCGAATAAGATAAAACAAAATCATTTTTTTTTTAAATATGTCAATCGTGTATATTTCGCAAAATTTTGTGCCGACTTTGTCCGAAAAGATGAAATGTTTGTCTTTTAAAATGAAAAATAAATTTTTTAAACATGTGTTAGTTAAAAAAATTATACACACTATGATACTTTTCTAAAATAAATTTTGTTTCTCGATAATTATGATTTATATGATCGATTCTCAAAAAAAAGTAAATAAAACAAAAACTTATTTTATTTTACACAAAATTAAACAAAAAATTTCGAAATTCTATTTAATAAAATAAAATTTGTTAGGTTAAGGGCATTTTATTATTTATTTTCGGATAATATCGGTACAAAAATTAGCGAAATAGACACGAATATTGACATATTTTTAAAAAAAAAGTGATTATGTTTTGTCTTATTCGCACACAGGCGTTTACGAATCTTTTTTTTTTGTCTGTTTTTTACATCTTTTAAAAAAGATATGTGTACGCGATCCTTTATTGTTTTTATTTAAAAGATAATTCTAATAAAAATAAGAAGACTTTCTTCTTGAAGAAAAACCATAGAGAAATCTTCCTAGTTTTGTTCTATTTTATTAGGTCGTTTTTGCTCTGTGTATCTTCCCCTAATAACTCATACAAGGAAAAAATGTCAACACTTTTTAATATATGTGTGCACCGTTTGGTTTTTGTTTCTTCTATCATTTTCTTATTTTTACATACAATGCATGCAACCCTTCTGAGAATTTTTCGTTTCATATCTTTGGGGAAATTACAGACATATACACTAAAGCTCTATACGCAGCTAAAAATAAATATTCAGTTCTATGCTTATGTTTTTCTGCGTACGTTAATCCTCATACGTATATGTAAAAATAACCTTAAATACATTTTATAGATACCTATAAATGTGTCAATGTGATCAAAATTCTTGTTCAAACATGATTTTTGCCTTACAGCACTAATTCAGTTTAAATTGAAATAGCGCCGAGAACTCAATTTAAACAATTTCTGTAATAGTGCCGAGATTTCAACTCTCTGCACTAATTCATTTCAAACTGAATTAGCACCGTAGATATTCAATTTTGAATTTTCAATTTTCTTTCAAACAAAATCAATTTTTAAATGCATTAAACGTTATCTGCATTTTTTTTATTTTACTTGCAGTTTCCGTGCCAATTTTGTAATAAGAAGTTTAAAAGAAAAATGGGATTAAACCATCATATGAAGGTTCATACACGCGAAAACTTGTTGCAATGTGCACACTGTCAAAAAGAATTTACGTGGAAAACTAGTTTGATAGCTCATATAAAAATCCATAAATCAGGAAATTTAGAGGTAAAATTTTATTTCAGTTAACGATCTAATGCCCGATTTACAATCGGTAACGTTAACTTAACGTTAGTTGGTAACGTTAACTTAACGTTACGTTAACTTAACGTAACGTTAACTTAACTTAAGACACTACAAAATTTTGATTTATAGTCGGTAAGAAATTACGTATTCTTTGACATTTGATTTTAAATTTGTTTTGGGGTTGTAATCAGTTTTATAAATCAATCAATTCTTTAAAAGCAAAAACTCATTTTAAAATCACAATTTAAAATAATGAAATCAAAATAAACATTTATAGACCAGGGTCGATAATTTTTGAAAACAAAAAAAATAATAGTAGGATGAAACCCATTAGAAAAGGAGGAGAAAATTATAAAAATGAAAGTAAAAATAATTTACGGGCGATCTGAGGTCGGGAAGGGGAAGGGGGTGAGTTTTTAAGGGTAAAAACGGTTTATCTCGATTTCGGCAAAACTGAAAGTCATATGGAAAAAAGTGCATGGCAAAGTTGTAGGTGATAAAAAGATCTAAAACTTTTGTATCAACACTTTTTTCACATAACCTCAAAATTTATGTGAAAAATTCAAAATTCAAAAATCCCATTCAAAAAAGCACCCAAATTTTCAATAGAAAATTCAACTGTCAAAATATCAGCTTTTTTCAAAAAGTTGGTATGTTTTCTGTTCGTTGAAATCTTTACTTTCCGATGGTGAAAAAAAAATATATTACTATAGTAAATCTTCTCAGAAAAGGCAAAAAATGAATTGAATTTTCGATTGAAAATTAGGGTACTTTTTCGATATTAATTCAAAATAAGGTGAAAAAATAAATATTTCAAATTAAATAAATTACAGCGTATTTGGGATATAAAAAGATAAGTTTTCGCCAAATTTCGTGAAAAAAAAATTTTTTTTGTAAAAGATAAAAATAAAAAACCAAAAACTTGGTTTTTTGAATCGAAAATTCAATTCATTTTTTGCATTTTCTGAGAAGATTTACTATAGTAATATATTTTTTTTTCACCATCAGAAATTAGAGATTTCAACGAACAGAAAGCATACCAACTTTTTTTAAAAAGCTGATATTTTGACGGGTGAATTTTCGATTGAAAATTAGTGGCCATTTTTTTAATTAGTTTGTTTATCATAATTGCTATCCATGTTTGATTATACATAGGCTATGCTTCTTTGTATATAGTATTTGTACGAATTTCATTTCGTAATTTTGAGCTTTTAATCGATGTTATCAAATCACTGGTCTGCAACAAAATCCTCCTTCAAAAAATTATGTCATAACTATGAAGATTTTGATGCTCTGAATCTGTTCCCTATGGCCAATTTTTTCTATCACGTCTAGATTTTTCGATATGAATTTTTTTCCAAAATATCATAAATTTCGGTTTTTTTAAATTCGTTTTATGCGTTAACATTACAAACAATGTATATACATACGAAATAGGTTTTTGCTAGTTATAAGTGAAAGAAGGAAAGTGCCGAAAGTGAAATATATGGTAGTACATATGCGCCTGCGCAGTATACACTGTGACTTTACAACAGTTAGTTGAAAACTTGTCTTTTAGTTGTTTACGTTTTATATCAAATAATTTAGTAAGTTTTGCACAAAATTCATGTTATAAATATATTTTAAGTATTTTATGTGTAGGTTATCTATTTTTTTATGAACAGAGATAAAAAATATAAAATAGAAATTTAAAAATTTTTTTTAAATAAATTTCATTCAATTTTAGGTTATAAAATGCCGCGCACTTGTAAGAATTCTACCGACTGTTTTTGCTACATTTGTGGTGAGTTTACTCTAAAAACACAGCGAAATGCGATAACAGATCTTGTTAAAAAAGCTTATCAGCTTTATTTTGGATTCTCTATCGATGAGAGTGATAAAAGTTGGTTCCCAAAAATTTGCTGTAACAGTTGTTCAAGAACGTTGAGAGGTTGGCTTGAAGGAAGTCACAAATCTATGCCGTTTACGATGCCAATGCTTTGGAGTGAACCTCAGAATCATGAAAATGACTGTTATTTCTGCATGACATCAACACGAGGATTCTCGAAAAAAAATAAAAACAAGATTGTATATCCAAACATCGCATCTGCAAAGAGACCACTTCTTCGTGTTGAAGGCAGTTCTTCCAGCAGTAGCTCCAGCGAGAAGATGGAAAATAAAAATGCTTCTGGTTCACAGCCTCAATCCAGTTTTATTTCTTCCTGTACATCTTCTTCATCATACGCTTTATCTGGATCTTCAAGCTCCTCAAAAGAACCTTATTTTCTTAAAGAACCTGATTTAAATGATCTCGTTAGAGACTTGGGGCTATCAAAATCTAAGGCTCAGTTACTCGGATCAAGATTGAAACAGTGGAATTTGTTGGATAAAAGTACAAGAGTCTCATATTTTCGCACAAGACAAGAAGATTTTACGAGTTACTTTTCCAAAGAAAATGATTTAGTATATTGTAATGATGCTGCAGGGCTTCTTGAAGAACTGAGTTTTCCAGAAAATTCTGACGAATGGAGACTTTTTATTGATGCGTCGAAGATTAGTTTGAAAGCCGTTTTACTTCACAATGGAAATAAATACCCATCAGTGCCTCTAGCACATGCAACAAACATGAAAGAAAATTATGCAAATCTGGAGGTATTACTTGAAAAAATAAAATATTCTCAATACCTATGGAATATTTGTGCTGACTTAAAAGTTGTCGCTATACTTACTAGATTACAAGGAGGATACACCAAGTTTTGCTGTTTTTTATGTGAGTGGGACAGTCGCGCAAGAGACAAGCATTACAAAGTGAAAACTTGGCCGCAAAGAAAAAGCTTGACACCTGGACTTAAAAATGTATCTCAAGAACCTCTAGTGCCAAGTGACAAAATTTTTTTGCCACCACTTCATATAAAGTTGGGGCTCATGAAAAACTTAGTGAAAGCTATGAACAAGGATGGTGCAGGCTTTCAATATCTCAAAACAAAATTTCCTCGAATCAGTGACGCGAAATTGAAAGAAGGGATTTTTGTAGGTCCGCAAATACGAGAGCTTATGAGGGATGAAATTTTCAATTCGAAGTTGAACAAAGCTGAAAAAAAAGCTTGGGTGGCTTTTGTAAAAGTGTGTCATAATTTTCTAGGTAATACAAAAGCTGACAACTACCGACAAATCATTCGAGAGCTTCTTTCTGCTTATAAAGCTTTAGGAAGCAATATGTCACTCAAAATTCATTTTTTGGACTCGCATTTAGATTTCTTTCCGGAAAATCTCGGTGCCGTATCAGATGAGCATGGTGAAAGGTTTCATCAGGATATTATGCATATTGAAAGACGCTACAATGGAAAATGGTCAGCAGCAATGCTTGCTGATTTTTGTTGGTCGATTCGCCGAGAAACTTCGATGGAAACGATGAAAAGAAAAAAAACTACAAAATAACTTGAATTATATTACCATAATGGGATAAATATACAGATATTTCTATAACTTGTAACTGTAAAATTAGCATTTTTCGTTGTAAAACTTAGACCGTAGTCTTTTTACACTTTTTTGTAATTGTTGTTCCTGAAGTAATATCGTTTTTTAATTAAATGGACATTATATTTAAAATCTATGTGCTGTATTTTTTTGCATGTTAAATTCCGTGGTAAGAGCACCAAATATGATGTAATCATGCATGAAAACAATGAGGAGGAAAAAAAAATTTTTTTCTGCAGACCAGTGATATCTTTCTTAGTTGAAAAAACATGTATTACATACAATTGCAAACCAATTAAATATTTGTAACATCATGATGTGTTTAAATCAAACATATATAGTTTTGTTATACAAATGTAATTGTTTCAAATTATACTTTCATTTTTCAATTGCATTAAATTATGTTCAAAGAAAAAAATTGATCAAAGGAATCTAGCCGTATAAAACGATATTTAAAGAAAAATCAAATTAAATTATCAACATTTAGGCCCCCTTAAGATATTTATAATGGCCCTGGGGTTCCATTTAAATAAAAAATTTGCCTGTTACCTATGCGCAAGTATACACAACAAATTCCCAAAGTTTCATGATGATCGGGCGAATGAATGGTGTATTAATGCCTAAACGACAAACTCACATTTTCAATTTTATATACAGGGTGAGTTTTTTAAAAAATGCCAGGCTTTTATCTCGAGAACCATGCTAAATGGGACAAAATAACTCATGGTGATATATGTTAAGGGTCGAAGAGGACGTCTAGTGGTAATATTGAATGACCTTGAAACTCATAAGTATTGGAGATATATGCTAAAGTAAGGTTTTTTTAAATTAGAACCCATATATTTAAGGGTCTTTTTAAATTAAGTAAATCAAACTACACACTTTTTGCTTACAAAATTTTTTTCTAAAGTGTACGATTTTGTAGATATGATGAAAATTGATTTGCACATTATTTTTCTTTGTTTTTTTATTAATATTATTTTTCTTTGATTTTCTTTGAATTAATTATCATTGTTCTTTGTTTTTAAATATTTTCTCCTGATGTGCTTGTCGGATGAAGATAGAATTGATGGAAATGAAATGATGAATAAATTTGTATGTACTGAAATCTCTGATCCCATTCTTTTTCCTAACTTACATGAATATGTGAAACGACATATGATGCATGGACCATGTGGTGCTCTAAATCCCAATTCTGTTTGTATGAGAGATGGTAAATGTAGTAAGAATTTTCCAAAACTTTTTTCTGAAAATACTAAAGAATCTGTGAATGGTTATCCTTTGTATCGTCGACGTGATAATGGTATGAGTGTTGATGTACATGGTGCATCTCTTGATAATAGATACTAGGAGGGCCCGGCGTGCTTCGCTACACTTATAAATAAAGTTTTTGCGTAGACATTTTGTGGGGTGGGCTCGGTGAGCATGGTGGCATTTGCTACATGCTAGCATTTCTCACGAAAAGTACGATCATTAGTACGACAATATTTTAATGGTTGACACCCTTGACACCTTGACACCCATGACACCCTTGACACCCTTGACACCCTTGACACTCTTGACACCCTTGATACCCTTGACACTCTTGACACCCTTGATACCCTTGACACTCTTGACACCCTGAAAAATAAAATTTTATTACAATTCCTTCACTATTTTTTTTATTTTCTATTGAATAGAAATTAGAGAAACAATTTCGCAAATTTCCCGAATTTCCCAACTTTCCCAAACTTAAAAAAATTAAAAAAATTTTATTACAACCATTCCTTCACTAATTAATCGAAAGGAACTTCGTTCCATCCGGGTGTCTCTTGACACCTCTTTACTTTTTCTTATGCGTGTGGAAATAAAATGATTAATAAATACTAGGAGGACCCGGCGTGCTTCGCTACGCTTATAAATAAAGTTTTTGCGTTTGTGGGGTGGGCCCGGTGAGCATGGTGGCATTTGGTACATGCTAGCATTTCTCACGAAAAGTACGACCATTAGTACGACAATATTTTAATGGTTGACACCCTTGACACCCCTTGACACCCCTTGACACCCATGACACCCATGACACCCTTGACACCCTTGACAACCTTGACAACCTTGACAACCTTGACAACCTTGACAACCTTGACCCCCTTGACAACCTTGACACCCTTGACACCCTTGAGAACCTTGAAAACCTTTACACCCTTGATAACGTTGACACCCTTGACAGCCTTGACATCCTTGACAAGTTGACACCCTTGACACCCTGAAAAAATTCCCGAATTTCCCAAATTTCCCAAACTTAAAAAATAAAATTTTTTTTATTACAACCATTCCTTCACTAATTAATCGAAAGGAACTTCGTTCCATCCGGGTGTCCCTTGACACCTCTTTACTTTTTCTTATGCGTGTGGAAATGAAATGATTAATAAATACTATGAGGGCCTGGCGTGCTTCGCTACGCTTATAAATAAAGTTTTTGCGTAGACATTTTGTTGACGTAGAAGCAATGATTTTAAAAAGTGGTAATGAGAAATGCCAGCATATAATTTTTAATTTTTCTTTTTAAATATATGAATGAAAAATAATCAGAACTCTAGCTGATCAGTTCGGACATATGAAAAATTAGCGATCAAATAAGTTAGAGATCAAATAAGCTTACTTGAAAACTTATTTGGTCGCTAATTTTTCATATATCCGAACTGATCAGCTAGATGTTGCGCTTTCCAAATTTTGAGCTACACGGTGATGGCTTCAATACAATGGTTTTAAAAATTTGTCCTCCAGAAATTGCTTTTTCTACAATAGCTTTATACCGGTCCCTTAACAAACGTTACCCAAACGTTTTTAATTTACTGACAAAAATTGTGGACGAGATTAGAGCAAAGTCCCCTAATTGTGAGGTTATCGTTACCGGTGACTTCAACGTCCACAACAAATTATGGTTGGAATTTTCCAAATTGACCGAAGATTGTGGCGAAGTAAAAAATTTAGCACTCTGAAAAAAAACGATCTACAACTCGAGTCACAAAAAATAATTTTGTAAAATTTATTTGTTATAGCTGGACCATAAACATAATGTTACTGGATGATAACTTCGAACAATAAATGACTGCCGACTGAAAAAAGCCGACAATGGTCCATACAAGGCTATACAACTGGTCCACCAATGATCGATTGCCAGCGACCAGTAATTCAACTCATAGTACTCATAGTACTGGCTACCATAACTCGGCCATTGACATAATTTTACTTGTTGATAAATTCGGAAAAATAAATTGCTGCCATTCATTTACCAGAGAAAAAAACGGCAATGAATGACCCATATAAGGTTGTACAGCTGGCGTAGTAAAAGAAAACTAATAATGTCCGATATTGGAGCAATGACCGAATACTAGCAACCGTGACAGGGCCATTAAAAAATATAAAATAGCATATGTAAATTTAAATAAATTAAATACAAAATAATTAAAATAAAGCAAAGATGTCTAAAGAAAAAAAAATTTTAAACTTATACCAATCTTAACATTATTATCATAGTCTTTCAGCAGAGATACCATAATTAAACTAAAGGCGAAATTTTTCAAATTATCTACATATTTTTAAAATGGATAATGCGAATAGATTTTGATCCAAATGAATGAGTGAATTTTAACCAAATGACAAAGTTCGACCAATTCATTGTCCATCCTGGCACATAGCCAATTAATGTTAACAATTTACGTGCTATAGCTTGGCCATTTAAATTTTAAAGTAAAGTTTACTGATTAATTTGTACAAACCGTAGGTTGGCCGACACATGATTCCAGTAATGGCCCAATAATAACCAAGTATTGTTTACCATTTATGGGTCAGTGCTTGGCCATTCACAGTTAACTTAATACTGGCTATTTTCTGTTACCCATAGATCGGCCGATGAATGGTTTCAGTACTGGCCCAATAACAGAAGTCAAATACTGTTAACCATTAATGGACGCTTGGCCGTGTATCAAATTCTGGATAACCCTGCTTCGGTTGGCATTCCATTCCACCACACCATTGGTAGTGTTTTTTTAAACTGAGATTGAAATATATATTTTGGAAATGGTGTAGATTCAGTTAAAAGCGCCATTATAAATGGAAGGAAGTCTGAAAAAATTATAGTTAAATAACGAGCTCTAAATATAATATACTCTTCGTCTCTTTGGTGGTTGTTCAAACGTTTAGCTAAAAATCGATGGTTAAGCATAAATTAGTTAGGTGATGACGTGCATTTAAAAACATGTCCTCTTTCGATAAAAAAGTCTCTTAGCTTTTAAAGGTTCTTCTAGTTTAAGATCGACTTTCAGTTTATGCCAAATTTCAACTACAACAGCAATAGTTGTATTATCTCTTTGAGCTCTGTCTAAAGTGACTGCAGTACTTTAGATAACAAAGCATATGTTAAGCATTCATTCCAAATTATAATATTTATGTTATAAGTTTAGTTATGTCAGGATCTATGTCAGTTTTATGGTCTTGACCATAAAACTGAGCTGAGCTAGGTGACCCCGATTTGGTATTCGTTTTGCTGGCAGTGCGGCTACTGTTAACAGTTTTTCTAACTTTAACTATTTCTCTTATATAGTTATTTATTTCTTTTTTTATAAATATCATGATATATATCATGCCAACCCTGAACTATACAACATTGAATTTATAATAAAACGTCAATTAAATTAAAAGTGAATTGTTAAACCTTAAATACAATATTGTGCTCATCTCGTGTGCACACAGTAATGTTCCGAGAGGAATAAAAGATTTCCATTTCTAAAATATTTAGTGATGCCTTACAAAACTCATGAACCTAGGATAAGTTTTGTTACGTCTGCTCAAACTTTATATTATTACTCATATGAATGAGTTGTTGGTTAGAAAAATGTTATAAATGTATTTTCAATAACTTAAATTAGATTTAAGAGCAATACCTAACATTCCATTAACAATAATTTGTATTTTTTCATAGATATCAGACAAACGTTACGAATGCAAAATTTGTAATAAAAAATATGAGTTCAATTGTCGGTTAAACCAGCATATGAAAAGTAGTCATTCGGATGAGAAACCAAAAAGTCGTCATTCGGATGAGAAACCATATGAATGTTCAAAATGTAGTAAAAAATTTGTGAGCAAACGAAATTGGATATTCCACAATCTAACTCATGACCCGGAAAGAATGACGGTAAGGTTAAATCGCCTACTTACAACGTCTTTCAAACAAAATCAATTTTTAAATACATTAAACATTATCTGTATTTTTTTTTTATTTTACTTGCAGTTTCCATGCCAATTTTGTAATAAAAAGTTTAAAGGAAAAACGGGATTAAACCATCATATGAAGGTTCATACACGCGAAAACTTGTTTCAATGTGCACACTGTCAAAAAGAATTTACATGGAAAACTAATTTGATAGCTCATATGAAAATCCATATGAAAATCCATACATCGGAAAATTTAGAGGTAAAGTTTTATTTCAGTTAACGATCTAATGCCCGATTTACAGTCGGTAACGTTAACTTTAACTTAACCGTTACTTAAGACACAAGAAAATTTTGATTTATAGTCGGTGAAATTACGTATTCTTTGACGTTTGATTTGAAATTAGTTTTGGGTTTGTAATCAATTTTATAAATCAATCGATTCTTTAAAAGTAAATTTTGAATTTCAGATTAATTCCATGTCGAAATTTGGCGTTAATGTCGCTCTTTTTATATTCTTTACATTTCTTAATGAATAAAATATTATTTTTATGGACACTTTTCAGTTAAATTTAAGATTTCTTTAGTTTTTATACTAAACGTCAAAAAATCCTTAATCAAATCTTTAAGGCAGAATGAAATGAACTTTAGGTTAAGTTAAAGTTAAGTTTACGTTACCGACTATAAATCGGGTATTACTGCCAAAGTTATAATGTTTTACAGTTTATTATAAGGTGACTAGACGTCATCTTTTGAAGATGACAGTGACCTTTTACGAATGATCGTCGTCTTTAAAAATATTGTCGTATTTTTGTCATCTTTTACAAAAATCAGCATCTTTGTCATCTTTTTTATCATATCGCATATTTATGAATGAACTAGGAATCGCCCAGTGGTCGAAATTCGCCCACTGTGAATAAAAATTGTAAAAAGACCTCCCAACAAAATAGCTACAACACATTATTTCAGAGTTTGATTAATCGATATAATTGATTTTGAATTGTCTACTTATCTTCTACTCAAGACCTTTTGCAACGATACACATATTGCCACACCTTTGATGGGACAAATATTTTAAAATTGTACCACAAAAATATTGCTTACGTATTTGTATAGATTGATTTTGAATTGTGAAACAAATAACTTAAAAAACAAAACAAAATAACCGAACAAAAAACTCAAACAAATACGCTTATGACATTTTTGCTATTTTTTCTGAAAAAATCGTCAAAATTCAAAAAAAGTATTTTTCGGCACATCTACTACTCAAGACCTATCCTACGATATACATATTGCCACACTTTTGATGGAGCAAATATTTTAAAATTGTACCGCAAAAATATTGCTTACGTATTGTGACGATTATGGAAGATAATAGAACACAACAACAATAGAACTTTCAAGAAAATTCTCGTTAGTTCTACAAATATATAAATCAATAAAAGATAACAATGCAACCAAAGTAAACATTTAATAGGAAGTTTTGTTTTATCGAATAAGGAATGGTTAACGAAAAACAATTGAAAAGAATAGATTTCACACCTAGGTGTCAATATTTGAAGATCGTCTTGTTGTTGAAATAAAGGAAGGAAAAAAAATGGTGTGTTCATCTAGAACATTACAGTACCATCGAGGCTATTTCATGTAGTATATATAAGAGGTGTTTTTTTGAGGATAGTAGTAGAATACAATTGTTAGCGATACAAAAAGTATAAAAATTTAGCAGTGATAAAGGCGAAGCAAAATTAACAGTGTTATAAGTAGAAGGTTAAAAGTGATATTGTGAACAAGTATAAAAGAATTATAAGTGGTGAAATATTGTTAGTACAAGAAGAACTAAAAGGGGAATATTAATAGGAGAAATTATAACGTTTAGAAAATCCATTGTGTTTTAAATTTCCTTATTTAGTGATCGAACTAAATCATTGTAACTCAGCTAAGAAACGTTACAACTGGTGTCAGAAGGCAAATTGGGAAATAAGATGGATTTGAATGGATTAAAAGTTCAAGATCTGAAGAACGAATTGGAGAAAAGGAATCTTTCAACAACGGGAACCAAGAATGAGTTGAAAGAAGGATTAATAAAACCTAAGGAAGCAGCTGGATTGGATCCAGAAAAATATCTTTTTGGGCAAAAAGAAGCAGATGAAAATCCAGATGCCGAAAATATTGAAGATAAAGATGGTACTGTTGAAGCTACGAGGCAAGTCGTACCAGCAAACAACGACTTTGCACAGTTAATGTCTATGATGGAGCAAATGAGTTTCAACATGAGATCAGAGGTTAAGGCAAATATGGAACTCATGAGTAATGAAATGAAAAAGTTAGATGCAAACATCGATCAACAATTAGCTGCAAGTCGAGAAGAAATAAAGCAACAGTCTGCAAACATCGCTTCAAGTCGAGAAGAAATTAGCTTGGTTAAAACACACATCGACGAGAAACTTCTACAGATGGCAGCGAATCTACGCATCGAAGTAGAGAAAATTGTGGATGAAAAAGTTGAGAAAGTGCAAAAAGAAGTTGAAGTTCTGGAACAAAAAGTACAATCGAAAGTAGATGACTTTAAAGCAGAAGTAGAAAGAAGGCTTCAAGATGTTGAAATTAATGGTAAAACAATTCACACGGTTCAACAAACACAAAGCATGAAGTTAAAACCGCCCACATACGATGGTACATCATCGTTTGGAATTTTCAAATTCCAATTTGAAACAGCAGCTGATCAGAACAGTTGGAACGAAACACATCGTGTGGCAGCTTTAATAGTGGCACTGAAGGGTAAAGCAGAAACAATACAAGCAGTTCCAGAACAAGATCGAAGGAGCTACAATGAGATCATGAAGGCTTTAGATCGTAAATATGGTAGTGACCATAAGCGGGAGATATATAGACTTGAGTTGAAGGGTCGTTATCAGCGAATTGGAGAAAGTTTGCAAGAGTTTTCGTCTGCGATCGAACGTCTGGTACATATGGCACATGGAAATACATCACCAGATTATATGGAAAGAATGAAGATAGATGCGTTCATCGACGGCATAAGAGATCCAGAGACGCGGAAGTCAGCTGTGATAACACCTAAAGCTACATTTGCTGAAACAATAGCTTGTGCGTTGACTAGTAAGACAGCACAAGCAATTGTAAAACCAACCATTAAAGTACGCCGTGTAGAAATGGAAGAAGAGGATAGTTTTAGGCCCCAAAGAAGATCCCGGGAATTCAACGGTAGAATAAGATGTTGGGTATGTGACAAACTTGGTCACATATCGCGAGAATGCAGAGACGCTTTTTTTAAACATCTGTGGGTTGAAGCCACCTGAGACTAAGTGTTCCGGCAAACTATTCCATTTGTACGCAGTTCGGACAAAGAAGTCTCTCTGCGATCTGCCAGTATGACAGCGCGGGATCTTTACCGTTTGTTGTGTAGCACAACATAATGCTATGCAACGGAATATATAAATAAACCTTTATCTTTCTAATTAACCTGAAATTATAAATACATTTAAATACATTTTTAGTACATAAGTTATTAATGTACTAATTAGATATTTAAGGAGAATTTTAATTGAAAAACATTCAGAATTGATCTGATGATCAAATAATAAACATCTAAAAAATAAATATTTTATTTAATTTTGTAAATAATTAAAGTGTTTTAAAATAAAAGAAACAAAGAAAGTTTTTATTAATAAATGTTATTATTCGTTTTGTGAAATTATGGTTCTTTTGTGTTTTGTGAACGACGACCACCCACAACACTGGTGACAGCGGAAAAACGCTATAAAAATAGTTTAAAAAAATGTTTAAACTAAAAATGCAATTATATAGTGAAAAAAACTAAAAACAATCTCTGTGTAAATTAAATCAAAAAAATTATATAACGTACGTATTCTTAATAAACGTACATATTTCATAATTGAACTCAGTATGAGGAAAAATGTTTCTAAATTTTACCGAAATAATATGAACAGTTAAACTTAAAACCTAAATGAAATTATTTAGTGGTTAAAATAATAATTAAGAACCATTTACTCTACTACAAACATTCTTAAATACAACAAATAAATCAAATTTTGAAAACGCTGATTTTCAATACAAAATAATCCAGATAAATTTTAAAAATTATAAAATATAATTCTTTATTTTGCAATCACAAACATTAAACATATTTGATCAAACGGTCGTGTTAAAATATAAATTGTGATTCCTAATTATAATTATCTAAACTAAGTGAAAAAACTATTGAAAAATAAAATTTGTTAATTACAAAATTTGTTAATAAAAATAAAATCTATTACTATGATTTTAATTACTATGATAATGTGCTGTAAATATTAAATAATGAGATCAACAGTAAATTAAATAAAAAATTCATCCAAACAAAACTAAAATAATCATCTACATTGATAAAAATCACTCAACAATCAAATTATGTACCAAGGATAACCAAGGATAGATAAATAAACGGATAATTACGTCATCATTAAAATAAAACAAGTAAGAAACAACAGCCAATAAATAAATTTTGATTTATGTTAAAAAAAAAAGTAGAAATTATATTAAACAATTTTTCATAAATTTTTTATTCAATTAAATATTTTTCTCATAATTAGATATATATTTTTGTTTAGATTTGTTTTTCTCCTATATATAATATAACGGTCACAGTTTTAAACAATTAAAGTCAGTGATTATTGACTTTGTTCAATTATAATGTTTTTTCTTTCGATTTTATGAACATTTTTAAAATTAATTGTTTTTCCAAATGTCTGATGACGAAAACAACCAATCTGACAATTTATTAAAACTAAGAAGTGGAAATACTATTAAAAAAGCATCAAACTTCGATTTTTCTTTAAACGTTGAAAGAAAAGAAACGGCAGAAGTAAACGAACAACATTTTCCAAATATGACAAATTTAAACATATCGGAAACTTTAAAACTTATTTCTCCATTTGATGGAACTCCTTCCCAACTTCATCAATTTATTCAATGTAGTAATTTAGTGTTTGATGAACTACATATTAATCAACATAAAAAATTTTTACAATTAATGAAAAAGTTATTGGTTGGTATTGCATACGATGAAACCGTTAAACATTTAGAATATGATAGTTGGACGGATCTAAAAAACGATTTAATAAACAGGTTCACAGAAATTAGATCCAAACTTGAAATTTTACATGAATTAAATACAATTAAACAAAAACATAATGAAACGGTTAAATCATATGGTAGTAGAATACAGATTCTTTTAGCACAATTAAATGAATTGTGTATTGTAGAAGCAGGTAGAGATTCGAAGAAAACTGTTGAACTGTTGAACGGTCAAACAGCATTAATCGCTTTTCAAGAAGGATTAAACTCTAATATTCGAATGTTAGTCAAATCAATCAATTGTAAAACGCTTAAGGAATCTATATCTAAAGCTTGCGAAGAAGAATCACTTTACAACCGACATTATAATTTAGCTTTGGTAAAATGCCAACTTTGTGAAAAACTTGGCCATTTAGCGAATAATTGTTATAAATTAAAACTTGTGCAAGCGTCTTTTGAAAAAAGAACATCACATTCTGTTTCAGAAAATTCTGATAGACCTAAATCAATTCGCAATTTCAATATAAATTGTGCATACTGTAAAAAATCGGGTCATCATATAAACAACTGTTTTAAAAGAAAAAATGCTGAGATTCAAAAAAATAATATTGCACAAACCAATTCTCCGTCTTTAAATAAAATAGAGTTAGTTAAAACGGGTGATTCAAAAAACTTAATGGGGCTCAACCAGTCCACGTCGATGAAAGCTGTGCGAGCCAAATTTCTTTAATTTCTTCAAGTTCGACAATTTTTCATACTTTTTCAAAATACCTGATGACTTGGTTTTCATTTTTGACACATGACTTATTTCTAGGTAAGACTTCTTATATGCTGAAACCGAATTTTTTATATATTTTGCCAATTATTATGGTTTTTTTTATATTTGGTTTTCAAGTTTTTTCTGTTTTACCTTCTTTTGTCATGGTTTTAATATTATTAATAATAATAATTTTTTTGAAAACTCGGGAAATCAGTTTTTCAATTTTTAATTTTTTTTTGAATAAATTAGGATCAAAAAGATTTTACACTTTAATAGCATTAAATAATCTCGACATCGTTCCAATCAAAACAAACTTGCAACCCGATCGCGAATTAAATTTTTTACTTGATACAGGTGCAAGTATTAGTATTATTAAAAAAGGATCGATTAATGGTGAAGTTTTATGCTACCCTGATGAAAAATGTAAAATCACAGGTATTTCCTCAAATCCTTTTTGGACATTAGCTAAATGTTATGGAGAAATTATACTTGATGTTGACCACAAGATTTCTCAGACATTTCAGTTAGTAGATAATAATTTTCCAATTTCTTGTGATGGCATATTGGGAAAAGATTTCCTTGAACAAAATCGTTGCATTATTGATTATGCACAAAAATTTTTAACAGTATCTTGTAAAACAAAAAACTTTAAGTTTGTTTTAAAACAGAATACTCAATTGCCACAAAAATCTATTGCTGGTCGCACAGAAAAAGTGGTCGGACTAGTTTTCCCTGGTATTAATGATGGGGAATATTTTTGTAACACCAACAAATCCTCTGAATCTTTATATTTAGCCAACTCATTAATAAAAATAAATAATCAAATTGGTTATACCTCGATATTAAATTCAGGAGATGATGAATTAATTTTAGAAGATATAGATATAGTTTTGGAGCCATTGGACAATTTCAACATATACAATTTTTCCCATAAATGGGACAACACTTTAACAAATAGGTTGAATACTATCGAATCTACAATTTTAAAAGAAAACATGAATGATGAAGAATATTTATCTATGATCAACATATGTAAGGAGTATAACGACATTTTCCTACTTGATGGTGATAAATTGTCGACAACTAATGCTATTTCTCATTCAATTCCGATTCATCAAGATATTAAACCAATATACAAGAGGCAATATAGGTTACCAGAGTCAATTAAACCTGAAATTGATAAACAGATAGACCAAATGTTGAGCGATGGAATAATAGAGCCATCTAATTCTCCATGGAATTTTCCATTATTAATAATCCCAAAAAAATCGAATGATCTGAATAAACAAAAATGGCGTATTGTTATTGATTTCAGAAAGCTTAACGAAGCAACGACGAATGTTGTATTTCCATTACCTAATATTATTGATATACTGGATCAATTAGGAAACTCAACATACTTTTCATCAATAGACATGGCAAATGGTTACCATCAAGTTCCACTCGATCCAAAGGATAAACCAAAAACAGCGTTCAGTACTCAAAAAGGTCATTACCAATATTTAAGAATGCCACAAGGACTAAAAGGGGCACCTGCGATGTTTCAACGTCTCATGAATAATGTTCTGACAGGTTTGAATGGAATCAAGTGTTTGGTTTACCTCGACGATATTATTATTTATGGAAGAAATCTAAAGGATCATAATAATAAATTGATAGAAGTTTTTAACAATCTCCGGTTATATAACCTAAAACTAAATTTGAGTAAATGCCATTTTCTAAAAAAAGAAATCAGTTTCCTTGGCCATGTAGTTTCCAATTACGGCATTCGGCCCGATCCGAAAAAAATTGAAGTTGTAGTTAATTATCCTGTTCCGAAAACCGCAAAAGATATTAAATCATTTATTGGCTTCGCGGGTTATTATAGGCGGTTTATTCCCAATTTTTCTCATATTGTGTCGCCACTTTTACGATTGTTAAAAAAAAATTCTACTTTCAAATGGGATGCATTTTGTGACCAAGCTTTCGAAGAACTTCGCAAACTTTTGATTTCATCACCCATCTTGCAGTACCCAAACTATGAAAAAGAATTTCACATTACTTGTGATGCAAGTAATTTGGCTTTAGGCGCATTTTTATCTCAACTTAACAATAATATAGATCTACCCATAGCTTATGCAAGTCGAACACTTAATTCAGCAGAAAAAAATTATGCTACAGTTGAAAAAGAGCTATTAGCGATTGTTTGGGGAATCGAACAGTTCCGCCCATATGTTTTTGGCAGACACTTTATTATAATAACTGATCACAAGCCACTAAAGTGGCTGTGGAATATTAAAAACCCTTCATCACGGTTAACACGTTGGCGATTAAAGTTGGAATCATATGATTTTGAGGTACGTCACACTCCTGGTAAAACAAATAATGTTGCAGATGCACTCAGTCGCATTTCATTGGACACTGATAAGAACATAAATGTTGTAACTCGTGCTCAAGCTAAGAATGAAGATAAAATGATCGATATGTCTGTGTCGAATGACGAAATAAACGAAGATTTGCAAAATAATTCAAATATTGTAGAGATTACTTCAGAAACCGATATAAATTCAGCTATTTCTCAATTCCATGATGGACCATTTGGCGGACATCAAGGAATAAATCGTACCTACAACCGCATGAAGTGCTATTTCAATTTTAAAAATATGTTTAACCGAATCAAAAATTATATTAATTCATGTAAAAGTTGCCAGATAAATAAAGTTTCTAAAAATACTAAAATGCCAATGGTCATTACCGACACTTCATCACAACCATTTGAACGAGTTGCATTAGACATTGTAGGACCAATAAACCCCGTTACTGTAAAAGGTAATTCTTATATACTAACGATGCAAGACGATTTGACAAAGTATAGTATCGCAATACCACTACCTAATCAAGAAGCCGAAACCATCGCTCGTGCATTCGTTGAACAATTTATTTGTGTTTACGGTGCTCCGACATCGATACTGACAGATCAAGGTAGTAATTTTTTAAGCAAACTATTTACAAATGTTACACGTCTTTTCAAAATCAATAAAATGAAAACATCCCCATATCATCCACAAACGAACGGAGCTCTGGAAAAAAGTCATTTAAATCTTGCAAATTATCTACGAAATTACACAAATTTAGATAAAAACGATTGGGATAATTGGATTCCATATGCTATGTTTTGTTATAATAGTACACCACATAGTGTTACTAAATTTATGCCTTATGAATTATTATTTGGTCATAAACCTATCATTCCATCATCATTTCTAAAAACCATTCAACCACTATATAATTATGATGATTACGTTAAACAATTAAACTTTAAAATGCAAAACTCTTTTGACATAGCGAAATCTAATATAGTTAATTCTAAAGAACGATCTAAAATTTTATATGATAATTCTATCAACCCTATGAAATTTATTCAAGGTGAATTAGTTTTATTAAAAAATGAAAATCGTAAAGGAAAACTTTCTCCATTGTGGTTAGGACCTTATAAAATTAATGAAATCTTAACAGAAGAAAATTCAATAATTGAGATTGGAAAAACATTAAAGACAGTTCATAATAATCGATTGAAAAAATTCAAAAACGAATTCGATATTTAAATATGTACAGAAATAAAGAAAAACAAATTTGTACAAATTTATATAATAAATATATGTATAAGAACTTTGTATTATATTTTTTTTCAAAATAAAAAAAATTTATAATTGTCTTATAATTTAGTTAAAATATATTACTATTTTGAATTATTAAAAGTTTATTCTAGTTTAAAAAAAAAAAGATTTCATTTAAAACAATATTGATTAAAATAAATTTGAAATAATTTTTATAAAATGAAATTAAACTTTAATAGTTCTAGTTATATATATAATTTTTCTATTTCTATATAATCTATTTATATTAATCTTATGGGTGGAGGGGTGTTGTGTAGCACAACATAATGCTATGCAACGGAATATATAAATAAACCTTTATCTTTCTAATTAACCTGAAATTATAAATACATTTAAATACATTTTTAGTACATAAGTTATTAATGTACTAATTAGATATTTAAGGAGAATTTTAATTGAAAAACATTCAGAATTGATCTGATGATCAAATAATAAACATCTAAAAAATAAATATTTTATTTAATTTTGTAAATAATTAAAGTGTTTTAAAATAAAAGAAACAAAGAAAGTTTTTATTAATAAATGTTATTATTCGTTTTGTGAAATTATGGTTCTTTTGTGTTTTGTGAACGACGACCACCCACAACACGTTTCACTGGTTGCGGCAGCCGATTGCCGAGTGGAACGGGGGTAAGAATAAGTTTGAGGCATGATGCCGCTGATTTCATCTGAGCACTGCTGATGACGATATTTGTAAAAAACAACGAGGTCAGCAACAGTGCGACGATGTTGTAGGGAATCAAGTTTTGATGTCACAGTTCGATCACCTACAATTCGTATAGCTCGCTTTTGAACAGAGTCCAAGAGGGCCAAGATGGTAACAGAGGCAGCACCCCAAACTTGACAGCAGTACTCCATACAGGGACGAATATAGGACTTATAAACATGGAGCAATTGGTATGGAGTGAAAAATAAAGAGAAAATTTTCAGAAACTTGTGTTTCTGTAAGGAATAGAATGTTCGGTTTGTCGTGCTCAAGATGATGTTGCACGTGGTCATGGTTAGCGTTCAATCCGCAGATGTTTTGAACGTGTATTTTAAAATTTTTTATTGATTCATATATGTTTTGTCCCTGCAAATTCCGTGGACATGCCGCTTTATGGGCGGGTGGATTGCGCAAATTTGCTTTACCACTTGCAGACTTATTTTTTTTCGGTTGTACTGCCATATATATATATCCAAATGTTTATTTTATTTTTTTGTGTTTTATTTTAAAATGCATAACTAAGTAAAAAATCCTATCATACTACAAAATATGACATATGCCAATATTTCATGATAAGATGAAGAAATAATAACAAAATAATAAGTGAAAAACAAATTGTGAGAAATTTGCAGAAAACAAAACAAAACTAAATGCCAATAATCCAGCTGATGCAGCGCACCCCAGACGCACCGCCCACCACCTTAATCGAGGCACAAAGCCCACACATAACTACGTGTTGGAAGAGCTAATGAGCGGTACCGCTACGGAACGCTGCCCAGCTAAGACTGGAAGTGCTGCCGTTGACTAATTAAAGTTCGTCCGCCAGCACCCTAAGATATCATCTTGGCTAATGACATCTCCTGCCATTGCCAGTGGTATGTGATATCTCACGCTAACTCATATGTTAATGGCAGGGACTGGAGTACGCAGGGTAGTCAGACCCGTAGATCAACATTGATCATAATCGATCAAAATCGATCCCTCCTGCGGGTGAAGAAGAAGCTCAAACGAGAGAGGTCGAAACAGTTAAACTGGAACGAGTCAGCTTTGAGGGGCGTAAGCTGGCTCCCACAACCGAATGCCCTATAATCTCCATCCCTATTTCAAGAATCGCAAGGAGTGGTGACAGTTTAACGATTGGAGCTGAAATTGATGACAACAACTGTACCATTACACTAGATACTGGAGCAACTCGCACAATAGTCCGTACAGATTTACTAAAAGGGGAATAACAACCAGCAGAAAAATATCGAATACAAACAGCAACAGGGGAAAGTGCAACTATCAGGGGTAGCAAAATTGCTGATATAAAAATAGGAAATACGCACTTTCAGCATGAAGTTCTAGTGGCAGACATCGTTGATGAAGTAATTTTGGGCATGGATTTCATGATGCCGAATGGATTTGTAATAGACGCTGGAAATGGAGTACTCAAGTATGGTAACGTAGAGTTGGTTCTCCAGATGAATGGTGCAGTATCAAGTATGAGGCGAATAATATTGGAACATCGCGAAAAGATGCCACCTAATACCGAAACAATCGTCTGGGGAAGATTGGAGGAAGATTCTGGGTCACCAAGGTTGTGGGTTGTGGAATCCAATGAAAATGGTCTACAACATCAAGAGATCATTATAGGGAAAACATTAGTTGTACCAGATGAAAACTTAAGAATACCGATTAGAACACTAAATCTGTCAGACAAAATAAAAACCCTCAAGAAAGGAACAATCGTCGGTAAATGTGAAGAAGTAACTACCATTGTGAAATGTGAACAACAGCACACAGAAAGGAAAGTCGAAAATCAAACGCAGAAGAAAGAAATACAAAATCTACTACAGAAGTGGACAACAGAGCTTACAAAAGAACAAAAGAAAGAAGCAGAGCAGTTGCTCGAACGTTATTCGTCCATCTTCTGCAGCACATCAGCAGACAACGGAAGAACTAATTTGGTTAAACATAAAATTGACACGCGAGCAGAGATGCCGATTCGCCAAGCACCAAGAAGATTACCATTAGCAAAACGGGAAGAAGCTGATAGAATGGTAAAGGATATGAAAATGGCTGGTGTTATCGAGCAATCAGATAGTCCATGGAGTTTACCTGTGGTTTTAGTTGGAAAGAAGGATGGAACTATGAGATTCTGCGTCGACTACAGAAACCTGAATGCAGTAACAAAGAAAGATAGCTACCCATTACCTCGAATTGATGATACCTTGGACACATTATCAGGTGCCAAATTATTCTCAACATTAGATCTGCAAAGTGGTTATTGGCAGGTAGAAGTCCAAGAAGAGGATCGAGAAAAGACAGCGTTCAGTGTGGGGAGTGGGCTATGGCAGTTTAACGTTATGCCGTTCGGGCTATGTAATGCTCCCGCAACATTTGAACGTTTAATGGAACGTGTGCTGAAAGGATTACATTGGAGAACGTGCCTTGTGTACGTGGACGACATCATTGTAATGGGTAAGGATTTCGGCGATCATTTGAAGAATTTAGAAGAAGTCTTCGAGAGAATCCAAGCAGCAGGACTAAAATTGAGTCCAAAGAAATGTACTCTATTCAGAGAAGAAGTAAAATACTTGGGGCACAAAGTAACAACAAATGGAATACACACAGATGCCGATAAGATCACAGCAGTAAAAGAATGGCCAAGACCCAAAAATTTACATGAGCTTCGCAGTTTTCTGGGATTGTGCACTTACTACCGACGTTTTGTACCAGGATTTGCCAATGTTACTAAGAGTCTGCATGAGTTCACGAGGAAGGATAAAGCTTTCGAATGGACCGAAAAGCAAGAAGATGCGTTTGTGGAGCTGCGAAAAAGATTGTGCACTGCACCAGTTCTGGCTTTCCCTATACCAAATTTTAAATTCATATTAGACACTGATGCCAGCAATGATGGTATAGGAGGAGTGTTATCTCAAGAAATTGATGGACAAGAAAAAGTAATAGCTTATTACTCAAAAATACTGTCCAAGCCAGAAAGAAATTATTGTGTAACCCGTAAAGAATTGCTGGCTATAGTGGAATGTGTAAAACATTTTCACAAATATTTGTGCGGCCAAAAATTCCATTTGAGAACTGATCATGGAGCGTTGAGGTGGCTACTACAATTTAAGAACCTGGAAGGACAAGTAGCACGATGGATTGAACGCTTACAGGCTTATGATTTCGACATTGAACATCGAAGAGGAAATACACATGGAAATGCTGATGCATTATCAAGAAGGCCATGCCAGGTGGAATGCAAGCACTGTAATCGGGTGGAAAGTAAGGAAAACATTATTGATGTCAGGCTTCTGCAAGTGCTTTCAAGTGAAGACTGGACGTATGAAGTGGTAAGGAAAGAGCAACTGGAAGATCCGAGCTTGGCACCAATAATAAAGTTCAAGGAAAAGAGAGAAAAACCTACATGGAGTGAGATTGCCGATAAAAGTCAAACGTTGAAGGCATATTGGGCACAATAGGACAGTCTCTGTATTGAAGATGGATGCTTGAAAAGAATTTGGGAAAGCCCTGGTGGATCAGTTAAAGAGTCAATGATAGTAGTTCCCAAAATAAGAATACCTCAAGTATTAAAGGAATATCATGAAGGAACCAGTGGCGGTCACCTGGGTATTAACAAAACCCTTGCTAAAGTACGGCGTAGATTTATTGGTCCGGAGCACGTCAATCGGTAGTGGAATGGTGTCAAGCATGCGATCAATGTGCGGCTACAAAGGGACCTGCAAGAAGAAGTCGTGGTAACATGAGGCAGTTTAATGTAGGAGCACCATTTGAGAGAATTGCGATGGATGTAGCTGGACCACTTCCGACTTCTGATAACAACAACAAATATGTGCTAGTCATAATGGATTATTTTAGCAAGTGGCCAGAAGTGTGTGCAATACCAAATCAAGAAGCAACAACGATCGCTGAAGCAGTAGTTAGCAATTGGATAAGTCGCTACGGAGTACTGATGGAGATTCAGACAGATCAAGGAAGAAATTTTGAATCTACCATATTTCAAGAAATCTGTCAGATGCTTGGAATTAATAAAACTAGAACAACTGCTTCACATCCCCAATCAGATGGCATGATGGAAAGATTTAATGCTACTATTGAGAAATATCTAGCAAAAGTAGTGAACAAGAATCAACGTGATTGGGACCATCATATTCCGTTATTCCTGATGGCTTATAGATCAGCAGTGCATGATACAACCAAAACGACGCCAGCTACAACCATTTTTGGAAATGATTTACGGCTACCTGGTGATCTGAAGTTTGGGATTATTCCATCGTCAACATTATGTGTCCAAGATAATGTTAATAAACTTCAAAAAGAACTTGAGGAGGTACACACGTTTGTAAGACAAAAAGCACAGATATCCAGTGATCGAATGAAGGTTCGGTATGACATTCGCGCAAACAACAAGGGATTTGAGGAAGGACACCTAGTGTGACCTTATACCATCGTAACAAAATTAAACGATGTCGTTTATCGAATAAAGAAAGTCAACGAGCGAAACCAAAAGTCGTTCATCTAGAAAGATTAGCACCCTACAGAGGAGGAGATTTAGATTCTATTCGGGACGAACAGAAATAAGTGGGGGAGAATGTGACGATTATGGAAGATGATAGAACACAACAACAATAGAACTTTCAAGAAAATTCTCGTTAGTTCTACAAATATATAAATCAATAAAAGATAACAATGCAACCAAAGTAAACATTTAATAGGAAGTTTTGTTTTATCGAATAAGGAATGGTTAACGAAAAACAATTGAAAAGAATAGATTTCACACCTAGGTGTCAATATTTGAAGATCGTCTTGTTGTTGAAATAAAGGAAGGAAAAAAAATGGTGTGTTCATCTAGAACATTACAGTACCATCGAGGCTATTTCATGTAGTATATATAAGAGGTGTTTTTTTGAGGATAGGAGTAGTATACAATTGTTAGCGATACAAAAAGTATAAAAATCTAGCAGTGATAAAGGCGAAGTAAAATTAACAGTGTTATAAGTAGAAAGTTAAAAGTGATATTGTGAACAAGTATAAAAGAATTATAAGTGGTGAAATATTGTTAGTACAAGAAGAACTAAAAGGGGAATAGTAATAGGTAATTATAACGTTTAGAAAATCCATTGTGTTTTAAATTTCCTGATTTAGTGATCGAACTAAATCATTGTAACTCGGCTAAGAAATGTTACAGTATTTATATATAGATGAAATTTGATAAATAAATGTGTATTGTGATTATCAAAAGCTGTAATTGTGAAATGACAAACAAATCGAGCTATAAATGTGTCTCTTAGTTTGCATATCAATGCACTCAATAACTGAATAAAACTATTTAATTTTCACAACAGTTTTATTAAATTAATTATTGAACAATATGCTCCAGAACTCTTTCTTTATTCACAATATTATAGCAATTTTAAAGTTTTAAAAGTTTATTAACAAACTTAATAAAAATAATTGTTTTCACTGTGTGAATACATAAAAAATTTTAATTATAAAAATTGAATTTTAAAAGTTGTTAGATCGTGATGTAATTTCATCCACAATTTTTAAGCTACTAATTAATTACTTAATTTTTATATTTATTTTAAATTCTAAATCCAATAGTATTTATTTTATCAATCAGCTATCAAATTTGAATAGGTGCATCATTTTTATTATTTTTAATCCACTAACACAAATAAAATATATAATGGATTTTTGTACCAATAAAAAATCCTTCCCGTTATATTGTTTATACTTCTTTTCTTTTACAATCGAATTTATTATAAAAATACACTTTGCAACAGTACTACTTTGCTTACAATAAAATTATTTGAATTCAAATCGTTAATTGTTTTAATTGTTATAACGATTGCTTTTGCGTATGAAAGTGGATCAGCATCAGAAGCTGGACACTACAGAGCATAGCCAACAAAATACTCATTCATTTTAAGACAAAAAGCATTACTTATGCCAAAATTTCAAAACTTGTAGATTCTCTTTTGCTCTAGCAGTACCAAATGCATCGGTGAAAAAAGTATTTTCTGTTGTCACGTTTGCCAACCTTACCCTCAATTCGATAAACGCAATTCTCAAACCACCTGCTGGATTGGATAACCAATTAGTAAGCAAAAACATCAGACTTTATTAAATATTCAACTCCGCTCTTGTTCCACAAGCACAGGAAAACAATACAGCATTCCTTTCTTAAATATTCTCCCAATAGTTTCAGAAACTCCTACTGCTGGTTGTAGAAATTTCAAGCATAAACACAGTGTCCAAAATAATACACAAAATAACATTTAAAACTTTATTTACAATTAAAATAAAACTTCTATTTACACGGTTTAATATATACGATACAGCGGTTCGTTAACAATTGATTTATTTAACATAATCACATTCCAATTAAGTTATTAACATTATTGCAATTTGCAGTCTAATTTAATATTAAACCATCGTAGTCTAAAATAAAACTTTTCTCATACTACAAAACACATTCCTTATATATAATTCTGCTTAATTTTTCGTATATTCCAGGAAAATCAATTCTTTACAAAGAAAGCTCCATAAATCTACGTAATTATTTTCGATATATTTTATTTCATGTTTTGGCCCTTTTTCTTATAAATAACTAGCAGGACCCGGCGTGCTTTGCTACGCTTATAGATAAAGTTTTTGCGCAGATATTTTGTTGACGTAGTAGCAATAATTTCAAAAGGTGGTAATGAGAAATGCAGCATAATTTTTAATTTTACTTTTTAAAAATATGAATGAAAAATAATCAGCACTCTAGCTGATCTGTTCGGATATATAAAAAATTAGCGATTAAATAAGTTTTCAAGTAAGCAATAAAACAATTTAAATGACTTGTTTAATTATTAGATGTGTGTCATCTCTATATAGAACAAAAATAGATTCACAAATGTTTACAGTGCTCATGCATTGTATTTGTACCCGACACGAAACACACAAAAACTGTTCTAAAGAACTTTTTCTGAGAGAAAATGAAAAATTCTCTCAAATTGCAAAATTCAAGAGAATTACAATAATTACTTTGATCTTAATCACTCACAAAATCTCTCAAAATTTTATGTTTTTTACCAAAAAGCGTAAAAGTTTTGTTTATTTAACATCCGTCGCATATTGCCGCGAATTTTCTATCTCATAAGAAAGAACACTCGAGAAAACTCGTAAAGATAACATTCAATTTACATTGTGTCATTTTTATAGCAACTTATTTATATTAATATGGAACAAATTTCAAAATTTTGTTTTAATTCTATTTATTTGTTCGAGTACTTGTGGGTACACTTTGTTGTGATCACGAATTCTACCAGGTGACGTTTGTGGAATTGAGGTGGGTTGTCGGGAAGTCGGACTTGACAGGTCAGACAGTTAAACCGACTGCATTACCAGCAAAGGCCGGCATCCTGATAACTCACCTTATATTCCTCATTCTCCAACTATAATATTGCCTGCTTCGCGTTACATAAGTTTTGTTTAACATGTATCTAAATAATCAGTTGCAAATGTCATGTCTTTTATCGTTCTTTTATCGTTCAGCGTGTATTTTTCTAAACTCATTATTTTAATGTATATAACCTAATATACATTTCTATTCCAATTCTTTTTATCAAACGAAAATAAAGAAATAATGAAATGATGACGCACCTTGCATTTTATTAAAAAATATATCATATTAAACGTAATCATATAACTTTCCTTTGTAAATTTTTTTTTTCTGTTATACATTTAAATGAGAAAAAAATGAAAGAGACATATTCTCTTGCCAATGGTTTTTTTTATGCTTTAATACTTCAACAAAAACTTGTTGTACGTTTCGATGATAAACGAATGAAAGAGACAAAATTACCATGAATTAACTTTTGTCTTTTTTAGTCTTAAAAACAAAATAATATTTATGTTAGCATATTGCTTAATTTGAGTTAGTTAGTTTTTTGATTTCAAAGAAAATTTATTAAATATTTAATTCAATTCGTGTTGAAATTAAATAAAACTTCGTTAGTTAAGGATTGTATTATACAAATTGATTTATTGAAAATTAAAATATTTGTGTTGATAAATTTGTTCTGATTAATAAAAAGTTTGTTTTAAACTAAAAAAAAAAAAGAATTTACCTCTTGAAAAGTAATTTAATCCTGAATTTGTAGTTGAACTGTTTCTTTTGGTGTAAAATAAAGTGGAAAATTAAGTTGCCTGCTTGAATACATTGGTGATGTAGTTATTTGTTCAGGACCATCAATTGAACCAACATTATATGCAGATAATATATTTGATTTTCCGTTCGATTTAACAGTATAGAACGTATAGTGTTATTATAATAATAAAATTACCAACAAATCTGATAAAGCATATATGCAGAAGAATTGTCGGTTCACCGGGTGATAAAATTATACTTCGAACATCATTTAATTTCAACCCATTTTCAAATAGTCATAAACATAATTCGAAAGTTGGATACAATTATTAGAATGGATGAAAACAATTTCGACGAAACCTAAGATCTAGACAATTTTTGGAAAACATAAATAAAAAAATTAGAAGGAAAACAAGCTTGCTTGCTTGCAACATTGAAGTCAAAAAAAACAACTATAAGATTAAGGTTAGATTTAATTTTTTCTATTTTATTGTTATAAATTTTTTTGAATTTTCATTGAGTATATTATAAGATTTATTTAGAGATTTTTCCCTGGTAGAAAAAACCCTTGGATAAATAGAAACCATAGGTATCCATTTATGAATTGAAAAGCCCAGGCTTTACAACTTTAGTTTTTGTTTTTATGTTTAACGGAATAGTTTTCCTAACGCTTCAGCTTCATACAGTTGTCCATGTGAGAAAAACGGATTCTCCAAATCTAGTTCACATACTTGCAGTAACTGTCCGTGTGCTTTGTTGATGGTAATTGCAAAAGCGAGTTGCACTGGAACAATGGAAACTATACGTTTGAATTTATTGGGATAATTGAAATACGTGACCTGTTTGTCGTGGCAACACTACATCTTCCTCTTCGAATTTTCCATTCTCATCTTTTTCACCGAACATTTCAAAAAAATTTGTGCAATTTCAAAATATTGGGAATCACAAAATGTTTCACAAAACACATAAAAACCTTTTAAGACCTAGGTTCCACCACATCATGCTTTTTAAGACGTTGATGAGCGCAAATTTCTTTTTTTTTGTTTTTTATATTCTTCTTAAAGAATGTAAAACTAAATAATAAATCCTTTCACATAATGTACGACATAGGGCAATATTTCATGATTTAAAAAAAAAAAAAAAAAAAAAAAAAAAAATATTTCATGATAGGATGGAGAAATAAAAAAAATATCCTTTTTTTTTTCAAATTTGCAGGGACAAAGCTAAAATTAGGTTCCTATATATCCTAGTGCTAGAAGCATATACCAAGATCATGTAACACATTGTTTTCCTCAAGCCAGCATATATAATAGTTATATGGAAGCTCATTTGTTCCAGCAAGCAAACAGTTCATTCTTTAAAAAAATTAAAAAATTACGTCCATCATCACCTTACAAAACATGTTGTTATGCATGTTTTTCTTAAAAGGTTCTTATGTGTTGTTGTGACACACATTGTAATTCCTGCTACCCAACACATTTCATTTTAAAAAAAGTCCAAGCGGCACGTATATCCGCTAGAAAAAGGTAGATTTCGGGACCAGACAGTTTTGTGTAGAAATAGAATTGGATATGTCTGATTAGTTTAAATTAAAAATTTAAGTAGAAACAGAATAATCCCAAAAATTTATCAAACCAACCAAACTAAATACATAAACGGAAACTACTTTATCAATGCAAAATCGAATAGTTTTGTTTAATTTTGTTAAAATTCCTTAATAACACAATAAATCTTTTGGTGGATTAACGTACTAACTACGTTACAACTGCAATACTACCACACATAATTTATAATCAACAACAACATCAAACAACTTTTACACCTCAAATATAATACATATATCTATCAATTAAGGAAAACTTTTGTAAATGTGTAGTGTAATCAATATACATATATTAATTTTAACTAAACCACTTCCAAATATCCCAAATTTCCAAAGAAACTATTCCCTAATTCAAAACAATAATGAATTTTCAAAACAACAACAACAAATATTTTTTAAATTTTTGCGAACAAAAAATAAAAACTCACAAAAAGAAACAAAAGAAAATTTATTTAATATTTCTATGGGATATTTTTATATTTTTGGGATTTGTTGTTGTAATAATATAGCATGAGAGTGGCTTGCATTAGGTTAATATAATGCTAATTGCATTGGAACTTCTTGGGTTAGAAAGCTGAAAAGTTCTGAGAATATAGTTGAAAAGTTTAATTAAAAGCTAGGTTTAGTTTAAACAAAATATGCTCAAAAATGATGAATGCATGGCCGTGTGCGTTTGTTTTTCGTTTTAACAGCCCCAGGGTCTCAACCTCTGAACTTAAACAATTTGTTTTTTAAGTTTTGGATAGATTTATCTACGTATCTATACATACACATATATTTATATTTTATATATTTTATTTACATTTTATTACATATATATATATATATATATATATATATATATATATATATATATATATATATATATATATATATATATATATATATATATATATATATATATATATATATATATATATATATATATATATATATATATATATATATATATATATATTAGGGTGCTTTTTTTTGGGCGACAATTCTTTTTTTCTGGTGCCCCACCAAAATTTTGTTGGAAATACCCAAGAAAACGTCCTCCTAAAATATGAGCCCTCAAAATTAAAGTTTAGCACTCGGCATTTGCGTTTGAATATTTTCCATACACAATACATGTAAACTTTAGTGTTTTTTAAAAAAAAAATTACAGCTCAGCGGCCTTTTATACTATTTTAAAACGGAAAAAAGCAAATAACTCAGGATTAAATTATCTACAAAAATGCATATCGAGATGTAACTGTAACTTACACCGGTGACACAGTACAGATCACAAAATTAAATTTCATATGAATTTCTTGTTCTTTTGTTTTTATTTCATAAATGGCTAGAGCTACAGGAAAAATGTCAATAACAAAGTTGTAGTTAATTAAGTTTCCTAAAAAAAACTCAGAACAACCGAATCTCTATGATTGATATTTCTCGAGATAATAAGCTTTTATTAAAATGGATGTTTTAAGAGATTTTTGTCATCAATTTATGAAGATCGCAAGTTCTAAAATAATAAATGTTTATTATCTGAGAAATATCAATCATAGAGATTCGGTTTTTATGAGTTTTTTTAGGAAACTTAATTAACTACAACTTTGTTATTGACATTTTTCCTGTAGCTCTAGCCATTTATGAAATAAAAACAAAAGAACAAGAAATTCATATAAAATTTACTTTTGTGATCTGTACTGTGTCACCGGTGTAAGTTACAGTTACATCTCTATAAGCATTTTTGTAGATAATTTAATCCTGAGTTAGTTGCTTTTTTCCATTTTAAAATAGTATAAAAGGCCACTGAGCTGTAATTTTTTTTTTAAAAAACACTAAAGTTTACATGTATTTTGTATGGAAAATATTCAAACGCGAATGCCGAGTGCTAAACTTTAATTTTGAGGGCTCATATTTTAGGAGGACGTTTTCTTGAGTATTTCCAACAAAATTTTGGTGGGGCACCAGAAAAAAAGAATTGTCGCCCCAAAAAAAAGCACCCTAATATATATATACATATATATTTTGGATTTCTAAGATCAATTAAACTCAAGTAAGTAAAGAAGTAATTGGAATATTTTCAATTCAAAGGTATGGTTTGAAGTTTCTCAGAAAAAAACTTCAATTCACATTTTATATATATATATATATATATATATATATATATATATATATATATATATATATATATATATATATATATATATATATATATATATATATATATATATATATATATATATATATATATATATATATATATATATATATATATATATATATATATATATATATATATATATTTTTTTTTTTTTTCCGTCTTCGCTTATCATACATAGACGTTTGGTACCAAAATGTTGCCGAAATTCCGAGATGAAGCCAATTGCAATAGGTAGATTTTTATATGAAATCTACCTAAAAAATAAAGCATTATCGTCAAAGAATATTCCATAACTAAGACTAAGGGTACTATCGTTGATTGAAAAGTACATCCGCCAGCACCCCTAAAATATCACTTATCCCCTTAATATAAATGATATCTTACTGCCATTGTCAGTAGTATACAATATCTTACGTTAACTGATTTGCCAATAGCAGGTCCTAAAGTACGCGGCTTTGTCACACCCATAGATCCAAAATTTTAAATTTTACATATGTTTCTGCGGGCGAGCAGATATTATAAATTCATTGGTATTAATGCATTGTAGCCGTTATGCAAATCACTAATGCCAAGGTGTTGCCGGCTAAGGACCATATTTTTAATTAGTTTGTTTATCATAATTGCTATCCATGTTTGATTATACATAAGCTATGGTTCTTTGTATATAGTATTTGTGCGAATTCCATTTCGTAATTTTTGAGCTTTTAATCGATGTTATCAACTATCTTTCTTAGTTGAAGAAACATGTATTACATACAATTGCAAACCAATAACATATTTGTAACATCATGATGTGTTTAATTCAAATATATATAGTTTTGTTATACAAATGTAATTGTTTCAGATTATACTTTCATTTTTCAATTGCATTAAATTATGTTCAACAAAAAAAATTGATCAAAGGAATCTAGCCGTATAAAACGATATATAAAGAAAAATCAAATTAAATTATTATCAAAATTTAGGCAGAACCCATGATCTAAATATAGACAAGTCTGCTTGATATTTCGTTTTGATCGCCAATTTGAATTTATATTACGTCATTCAGAGTCGATTCTTATTGTTTCTGTTTGTTGACAAAAAGAAAAAAGTTTTTATGTAAGAATTTAAACAAATAAATAGCATATTACTTTTAACTTAGAATTAAATTTAAATATTTATATTTTATTTTTGCAGTAAAACTACATTGATTTGCAAGAAAAACATAACTTTCCTTTTATATTGACTTATCGGTTAAACCAAGACGTGTTGGAAAGTTTTTAGTGCAATAAGATCTAAAGGTGGAATCCCTTATAAAAAAAATCGAAAGAAATCGATAGAAAACGAATAGTTTTCTATCGTTTGCTATCCGTTTCTATCGGATTTAATCATTTTAAACGCATAGACTATATCTGCCAGATAGAAAACGCACCGTAATCTATCGTAACCTATAGGATTTTTCAGTTTTCGGTTTCAATGGTTTTTCTACGATAGAATTTCTATTGTAGTTAATCGTTTTGATTCTGAAGATCACGATTGAAATTTTTTTTGGTGAAATTGAAAAAGTTTTGAATCGTTTTCTGTCTGACATTACATATATAGCACCAATCATAGGGGCGGAAAAGACATTTTTTAAAATGAATAAACATTTTACACACCCTTTTAATAATTTAAATTCCTTTATTTTACCACTTAACTTAAATTAATTTTAAATAAGTTTTTAACCATTTAACCGCACAGAAAATGGTTTAAATTTATTGCAGGTGTTAAAATATGAAAAGTTTAATTTATTAGATCCACATTTAGTACAGGATTATTAACTTATTAAAAAAACACATGTGAATTTTTCATATACCAAACTTTAAAAAAATCGTAAGAAAAAATCCATATTGAATTGCTGACTTTTTATTTATCAATTTCATAGCTGCATATGTTTACTTTAAAATTTGTGAAAAACAAAAAAAAAAAAGTGACATTTTGAGATATGAGCTTTGAAGTAAAGCAAGGTTTAACGCGCCGCCTAGCGGAAAAGAGAAAAATTATTAATTTCCAACTTACATATTTCGATTATTCAATAATTTTTCTCTCTATGTGCAAAAATATACGTAAATCACATGAATTTTATGGGATCTATTAACAAAACATTGACACCATTACCAAAACTATGTGAAAAAGTCTCAAAAACTCAACCGCGCATAACTCCGATTCAGAATACACAAAAAATAAAAGCAGAAATTACTTTTTTTCTTTCGTCAATGCCAATAATATATCAAAATTTCAGATTTTTTAAAAATTAAAAGTTTAAAAATCAACAAAAAAATGTACGTTTTCAAAATAATAGCCCTTATTCGTCTTGTGAAATTAGAATAAAAATTTACTTTATATTTATTTACCGACTCTGGATGACGTCACATTTAATTAAGTGTCAACTGTCAAGCAGACCTGTATATATTTAGATCATGGTCAGAACCCCTTGAGATATGAATGTTCAAAATGTAGTAAAAAATTTGTGTCAAAACACAATTGGAAAATACACAAACTAGCTCATGACCTGGAAAGAATGACGGTAAGGTTCAATCGCCTACTTACAACGTCTTCAAACAAAATCATTTTTTAAATGCATTAATTAAACGTTATCTGTATTTATTTTTATTTTCCTTGCAGTTTCCATGCCAATTTTGTAATAAGAAGTTTAAATCAAAAACGGGAATAAAAAGTCATATGACGAGCCATACACGCGAAAACAACTTGTTTCAATGTCCACACTGTCAAAAAGAATTTAAATGGAAAACTAGTTTGATAGCTCATATGAAAATCCATACATCAGGAAATTTAGAGGTAAAATTTTATTTTAGTTAACTAAATCTAATGCCCGATTTACAGTCGGTAACGTTAACTTTAACTTAACCGTAACTTAAGACACAACAAATTTTTGATTTATAGTCGGTAAGAAATTACGTATTCTTTGACATTTGATTTGAAATTAGTTTTGGGTATGTAATCAATTTTATAAATCAATCAATTCTTTAATAGTAAAAACTCATTTTAAAATCACAATCTAAAATAATGAAATCAAAATAAACATTTAATGCGAAATTTAAAATAAAAAAAATTATTTTCAGATTAATTTCATGCCGAAATCTGGCTTTACATTTCTTAATGAATAAAATATTATTTTTATGAAAACTTTCAGTTAAATTTAAGATTTCTTTGGTTTTTTTTATACTAAACGTCAAAAAATCCTTAACCAAATCTTTAAGATAGAATGAAATGAACTTTGACTTCGGTCCGGTTTGTCGTATAGACAAGTCGTAATGTTACAATTATTAACTGGAAAAAATATTAAATATTAACACTTTCGAATATTAGATGGATCCTATTTTCGAAACTTAGTGTTAGTAGTAAAAAAATTATTTAGTGAAATTAAATTGAAAGAATTTTATAAATGGTTTCAATTAAAATAAAAATATTTTATATGAAATAATTTAAAAAGTGAAAATAATAAAGTGTGACAAACATTAATAAACGTGTTTCTCGAAACATCGAATGTTCTACACATGGCTTTAAAAATTAATTAAAATGGGGATAATTTTGTATTGTTACAAAATTGCATAAGGATGGGCAAGTTCTAGATCAATGTAGTAAAGCACATGGTGTAAAACTTTTTCCCGAATATGCTGAATATACAACTACAAAATGGCGGTTTCCTGTGTGAATTCTGATTTTAATCTCATAGTCGGATTTTTGGAGTTATTTCGATTGTGGAATGAGAGGTTAGAGAGAATACAGTAATCATACGTCATAAAATACTCGATTATTCTTACATAAAGTGACTGTTTCCTGTGAGTTCCGAATTTTGATTTCATAATTTGAAGTTTTAGTGTTTATTTCGATGATGGAAGAAAAGTTGGACAGAATACAGCAAATGTCATAAATATACCGGATTGTTCTATGAGGGTGCCATGGTAGTGTTTTATTCTTTATGATGGGCCGTAACGTGATTGGAAGTTTCGGGTGTCCTTTCAAATACGACAACGATTCGTCAAGAATATACTCGAAAGAGATAACATACTACAATAATAAACAAAATACAACATGGTTACTTCATATATAATCAACACACAACTTATAAGTCTAATGCATTGGAAATTTGGAGTTTATTCCAGATGCATACACCGGATTCGTCAACACTTTTTAAGTCTAATGTATCGGAAGTTTCTTATTGTCTTTATTCCAGATGCATATACCGGATTGGAGAAAGAATCTGCTCGAACGAGATATTACCTGCCTATTCAATTTAAATCAACCATACATAACCTGCATTATCATTAGAATGAATGATTTGGAGCACCATGGACGTTTTGGGTGGAACGGCTGATTGTTCCTGTCATTTATTCCGGATTTTCAACATTTGATTGGAAGCTTCAGAGGTTTTCCATTTAAATTATTGGGGAAAAGAAATTTCTAGAACGAGATAGTAAAACTACAAGAAGTTTCACAGAGGATTCGTTAAAAATTATTTACCGATTTACAAATATTATATTGGAACTGGGGGTTGTTGAGGTGAAATGGGAAAAAATTTATTAAATAAACATACAACTGAAGATTTTCATATATAAATGGGAAATGAATATTTCAAAATTATATTTAACAACAATAGATGTACGAGCATTTGAATTATATAAAAATGAAATAACTTAAATGTTAAAAAATAACATATAAAATTTGATCTTATTAAAATAATTGAAATTTTTAAAATTTAAACGAAAAGAACCTTATTGAATTAGATAAAGATTTAATAATAAAAGTGGAACCATGAAGTGTGGTGAAGCGTGGTGGAACTTAGTCTATCGCAGCGGAATGACAGATACAATTCTGATATCGGAATTGGTCTTGCGCATGACGCTGTGAAGATACGTGTTTCATCTACCTCACTACAGGTTATCATGATTTACACAGAAATCCATTAATAATAACAAATATCATTTTGAATTATATAACGTAAGTCAGAAAAAGAAATAAATGTAAAAAATTGGTTATATGGGCTGTAAAAACCAATGTCATGTTATATGACATGCCCAAAAACCAAATAAATATGTAAAACTAAAAAAAAAAAAAAAAAAAAAAAAATGAACTTTAGGTTAAGTTAAAGTTAAGGTTACGTTACCGATTATAAATCGGGCATTACTGTCAGAGTAATAATGTTTTACACATTTTATTAGCATGTTTGAAAAACCATCTGAAGAAATTTTAAAGTTATTTTCTATTTGTTTTCAGTTTTCTTGTAAACTATGTGATAAGAAGTTAGAAACCAGATCTGGACTTAAACGTCATATAAACACACATACACGTGAAAGGTTGTATACATGTTCTGAATGTAATAGAGAATTTACAGCAAATTCAAGTTTGAAGCAGCATTTAAAAACTCATTCGAAAGAAAGATTTCAGGTAAGAATTTACTTTTGGTTTTGTGCTTATTAGTAGATGAAATAAATTATTAAAATGAAGTGGAAAACTTTCTTGATCTTTCTCAACAATAGATTGAGATTTAAAAACCTATAAAATTTGATTTTCCCTGTATTTTGAGGATTATTGATTTTTTTATATTAAAGGGTCTCGAAGCTGAGCTAATCGGCTAGCTAGCCCAAGTGGCACTGCGACATATGCGTCGATGTCACTATATAATGTGCACAATTGTAGAATCGAAAACGAATTTCAAACGAAAAAAGGTCAGACAAGTGCGAATAAAATTCGCTCGCCAACGGTTCCGTGAATTTAAGAGAACCTTTTATATTTCCAGACCATAGACGCATAACAAAATAAATGTTTAATCGTAAATGTCAATAGTAAATTACAATCACATACATAAAGATGTACTTTGATCAAAAATCACACAAAAAATGTTGTTTCAGGTTAAATATTATCCATTGCTGTTTATGGTAACTCAAGAACGATTCAATACACCAGCTTGTAAATGGTTTAAATTTGATTTTTGCGGTTAATCAAGTGTCGAAATTTAGGGGGGCGGAGAGGCTACATACTAAAAATATTGTTTTTACAATTTTATTTACAAAACTGTGCATCGCAAAATGTTGAAAAAATTGTAATATTTCTTAAATTTAGTGCTCCTTCATATGACACCCCACTTATTTGTGTCAGAAATGGGTTTTTTGCTCTCCCCACACCCATCCCTTAAACACAGAAATAGAATTATTTGAGACTTCTGTAATGAAGAGCTTTCTCATTGGCGAATCAATGAGAATGGCATAGCAGGATGCGTACCTAGAATAATTTTACGCCTTAACGACTAAAGCCCAGTCCTCGTGGATTTGATGGAGTAATACCTGCTGCTTCAACACAAATGCAGAAATGTACGCAATTTACGAAAAGTTACAGAAGTGAAAAAAAATTACAAGTGGAAAATGGAGACTCTGGCGACCCCGTTTGCGAAAGACCTACGATCAGCGCGTCCAACCCACACAATCATTCCCAGACGCCCACACACTCGCGCTTCATACATGCTAACATTCACCCACACACTCAGACTGCGAAGCAAGACAATTAAGCTCTAAGACCCGCAGCAAGTATCGCCAGTGGTAGTAATCAAAATTAAGTTGTATTGCTGTCACCTGAGCAATATGATACAGCCCACAAACCACTGCCATTGCTGGTAAACCGTGAATCAAATCTTAGAGCACTGGAGAACGTCACACGCCATAGTGAAAGTCTTTATTGATTATTTCCCTTTTTCTTTATTAATAACATTTTCAAAAATTTATAAAACCATAAGTAATTCCCAAAAACAAAATATTTACAACTCAAAAAAAGTTATAAGTTTATTTGTAAGTTGAACAAACGTGTCCAAACCAGTTTATTTCAATACCTGTAGTTTACAGTTGGTTAATGTATCATAGAATTAATAAACCTAAAACATGACAAGAATTTGTTTTTTTTTGTTTTTATTTTTTTGTATCACAGGTTATTTGAGAATGATTTTTTTTTTGAAAATATAACTTCATCAATTTAGGTAATATAATAAAAGAAAAGGTATTTGGTATGTTAAGTATTACCTCGGAGCAAAAATATTTAGATTAGAATCATTTCCAATTCAGACTAAATGTGTCTCGCTACACGCACCGCCAGTTCGCACACACACGCAACGACTAGCACGCCCTCATTCAATCACTGATACGCCCCTTCACACACATTCACACTTCTACGTTAAACAAAAAAATAACTAAAATAATTCAAGTTCGCTCACCCCATGATTAAATCCTCCCTGCTCCAACGTCATACGCCTTAGCTCTCCATCAGCAGTCCATAATCCAACAGGTAAAGTATCAGGAAAATTGTATAACAAGGTTGAGTTGAAATATGTTATAAATGTTGATTTGATACCAGCAAAAATTTTACGAAACAAATGATGTGTTTAAATAGGTATAATATACGGCAGCAATAGTAAAACCTTGACATCCATGTGTGTTGAAATATGTATAATACACAGCAGTAATAGTAAAACTTTGGTATCACTGTTGAGTTGAAATATGTAAGATAGATGATTTGATATAAATGTTGATTGGCAATAACATATGGTAGTAACAGCGGTACTTTGATACAAACGATGCGTTCCAATAAATACAATATACGACCACAATAGTATAATTATGATGTAAATGTTGGTTTACAATATGCAGTAACAGCAAAAACTTGATACAAACCATGCGTTCCAATAAATACAATATACGACCACAGTAGTAAAATTTTGATGTAAATGTTGGTTTACAATATGCAGTAATAGCGATAACTTGATATAGATGATGTGTTTCAATGAATACAATATATGACAGCAATAGTAAGACTTTGATGTACAGGTTGTTTTGAAATATATAAAATATACGGCGGTAACAGCAAAACTGTTTTACAAATGTTGAGTTGACGTATAGAAAATATACGATAGCACCAGCAAAAACTTGATATAAACGACGCGTTTCAATATGTATAATATACGGCAGCAATCGTAAAACTTTGATATCAATGTTGAGTTAAAATAGGTAAGATATACGATAGCAACAGCCAAGCTTTGATACAACTGCCGCGCTGAGACAATACACGATAGCAACAGCAAAACTCTGACACAAATGTCGCGTTAAAATAAGTAGTAATAGCAAAACTCTGCTATCAATGTTGCGTTGAAATAATAACAAAACTTTGTTACACAAAAAAAATGAACTCTATTGTCTTGCTGGCATTATGTTTCACTTTATAAAATATTACAAATTAAATTTCATTTTTTTTTCTCAGAACAATTCACAGAACATACATATATATTTTTTTCGTAAATTAATTTCCACTTTTTGTAAATTGAGCGAAACGATAACTATGTAGTAGAATTAATTTTTATTTATTTAAGACATCACTAATTACTGTTAATTTATCTAACAATTTATTTAACAATTTATCAAACAATTTATTCTTTATTTTCAATACCAAAACTATCTGTATTATAAACAAATAGCAAATCATAATTTCTATTTAAAATTTTGACAAGGAATATTTTTTTATCACTAAATAAAATATCAAAATGAAAAAGATTTAACATACCAAACAAATATTACAGGCAAACGTTTTAAATTAGCCTCCCAGACGTCAAACACGCACCAAAATTCCAATAGGAAATAGAATAGACTAAGAGACCGAGATCGTATATTCATCTCTTTTTGTATTCACCTTTAACTTCGAAAAGTTCGAAAAAAGTGGTTCTGATGCAAGGAAATTAATTTACATTATGTAAATAAATGTTAGGACCTTTTTTTCGTTAAAACAAAACTGTTTGTTATTTTGTAATAACATTGCAAAACAATTCAACGAAATAAATTATTTCCAACACACTTGTATAGAAATATCAATGAATTAGAATGGGTTAAACGTAAGTTTAATCGATTTTATGATGTTTATGTATTGCGAAATAACAACTTGCAACAGTATTACAGTGAAATTCAGATCTATAACGGAAAGATAATTTGATAAAAATACCCATATAGGAAATCGAATGCATAGCGAATTGTAGGATAATAATTTTTTCTATTGCCACGATTGGACAAACATGCGCAGCTGTTTTGAGGTTTGAAAATTTCGTTGATCAAGTATGGTTAGTGTCCGGAGAATTCAAATTTTAGCAGTATGGTAAAGTAATGCGGGTGAAAACGCAGTATGAGTCAATAATAGGAGATTGTAAAAGAAATATTATTGTTAATTATTTTATGCTAAGAACAAATTTATGTACGGAAACTATATGAAAATATGACTATAGATTGTGGATGGATGAGAAACTATTATGAGCTACGTATGTTAATCAAAATGATGACTTATGAGAAAACCGACATTGAAGAAATCGGGAACTTTACCGCTCTACATTATCGTGCTCCAGTCTACATTACACTTCGCTATGATTTTCCAAAAACTGTGCCCCGCAAAATTCTAAAAAAAAATGCAATGTTTTCTAAACTAGGTGCTCTTTTAAATGATACCCCACTTGAACACGTTTTAAATAGTGTTTTTACCCCTCCTAATTTCCACCCCCTTAATAAATATAATTATGAGTATGTGACACTTTCCTATATTTTCCATAAAAAACTTACTAATTTTTCTATCATTCCCACTACATTTAAAGATTTTCGATCAGTTAGGGTCGGAGCTAGTCGAGGTAAGAAAACACAAAGAAAACATCATTATTCAAAATTATACATAAATTGATGAGGTGTAAAATTCCAAAATAAATTTTTAAGGAATACTGAATCCATCTTACTTGAATCTATAAAAAAATGTATTTTCTCAAGGGTCTCATCGTAACCTTTCACTCGCCGTAATGGCGGTGATAATAGTTTTGTTTTACATCTCTATCTTACCACAATGCAAGATATAGACGAGTGTCGCGAAAGGTAGTATTGGAAATTCTGATCATTAATTACACTTAACACTTAATTTCATCAGTTATCAAAAGTGATTTACTTAAAACTACAAGCTGCAGCTGTCCAAACTCCGTAAAATATTTTACTACTAAAAAACGGATAAGAGTGGTATTCAAAATTTTTCCATGGTTTCCCTTTCGACTGTCATTGTTTTTACACTGATAATGTAAATGTTTCTGCTCAAAACTTTACAGAAACCATCCAATTCGTCCCTTTTTCCATTGTAAAACCCAAACAAATACTTGTATTCGAAGGCTGCCAAAGCGACACTTAGAAACAAACGTAGATCATTTAATATATCGATTCATAACAAAACTCCCGCTATTCGATCCCAATATCTAAAGGCCAACAAAATATCTAACCAGATTATCTCAAACGAAAAGTCTGAAATTGACAGAGCGAAAGCTTCAAAACTTACTTCTATGTCTATTTCTGACAAGAGTTTCTGCAGTGTCATTAATTCTTTAAATTCTGGTACAAAATCTTCTATTTCCCCTATTATTGATGGTGATTTGATCGTCAATGACCTTGCAAAAAAAGCTAGCTTGTTCGCTGAACGCTTTGCTCTGAACTAATAATCATATTTTTTTATAAATATAATTAAAACATATTTATTTATTAAATATATTTTTATTTTATTCTGCATGTTTTAAGATTAAAAAAGTTAGTTGTCAAAAATACGAATCTAGTACCAAAAATCTGTTATAATTTTGTAAACATTTGTTATAATTTGTTTGACACAAATATGAGTGAATACCATTTAGAATACCATTTTTTAACAAAGTTGTTAAGGATTTTGGTGAAATTGACAATATTGTCGATTGACAAATATGTGTTCGGGAATAGGGCCCCTGGATTAAAAGATAATGTTTTTTTCATTGATCTTAATTTTTGTTTGACCATTTTCGTCTGTTTATGATCTATTTTATCCTTTGCGTTTAACAATACATAATTTATGAGCCAATTCATTAGGAATTATAGCTGAACTTGTGCACACATTTTTTGATGAATTCGTGCCTAATTTATGCAATAAATTCCAAGCTTTTCTACTTGAATGTTTAAAGTTCATGGCTTCTGTTTTCTGTTGTCACTTTTTCATTCTACTTTCGTTTAGGGTATGCATTAGGCAATTTGCAACACCAACAGAGGGAGTATTTTGATATTCAGCGTACAATTCGTTACATTCATTGGTCCAGCCAGGTATATATTTTGGACGATGACCTCTTGGAATTAATTTCTTTGCAGCATATTTAACAACATTCGTAAAAGTGTCATAATCATTAGATAATGGTGAGATTTTTCCTATTTTATCATCCAATTGTTTAGCAAATAATGTCCAATTAGCCTTTTCAAAGTTCCAACGACATTTCTTCAATGAGCAAACATATGGAATTGTTAAACCGAAACTAACAATTATTGGACGATGTTGACTATGAGGGAATCCTCCTAGAATTTCCTTTGATCGTCATCACATGTAGATGCTATACAGATATCTGGATTATAATCATGATTATGACGACCTGAATGAAATGAACCTCTTTATGCTTGGGGTCATATAACACATTAAGTTGGTTCATGGATATCCAATCGAACAACAAATTTCCATTTTTATCATTACGATCATATCCCCAAGTTTGATGGTGACTGTTAGCATCACCCATATAAACAACTGGATGAGATTGCAACGACAGCGGTGAATCTGACCAATCAACACTTGGTGGTTTGTAAACGTTGACTATTTTCATTTCATTGATTTGAATACAAATTTCAGCAATGCTATTGGCACTTTTAATCAACACTACTCGACAATCGTTTATTTCATCTCTTACGTACGTAGCTATACCAAATCTTTTGTCATACAAACCAGCAACCAAAAAGTGTCCAAAAATATGGCCTCTTTTTTTCTAAATCTGATTCATCTTTACAATGATGCTCTTGATTATTTATTACATCTTTTTCTTTTTCTATTGCCAATCGACTTAGATATTCTGATTTAGGTTTTGATATTCCTTCAATATTTATTGAGCAAATTTTTAAAGTTTGTTGTATTGAAATACAATGTTGTAAGGCTTCTTGCGATTGTTGTTCCGTTTTCTTCTTCTAAGTGATATTCTTTATTATATGTTCTTAATAAGAACTTACTACAAGGACCAAATTGGTGATTATCTTCCTCAATTTTTAAGATATTAAACTATTTTAATATAAAAAATAAATTAAATGAAAGTTGAAAGTTCGGTCAAGAAATAATTTGATACAAAAATTTGGCAGGAACTTCATGGGGGGCAAATGAAAATTGTTTAAAACAATCAGCCCTTTCTATAGTGTATCCTGCAGCAAAATATTGTTCGCCATCTTGGCTTGGAAGCTCACATTGTAATAAAAGTGATGACCTCAATAACACTCTTCGCATTATAAGTGGAGCTCTCAAGTCGTCTCCTTGTGGCGAACATCTAAATTTAATAGAAGGAGCTACCACCGATTGTCAATCGACTATTCTTAACACATCAATCAAGCAATATTCCTCAAGACTTTATATAGCTAAATAGCTAAACTAGCCAGCTATAATCTGGTGACCCCGACGTGATTTGAACACGCAACCTTCCGGTCAAACATAACGTTACACACGTTATCGAAACTCTTTATCTTTATTATATGTTCTTAATAAAAACTTACTACAAGGACCAAATTGGTGATCTTCCTCAAGTTTTAAGATATTAAACTATTTTAATATAGAAATCTCTCTATAGAAATTTTAATATATAATCTCTCTCTCTCTCTCTCTCTCTCTCTCTCTCTCTCTCTCTCTCTCTCTCTCTCTCTCTCTCTCTCTCTCTCTCTCTCTCTCTCTCTCTCTCTCTCTCTCT
>OY856188.1:24531990-24643958 GCA_963693315.1 Diogma glabrata | reverse complement strand
TAATTCTTAAGTATAATTGAATTTATAATAATATAAAACGTTAATTAAATTTAAAATTAAAAGTGAATTGTAGTGAAACCTTAAACACAATATTGTGCTCATCCCGTGCGCACACAATAATGTTCCGAGAGCAATAAAAGATTTCCATTTCTAAAATATTTAGTGATTTTTTTTTTTTTTTTTTATTCTATGTTAGGCATGTTTAGTGTTAACCAATATAGATCAACGTCTCTGAATATCCGAAGATACCATGCTAACTAAGGAACTAGGGCTTGAAAGTATTATTCAATTTTCTTTGAGGAATTTATTAATGTTGATCTTAAAGTTTTGAGGATTAAAATTATCAGGAAAGACCCACGCCGGTAAGGCATTCCAGAGATGAGAAACTCTGTTAAAAAAATCGCGTTGAAAAGCGACAGTTCTACACCTAGTCACTCGAACCGTAAAAGGATGGGCTGATGTTGATGCTCTAGTGAAACGCGCAAAGTTTGCTGGTTCAGGCAAAATCGATTTGATCTCCGCAGACGTCCGTTCGTCCATAATATACTTGTAGAATACCGTCAAATCAGCGACGTCTCTTCTATGTTGCAAGGAATCAAGCACGTTAGTAAGAGTCGAGTTGCCGATCAATTTAACAGCTCTCCGCTGTACAGAATCAAGACATTTCAAACTACTTATGTAAGCTCCTCCCCATATGTGAGAACAATACTCCATGCAGGGACGAATAAATGATTTATATATTAAAAGAAGCTGCTCGCTATTAAAAACCTTACGACAACGACCCAAAAATCCTAATTTTTGAACAGCGTTCTTTGCTAGGCTAAAAATATGAGAATTCCATTTCATACTATTTTCAATCTCAACTCCTAGAAGTTTAATAGATTCTTTCTCTTCAAGATTATTTGAATCAAACTTTAATAAAAATGGATTAGGTGTTGATAACCTAGAAAAATGGCAAACTTGAGTTTTACTTGTGTTGAATTCAACACTGTTAGCAACTCCCCAATCTAAGATGGTTTTTAAATCAATATTTAATGAGTCTATCAAGTTTGATCTAGCGATATTAAGATTTGATGGTGCATACAAATTTGGCATTTCATGTGACGCATGAAGTGTGCTATCATCAGCAAAACTATGGATGGGATTAACTGTTGAACCTAGCAAGTCATTAATATAGAGAAGAAAAAGAGTAGGTGATAAAGCGGAACCTTGAGGAACACCAGCGTTAGTTGAAAAGATATTCGATGAAACACCATCAACATTGACCTGAAATTTGCGCTCGGAAATAAAGCTTTGTAACCAAGAAATAAGTTGCTCATCTAAGCCGTAGCATCTCAATTTGCAAATAAGATTGTTGTGCCATACTTTGTCAAACGCTTTGGCAATATCAAGTGCGACGCCAAAGGTCTCACCATGGTTTTCAAACGACTTGTTCCAGATATGCGTGACAAAAGAGAGTAAATCTCCCGTCGCTCTTCCTTTACGGAATCCGTATTGTCTTTCATTAAGTAATTTTGACGACTCTAAGAAGCTCATAATATTAAAATTAACATATTTCTCAAATACTTTAGAAACAACCGACAAAATTGATATAGGTCTGTAGTTTCTTGGATCCGTTTTAGCGCCCTTCTTTGGAACTGGTTGTACACTAGCCATTTTCCATATATCAGGAAAAATCCCTTTCTTATATGACAAATAGAAAATTTTAGTTAGGATTGGTGCTAACTCTTTAGCAAAAGTTTTAAGGATAATTGGAGGAATTCTATCAGGTCCAGATGCCTTATTAGTATTGATTTGTAAGAGCATTTTCCGAATGACATTTTTACGAAAAATAATCCGCCCCATTTTGTTAGAAACTCTAGGAATTGGTATAGGTAGAAAATTGGGTTCTACTAATGTAGAATTTAACGAAAAACAGTTACCTAATAAATTAGCCTTTTCTTTGGGGTCAATAATAGGTATATCTCTATCAATAAGAGGAGGTATAGAAGACTTACAAAAATTTCCTTGAACAGCCTTGGCGGTTTTATAAAAATTTCGTGAACCAGTAGGGTGCTCAGCAAATTTATTAGCTTTTTTCCTAATAAATAGATGTTTCTCTGCATCTATTAATTTTCTACATAAATTTCTTTCTATTCGGTATAATCTAAGGTTTTCATCAGACTTGTTTTGAATAAACTTTTGAAAAGCCTTTTTTTTAATTTTTATTGCTTTTTTGCATTTACTTGAAAACCATCGATCAACCTTCGGAACAATCAAACTATTTGGAACAAACCTACTCATACCCATTAGTATTATTTTTGAAAAATTAGAAGCAACAATGTTTGGATCTTGGCTGGAAAGACAATTGCGTTTCCAGGGAAACCATTTAAAGAAATCTCTAAGTCCCTGCCAATTTGCAGCTTTATAATCCCAAACAAGACGAGGATTAGCTTTAAACTGTTTAGGTACTTGTATATTTAAATGTGTGGAGATCAAATTATGATCTGATCCACCCAAAGGCTCTGATACTTTAAATTGAACCAACGTAGGGTCATTTATCAAAAACAAATCGAGCAAGTTACTTTTTTGGCCAAGAATGTCAGGAACTCTGGTAGGCTGATCTATTATCTGAGTGAAATTATGATAAAGAGCAAAAAGTTCAGCTTCTTTACCTAATTCATCAGTTTTAGAGCTGTGTGTAAGCCATTCTTTATTATGAACATTGAAATCACCAAGAACTATAATTTTAGCGTTAGGATATACAGTCAACCTATCTATCTTTTCAGATAGGTCATGAAATAAATTTATGTTCTCCGGTGAGTTGGGCGAGCGATACAATCCAAAGACAAAAAGAGTTTGATTAGAGCAGGTAATCTTAAGGGAAACCATATTGTGAAATTTTGAATTTAATTCAAAATTATTTATTCTCACATATGGTACAGAATTTCTAATAAACGCACAAACACCATGCTTAAAGTAGAAAGAAGATTCAAGCTCATAGTTAGGACAAACATATTTAGTTTTGTCCAACGATACAGCTCTCGCGCTGATAATCGTTTCCGTTAAAAAAAGAATATCAGGCTTAAGATTCTCAAGATAAAGGTGAACTGCATTAAGATTGACGTTCAACCCTCTTATATTAGCAAAATTGATAGACAATTTCGACATTTTAAATTATAGTTAAATTTAAAAATAAATCTGAAAACAATCCTCAAAAAAATTCCAACTAAAACCAAACAAAAGATCAAAAATGATATCTAAATTGACAATTCTACCAGCTGGACAACTTGAAACTATGTCTAAGTTTAACTGTCGAAATTGCCAATTCAAACAATGGATAATAAATTAATGGTTCGACATAAGAGATTGAAGCAAACAGATTAAACCAAACCAAAAACAACGATTAAGGATTAAAAGGAGACCGTGAAAGTTCTTATCTCTTAAAAGTAGTATAGTAAGTATAACTGTGAAATTGCAATTGAAGTTTGGGTTGGTAAGTGATGCCTTACAAAACTCATGAGCATAGGATAAGTTTTGTAACGTTTGCTCAAACTTTATATTAAAACTCATATGAATGAGTTCTTGGTTATAAAAATCTTATAAATGTAATTTCAATAACTTAAATCAGATTTAAGAGCAATGCCTAAACTACTATTAATAATAATTTTTATTTTTCATAGATATCAGACAAAGGTTGCGAATGTAAAATTTGTAATAAAAAATTTCATAGCAATTTTCTGGTAAACCAACATATGAAAACTCATTCGGTTGAAAAACCATATGAATGTTCAAAATGTAGTAAAAAATATGCGTCAAAGTACAGTTGGAAAATGCACAAGCTAGCTCATGGCCCGGAAAGAATGATGGTAAGATTAAATCGCCTACTTACAACGTCCTTCAAACAAAATCAATTTTTAAATGCATTAAACGTTATCTGTATTTTTTTTTATTTTACTTGCAGTTTCCATGCCAATTTTGTAATAAAGAGTTTAAAGGAAAAACGGGATTAAACCATCATATGAATCTTCATACACGGGAAAACTTGTTTCAATGTGCACACTGTCAAAAAAAATTTACATGGAAAACTAATTTGATAACTCATATGAAAATCCATACATCAGGAAATTTAGAGGTAAAATTTTATTTCAGTTAACGATCTAATGCCTGATTTACAGTCGGTAACGTTAACTTTAACTTAACCGTAACTTAAGACACTACAAAATTTTGATTTATAGTTGGTAAGATATTACGTATTCTTTGACATTAGTTTTGGGTTTGTAATCAATTTTATAAATCAATCAATTCTTTAAAAGTAAAAAACTTGTATTAAAATCAAAATTTAAAATAATGAAATCAAAATAAACATTTAATGCAAAATTTAAAATAAAAAAAATTATTTTCAGATTAATTCCATGCCGAAATTTGGCGTTAATGTCGCTCTTTTTATATCCTTTACATTTCTTAATAAATAAAATTTTTTCGGCAAACGGCTGTAAAGTTTAACTTTACTGCCTCTAGGTAGTTAGCTAAAGTTTTACTTTTTAGCCTGACAGCAAAAGTAACGTCTAGCGACAGCAAAAGTAACGCCATTTTTATTTTATATTACGGAGGCTGTAAAGTAGCATTTGTTATATGTTAGATAGCATTTGTTATATGTTATTTTTTCAAACATATTGTATAACTAAGACAAGAAAACATAAGTTGATTCTCATTGGATTATGATATTTTGAAAAGGCTGCTTTGATAAAAAATTTTATTCATACAAATTTAAATGTTTTTTCTCTTTTTTGGAAGTAATTATGGCGATAAAAATTCATATTTATAAAAAGTTTGATGTTTTAATTTCATATTTATAAGAAATTTCATCGTTTGCCGAATAAATAGTGTATTTAAGTCGGAGCTAAAGTGACTTTTTGTGTATCGTCTATAATTGTCGGGCTCCCTGCGGCCGGCCGTCAAACTATAGACTCAACACAAAAAGTATTACTTTAGCTCCTAATCAAATAATGTACTATTTTTTGTATGGACTCTTTCAGTTAAATTTAAAATTTCTATAGTTTTTATACTAAACGTCAAAAAATCCTGAACCAAATCTTTAAGATAGAATGAAATGAACTTTAGGTTAAGTTAACGTTAAATTTACCTTACCGACTATAAATCGGGCATTACTGCCAGAGTTATAATGTTTCACAGCTATATAGTTTATTTGCATGTTTGAAAAACAATTTGAAGAAATTTTAGTTATTTTCTATTTATTTTCAGTTTTGTTGTTTACTATGTGATAAGAAGTTCACCAACAGCACTGGACTTAAACTACATATAAACAAACATACACGTGAAAGGTTGTTTAAATGTTCTGAATGTAATAGAGAATTCACACAAAAACAACATTTGAAATCACATTTAAATACTCATTCAAAGGCAAAAACAAGATTACAGGTAAGAATTTACTTAAGGTTTTGTGCTTATTATTAGATAAAATAAATGTTAAGATGAAGTGGGAAAATTTCTTGAACTTTCTCAACAAATATTAAGATTTATTAAAATTAAAAAAATAGCACCCCATGTCGAGCCTGCCAGTTTGTGTAGTATATTTTTTTTCATTTTAAGTTTTTTTGACGTATTCTCTTGGTGGAGTTTAAAGGAGTGAGTTCGAGAGTAATTCCCAGGTACTTTGGTTCAAATCGTCCAAAACTCTCCACGCCTTTGTTTTGAGTGGCCAAGGTCGAATTAAGATCAGTAATTCAAACTTTTCCATCAGTAACACATGCACAAAAAATATCCTATTTTGTTCTAAAATAAAATAAACGAAAAATGTATGTATCACATATATTTATTTTTATTTTATTTATTTACATTGGCACATAACAATCAAACATAATTAAGGTTATTAACATGTTCATTACTACATCATATATCTTTAAAAACAAGATGCACCATTGAACGGTGGAATATTTAAATTTCTGGTCCTGGTTGATCTACTAAATTTAAATATATTACGAACATCATTAAATATATTACGAACAGCTAGGTGTATTGGTGACTGATAATTTTTTTTTGAACTCGGAAATCGTAATAAGTGAACAATGGACACTCCAGTATAGATGATTAAAATTTAAAGATATGGTCATAAAGTTTTAGATTATGTACAATGTAATGGATAGCCTGGAGGAATGCTTGAACACAGTGTATTATAGTCTCAGATTCATTAGTTGTCAATTTTTTTCATTAACATGTACGGCTCGTAATAGTTTCTCATCCATTCACCATCAATAGTCATATATTTCTTTTAATCCCCGTAACCCATAGTTTTCTTATTTTTCCTAAAACTTACTTAAATTTTCAATAGCTGGACAGACACATTTGAAGAGAGTTGAACTAATTACACTAATTTTACATATTAATTAATATAATATAATATTAATTAATTTGAATTAATAAAAAATTTTCCTTAAATATTATCCATAAAAACATTAAAATTTAATTTTAAAATCCACTAAAATTGACTCACGCTACGTTTCCATCCGATTGTTTTCACTATACTATTTGAATTTGGATTCTCCATATACTAACCGCTATTAAACGACAAAGTTTTCAAACCTCATAACAGCTGTGCAAATTTTTCCAGCCGTCAACATGCAAAGATTTAATATCTTGCTTTGATAAACATTCGATTGTTTTGTATAAATATTTTCCTTCAAATAATCTTTCCGTTATGGAACTGAACTTCACTGTAATGTTATCATAGATTATAGTTTTGTAATACCTAAACACCATCACATCGATTGAACTTGCATTTAATTCACTTTAAATTCAATGTTAAATGTTATTAATGTATCGGAAATGATTTGTATCGCAAAATTATTTTTGTGCAATAATATCAAATCACAAACAGTTTTGTGTAACTATAAAAAGTTCCTAACAATTAAATACAAGATGTGAATTAATTGCCTTACATCAAACACTGTATTCGAGCTTTTTCGATGTTGAAATTTTTGGGTATATAATGAACGACTGTACTTTGTCATTCGCTTAGTCTAGAATTCTAATTGGATTATCTTCTGTGCTGTCAGTGTCGTATTTGTGATTAAATGTAAATTATTATTTTATTATGTAAAAATACCAAAATTTGTGTTGGATAATCCAATTTATTTTCAAAATTAGAAAACTTAGTGATACGTAAGCTACTTGCACGTAATATTAATTAAAAAAAAAATAATTATGCGTTAAAACGATAGTGTTAAAATAGTATATTGTAAAGATACTAAACTTTTGATGGTTAATCCAATTTATTTTCAAGGTTAGTAGATTTAATTGATACGTAGGTTAATTTCACGTAATATTAATTAGAAAATTTTTGCGGTAGAATTATAGTGTTAATGCTTAGCTAAATACAAATTAAATTTGGTTTTGTTAAATTAAACAAAAAAATTAGAAAAAAATTATTTCTTTGTTTATTACTGTATCGGGAAATCATAGCACAATTTTTAACCTCTGAGCGTCATTGAAAATGATTGGTTGAAGTTCAACTAGTCCTACAGCTCAAACCAGTGGTCGTCCTTAGGCTAGGTTAAATAGAAACAGGTTTGAATATGGTATGAAATCTCAATTAGTGCAGATTCTTTTTTTCTGAAATTTATGTTGATAAAAGTTGAATCCATATTGGTGCAATTTCCTTTTGTGTGTTTAGTCTCTAAAAAATGAACGCAAGCTGAGAAAATATCTACAATCAACGGAATTATTTCGTTCTGCATCTTATCTGATAATATTGTTGAACCGCTGTCTATGGTTGCGTGTAAACAGTTTTTTTATTAATACAATCGCTCATCATTCATCTGCCGTCCCTGTATGCAACAATAAATTTTATATACCAACCATTCTACATTCATCTGCCGCTGCATGGAATAATAGTTTTTTTGTTATTAATACAATCGCTCATCATTCATCCGCCGTCACCGTATGCAACAATAAATTTTATTTACCTGCCGCTGCATGGAATAATAGTTCTTTTTAATAATACCATTCGAGTCACCGTTTCTACTCATCATTTTATTCAACGTTTATAAGTACAAAATTCTTCAACGCTGATGATTGCAAGTTTATTTAACGTTTCTACTTAACATTTTATTCAACGTTTACAAGCACAAAATTATTCAACGCTGATGATTGCAAGTTTATTTAACGTTTCTACTTAACATTTTATTCAACGTTTACAAGCACAAAATTATTCAACGCTGATGATTGCAAGTTTATTTAACGTTTCTACTTAACGTTTTATTCAACAAAATTATCCAACGCTTATGATTGCCAGTTTAATTAACGTTTCTATTTAACATTTCATTCCACGTTTATAAGTACAAAATTATTCAACGCTGTTGATTGCAAGTTTATTTAACGTTGCTACTTAACGTTTTATTCAACACAATTATCCAACGCTTCTGATTGCAAGTTTATTCAACGTTTCTACTTAACATTTTATTCAACGGTTATAAGTACAACATTGTTTAACGCTGATGATTGCAAGTGTATTTTACGTTACTACTTAATATTTTATTCAACGATTATAAGTACAAAAGTATCCAACGCTTTTGATTGCAAGTTTATCGAACGTTCCTGCTTAACGTTGATTCAACCAAATTATTCAACGCTTTTGATTGCAAGTTTATCTAACGTATCTACTTAACGTTTATTCAACAAAATTATCCAATGTTTATGATTGCAAATTTATTTAACGTCACTACTTGATATTTTATTCAACGTTTATAAGTATTCAACGCTGATGATTGCAAGTGTATTTTACGTTGCTACTTAACATTTTATTCAACAAAATTATCCAACGCTTCTGATTGCAAGTTTATTTAACGTTCCTACTTAACGTTTTATTCAACAAAATTATCCAACGCTTTTGATTGCAAGTTTATTGACCGTTTCTACTTAACGTTTTATTTCAACATTTATAAGTACAACTTTATTCAACATTTCGGGTATACAAATATCTTCGTGAAGTTTCCAACGTGACCAACGTGCGGATGGAAGGCTGATATAATCAGGTTAGGAGGTCAGGATATAATCATGGGGTGAGTAAATTTGATTTGTTTCTTTTATTCTAATGATAAAGGGGTGTGAATGAGTGTGTGTGTGTGTGGGCGTGTGTGAGCGAACAAGGGGGTTGAACGTGCCGACCGTGGTTCTTTCGTAGAAGGGGGTCGCCAGAGTCTCATTTTCGCACTTGTATTTGTTTCCATTTCTGATCTATTATGAAAGTTGCGTACATTTCTGCATTTGTGCTGAAGCAGCAGGTTTATACTCTCTCCTATCCACGATGATTGAGACTAAGTCGAACGGCAATATAACCAAACTAGGTACGCATCCTGCTAAGCCACTCCCATTATCATTTTGAGAGGCACTTCATTACAACAATTCTAATACATGCATTAAACGCAGTTTGTAGCTTTATTTTGGATAAGTAATCTAAATTATAAAAATGTGAAGGGGCTGAAATCTCACAGCTCTGAGATATCAAGACTTCGGTCTGGGTTAAGGATTTTGATATAGTTTTTAGCAAACAACTTTTATGAGGACATGGTTTTTAGTTTTGGGCAGCCAAAACAGCGATGTATATCAAACATTGTTAAAGTACAAGTATTTTTTATCTCTGTTAAAAAATTTATTACAAAACTAACACGAAACATCAATACGTTGCCGGAAAATTATAATCAAAATTCCAAAAATATTGCTGAATTAAATAAAATCAAACTTTTTTCAAATTTCCAAAAATATTCCAAAAATTAGAATAAAATCAAATATTTAAACTTTTTCTAAATTCCGATAATATTCCAAAAATTCTTAAAAATTTAAACTTTTCCAAAATTCTAAAAATATTGCAAAAATTATTACAAAATCAAAAATTAAAACTTTTTTCAAAATTCCAAAAATTATAATAAAATCAAAAATTTCAAATTTTTCAAAATTCTAAAAATATTTCAAAAATTCTTACAAAATCAAGAAATGAAACTTTTTTCAAAATCCTAAAAATATTGCAAAAATTATAACAAAATCAAAAATTGAAACTTTTTTCAAAATTCCAAAAATATTCCAAAAATTAGAATGCAATCAAATATTTAAACATTTTCTAAATTCCAATAATAATCCAAAAATTCTTAAAAATTCAAACTTTTCCTAAATTCTAAAAATATTTCAAAATTATTACAAAATCAAAAATTGAAAATTTTTTTTAAAATTCTAAAAACTATAATAAAATTAAAAATTAAAAATTTTTCAAAATTCTAAAAATATTCAAAAAAATCTTACAAAATCAAAAATTAAATCTTTTTCCGAAATTCTAAAAGTATTGCAAAAATTATTAAAAAATCAAAATTCCAAAAATATTTCAAAAACTATAACAAATTCAAGAATTTCCATGTCCAATTTCATTTTCAATTACATTTACGTCATGAAAACAGCTACATTTTTTTCCCAAAAAATTGGCTAAAAAAATAAATGAAATCATTTTTTGACACACTTGACATTATTGTTTTGACAAACTTATAATGCCAGAATTCCCTATAATAGTAATAAAATTTCATGTCATACAAACTATTAATTTTATTTTTTTCTAAAAAAATTGGGTAAAACATAAAGATAAACCTTTCTTTTGACACACTTGACAACATTTTTTTGACAAACGTATAATGCCATAATTCTCTATAATAATAATAAAATTTCATTTCAAACAAACAATTTTATTTTTTTCCAAAAAATTGGGTAAAAAAATAAATAAAAATCTTTCTTTTGACACACTTGACAACATTTTCTTGACAAACTTATAATGCAAAAATCTAGTTTTTGATCTCACATACCAATCCCTACCATCAAGATTTCTCCAAATTTAATGTTCCTCCTCGTAATCACTTGAAATGAACGTTTTTTAAGCCAAAAATATGAAAATTTGCTATTTTTGACACACATAATGATTTTTTGACACCCTTCCGGTACAGTTATCGAACACAGCGTTTTTTCGGACCTGTCCCTTGAGTATACCCTATTTTTAAAAAAAAAAAATTTTGAAATCCCTTCAGCGGTTTTCCCTGCAGCGTAGGTAATGACGGCGGACGGCCGGCCGGTAGACAGACATACATTTTTTTTTGCTTTTTTAGAATCAGGAGGTCCTAAAACGTCGATAAATGTCATAAAAAAGTGGGGGTAAGAATTTCACTTTGAGTTCATGAATGTAATACTTAGGTCTTTCAGACCGAAGTAATATAATATCAGCATACGTAAAGAATGGCACAATCTGAGCTTTAATGAGTTTAAGTTTAATATCTTTAGAGAGAAGAGTCTTTGCCACTCTTAGTTGTGCAAGCGACCCATATACCTTACAACAGATACTTGATACATGATCATTCCAATTAAGATTTCTATATTAACATATAAACCAAGATTGTTAACATCTTCTTTTTGTTGCCATCTTCTGTTACAGTTTCCACTTGAAAAAATTTTCTGAAAATTTTTAGTTAAAAAATCTTTATTTTTAGAAAATATCACAAACTAGTTCTGAAAAAACAGGAGGTATATTATCAGATATCGAAGACAAATCGGTGAATAAATGTACAACAGCCTTATCCAACATTATAAAATCGGAGACAATGGATTTAGTTGAAACAGACTTAACCGAATATATTACTACCGCACAAACTGAAGTAAGCCATTTTTTTATTTAGTGAAACCTAGGCTGCGCTAAAAATGCATTTGTTTATAATATTTGTAGACATAAAGTCGCTTTTTATGTGCGTTCGTTCATTTAGATGTATTGAAAATTTTATTATTTTGAGTTCATTTAGTAATTAGTTAAAGTTAACTATATACTAAGTTTACACCAGGATCTAATAGGTACATACTATACTTATTAGGTCGACTATGGTCGATGTAAACAGTTCTCAAAAAAGTACGGACCAAATATTTGGTAGGATGATTTGCTACGTATCAAATTAGGTACGTAGCAAATAGGTATTATTTTTACGGTGTGAACACTAAAATTAGGTATGACATTTAAAATAAAAATAAATCAACTTATTTTATAAATATATATTTATGTTTGATGTGATTTTTTTGCTGAAATTAAAAGTAAAATAAATTTTAGCATTAATATTATAAATGTTTTCAGTTTTTTATAAAAAATATATATGGAAATTATTTTTTCCTAACCAAAAAATTAACAATGAAAAGGACGCGCTAAAAATTAATATGTCATACCTAATTAATAAGAGTTTATATCACCGTATCAAATTTAAAAAGTATGATGGTGAAAAGAGCTAGCAAATTTGATACGTAGCAAATTAGATACTGGTGTAAACTTAGTAATAATCTTAGAGTTAAACCACTTCAAGTAAAATCTTCTGAAGTATAAGTTTGCTTTAAAAAATTAGTAAATGAATTCCGGAACGACCTAACGCCACGAAAAGAGCGGCTTAGTTATGCAATCCTTTTTTTATACAATTTTGTATTTGTGTAATCGAAATTGTTAAAATAATGCAATTCGTTTATTAATTTATTTTTATTAACCTTTTTTTAGCTCAATATTGAAGAAAACGAATCATCTCATTTGGCTTATAGCACCTGTTACAGTGAAACGATTTGTAAAGAAGAAGTAATGCTGCCTGATTAAAACGATTGAATTAACATTGTAAATCATAACTGTAATTAATAAAGATAAAACTATAAACTACTAAATTGTCAATTCTAAAAATAGTCTATTGAGTATTTTCCTTAAAATATTTTGACAGATAAAATAGTTGATTTTAAGGCCGGGAGCCTAAACTGAATTTTTGTTAATACAAAATCGTCAGTTTTTGTACGAAAAGTGTTGAAAAATAAACTGAAAATTTATCTAGGCATTGTTAATTACATTTAAACAAGTAGTAAACTGGTTAAAAATATTTCATAAATTTATGTTAAATCGATGTTTTTGGTTCCCCGCAGTGTTGTTTAGTTACTGGAAAATCTTCAGTTTTATTTATGAAAAATGATTTAAAATAGTTAAATAATAAACTAAACTACAAATTAATAATAATATTAACACAAGTAGTGTGTATAAATTGGTGAAATATATTCAATAAATTTATGTTAAAATCAATGTTATATTGCTGTATGTAATCTGTCGTTACGTCGTTATATTTCTGTATGTAATCTGTCGCTACGTCACTATATGTCTAATGATAATTAGAAATCAGTAGTTATGTATTAAAATTTACTGCAAAACCAATAATAATGCAAATATATTCAAAACAATTTAAATACAACACAAATCGACCTTGATTTGCAAGAAATAACAATTATTTAAGGTTTTCGAAATACAAATCAGCTGATCACATATGTCAAGTTTTTTTTGAGAAAAAATGTGTACTATAAACAAAAAACATTGACTTTAGCATAAATTTGATGAATATATTTAACAAATTTATATATACCCTTGTATTAATACTATTATTAACTTGTAGTTTAGTTTATTATTTAACTAGTTTAAACTGTTTTTTGACTCTTTTCATACATAAAACTGAAGATTTTGCACTAACTAAACATCACTACTGGAAACCAAAAACACTGATTTAACACAAATTTATTGAATATTTTTAACCAGTTTATACATAATACTTTTATAAATGTTATTAACAATGACTAGTTACATTATTAAATTATTTTTTAACACTTTTCATACAAAAACTAAAGATTTTGTATTAACATAAATTCATTATTGGTCCCCGGATATTTGTAAGTATTTTTAATATATCATTTTGACGTTTAAGTAAAAAGGTCAATTCACATATTGAGAATTTCGCATTTTAATAATTTTGTTACTTTTACTTTACCATTTTTGTTACTTTTTTAAAATGATAAATATAAAATTATTTCGATTCTGCATTTTAGTAATTTAGTTTAATTCTTTCCGCATTGAATCAAATCGATTTTAAATTTAACCAAATGGATGAATATCGAAAAAATGCATTGGTCCATGGAGAATTGGCGTGAACATACTATTATCTAAAGTTGTACAAACGATAACATAAATATAAGTACGCTGTAAATGAAGAAAATTGTTAAATATATATTAAGTTGGAGAAATTCAAATCAACTACCAAAAATAGAGAGAGAAATTAAAGTTGAACGTCATCATGATACATAATTTCAGTCATCCGACAAAGAAACGGTCATAGTCGAGACTAACTTTGACTATGTTATTATCATATAATTGCATAAAAACAGAATTAGAACTTCAAATTTCTTTTCTAGTTCTGTCCGTGACTTTAGTTCAACGATGCAACTAAAGCTTTAAAACCTACAGGCGATATAGTATGTGAAATATCAACGGATAACAATCGTTCATACATCGCAGAGTCGCATAACAATTTTCAACACTTCAAATTGTTACACCTTGGAAACCTTCCTCGGTTCTAATGTGAAACCCTATATCTTAACCTATCAGGATCCATTCACAATCAAAACCGAGTCAAAACTTTTGACCGAATCAACGAAACTTTTAGATTAGATAACAACGGTACACCATTCAAAAGCGGTAAAATTATCAATAGTGACAAAGGAAAACACTGCACAGTTGTTTTTGGAGATATGAGAAGATCTGAAATCTTCACCACCACCAAAAATTGCCAAGTAAAAAGTAAGTAATATTTGTATGTTACAATTTAAGTCATGTTCGATTTCACGGAAGCAACTGATACAACTGATAAATTGAATGCAATTGTTGTTGTTTTTTCAGTTGTTTCAGTCAAATCGAACGCACCTATAGTTGCATTATTTTCAAATCACTTGGGATTTCCGGATACGTCTTCATTCACATTGTGTTCTGCTGCGAGCTCGTGTTGGAAGGTTGACTTATATTATATTATATGACTTATATTATATGTTAGGCAACATGGTGCTATATAGTTTGGGGTCCATTGCTTATGTGTAGCAAGACGTCAGCAGTTCTTAAGAGGGCACCATTCCCTACAGCTACACGGATGTAGTGTTTTTCCTTTACATGTTTACATATTGCACAATGCAATGTTTTAGTTGGTCCAGGATTTCTTTCAATACCAGCCATGACTAGGAGGACTTGAAGCGGTGAGGCCAGTGATTTGTAGTAGTGGCTTCTTTATCCAAAAAATGGAGCGACGGATAAGATGGAGTTTTGTGGTGATCCTTGATCAGAACTGGGTTTCGAGCACTTCGGGGACGTAATCCGGTCCATCTTGAGAAGCTGAAACACGGCATATCGTAAACGACGGTTGCTTATGAAATCCCCGGATTAATCGTTGTTTGTATTGTATGAATCAGGATAGATTAAAAACTCTATCCGAGGATTGTTGATCTATCCTTTGATCTATCTTCTATTTTTCTTCTATAAAACAAAACAAAGGATAAAACAATTTCTTTTTTTTCTTGACATGCGCATAGCAGAAAAGTTTTGTTTTGAATTTGTGGTTATTTTCAAATTTAAATTTCTGCGTATCAAAAATTTGTTTTTTAATATAAATTAATACTAAAATAAATAATATTTTTAATATATTCAATTTAAATTTTGAAATAATTGTTTTTAATTTATAATTAAATTTATTTAATAGAAAGGTAAAAGAAAAAGTATTGCCACCTATAAAAAAATGCTATAAACTGCAATAAAAATAAAAATTAATCTATCCGTGTTCATACAATCGACGAAAAAAAGAATCCTCGGATGTAGATAGAATTTTATCCTCGGATTTTTTTCTCTCTATCCTTGTTCATACAATCGGCCCTCAGTGATACCAACTCTATTTTTAATCAGTAGTATCTGTCAAAATATGTTATAATATCATTGAAGTTGTGATGTTTTTTTTATGCACGTTGCGTTGCTAGTTCGGATAATTAAATAAAAGTTTAAATCAGTAGTAAGTTTTTTAGTTTAACATTTTGACAATATTTAATTCTTTATAATATTAATTCTTTAAAGTTATAGTTAAATATAGTTTCAAAATGCCAAAAAGATCTTGCCAGTATTTGGAAAGAAATACTGAAATGTATGTATTAATACACAAAAAATAAAAATCTTTTTTTGTGCTGTCCCGGTTAGAGTTTTGAAAATTCTGGCAAGCCTAATAAAACCACCAATTCAATTTACTCATACCATAACACTGAATGTTTGTATGTTCGATTGAAAAAAAGAACTCGTTAAGAACTAGTTCTTCAATCGAAAACGACATTAACAACAATTTTTATCAACAATTTTTTTTAATAAATATGATTTGTTTAAAAAAAATACTGAGCACATGAACGACTGCAACAGAAAAAACGGCCTAACCGTTTCAAATAACAGGAGTACGTTCCGAAACTTTACTATAGCTAAATATTTAATGCACCAATCAAATCGCCGCATTAAAATATTTAATAACTATAGTTAAATAATTTCTGAACGACGATCATTAAGTAAAATATTAAATACACAAATACTAATACAATCTGTTAAAATCGTATGTCAGAATAATTCTTTCATAAAATGCTTCAATTGAATAAAATTAAAACCGAAAAAATTAAAAACTAAGATAGAAATTACTAACCATATTGTTATAGAAAACTTGCATTTCATTCAAAATTTGAAAAATATATATGCTGCAATTTCAAAATAAGTTGAACTGTCAATTTGAAATCATTAAATGTTAAATAATGCTTATGTATATGTGTATTTAATTTTTAACTCTACTCGAGAGCACATTTAATTTTTTAATAAATCTGGGAGGGGCGTAGTGTTTCTGAACGCAAACAGCTGTCAAATAGTTAAATATTAACTTTACTATTTCGTTTCTGAACGACCGTATTTAAATATAGTTAGCTATAGTAAAGCTTCGGAGCGTACCCCAGGTTTCGTTTTTTCCAAAGTAACGATTTCTAAAACCACGTATGTCAGATTTTGATTGGTGTTGTTGTTCTAGCGACTGTTGTTATTTGTTAATGTGAGTTGATTGTTGACAAATATTTAAGTTTATAAATTAAAATGGAAAAATTCATAATTAAAGATGAAACAAACATTAAATTGGAACCGGAATATTTGCAAGAAGTATATATTTTACCGTAATTATAGAAATAAATTGAAACTAACAATTTTAATTCAATTTCAGTCAGCAATAGATGATAAAATTAAAAAAGAAATAAATGAAACCGCGAGTAAGGAAACTATAACTCCTTCTAATAATGCTGGAGCTGGGCAAACTAAATCGGAACATGATGAGATCAGTATTAAAAGTGTAAGTAAATTTCGTTGTAAATCCTACATCAGGTAAATAAGATATCAACGGCTACAGTTCATTTACGTGTAACTACATTTGGAAAAAATTGAGAGGTAGCGCTAAAAACGATTTACTGTGACTAGGAATCGCCCAGTGGCCGAAATTCGGCCATTGGAAATAGAAATTGTAAATAGACCTCCTAACCAAATAGCTACAACACATTATTTCAGAGTTTAATTAATGAATATAGATTGATTTTGAATTGTGAAACAAATAACTTGAAAAAAAAACAAAATAACCGAACAAAAAATTCAAAAAACAAATTTATCACATTTTTGCCATTTTTTCTGAAAAAATCGTCAAAATTCAAAAACGAAGTATTTTTCGACACATCTACTACTCAAGATACATATTGCCACACTTTTGATGGAGCAAATATTTTAAAATTGTACCGCAAAAATTATGCTTGCGTATTTATATTTAGATTCTACCTTGAAAACAAGCTTGAAAATAAAAATTTTTTATGAATAAACTCAAAAATTATTTTTTTTATTTATTGATAGTAATTTTTTTTGGTACAATCCTAGTTTATCCACACAAATAGATTTGCGTTTTTTTTTCAGATAAATAGAAAGATTAGGTCCTCTGCATCCTAATTTTGAAAAAAAAAATTTGCGGAAATGAGGGGGTGAAAGTTATAAAGGATCAAACTTTCAATTTTACCTTGGTCCTGTTGTGTAACAGTGATTACAATATGTGTAACAACATAGATACCTTTTAAGACCTAGGTTCCACTACAACATGCGTGCTGAGGTGTTCGTGTGTGCTTTTTTTAAGAGAGCAAGATATGCAAGAGGATAGCAGAGGAAATGGAAAGAAATGTGTAAGGAGGAAGACTTTTAATGTGAGAAAATTAGTTTTTTTAATAGGCTTAAATTTTTGTAGGTTGCAGCTAAACGGAAAAATAGTGAATTCTAGAGAGTTCCATAACGTGGTCGTTCGTGGGAAAAAGGACGAGACATATTGCTATGTTCGGGCAAATAATGGTTTCAAGCCCTGGTTCAAGCCCTTTGGTTTTTTTTTATTTTATTTTTATTTATCAAAAGTTATAAAGGATCAAACTTTCAATTTTACCTTGGTCCCCACTTTGGTTTTTTAGACTTTGACTTCGTTTTTTAAATTTTTTTTGACTTAATTCTGCGATCTTGCACAATTTCGATCAGAGATAGCACTGACCCCCCCACGCGCGTCGCCCCCCCCCCCCCGCGTTTTTCCGCGTACCCTGCGCTGCGGACGCGCGAGGGGGGGTGCGGGTGGAGGTGGGGCGTGGGGTGGGTCGCGTTGGGGGGGGGGGGGGGTCAGTGCTATCTCTGATCGAAATTGTGCAAGATCGCAGAATTGAGTCAAAAAAAAATCTAAAAAACGAAGTCATAGTCTAAAGAACCAAAGGGGGGACCAAGGTAAAATCGAAAGTTTGATCCTTTATAACTTTTGACCCCCTCATTTCCGCAAATTTTTTTTTTCATAATTAGGATGCAGAGGACCTAATCTTTCTATTTATCTAAAAAAAACGCAAATCTATTTGGGGGATAAACTAGGATAATGCCTTTTTTTAAAGCTTGTTTAGAATCGCAATAAATCGTTTTGTGAGCTTTTCCATTTTTATAAAATGTAGTTACACGTAAACGAACTGTAGCCGTCGATATGGCTAATTTCTAGTTTAAACGCTATTAATAACAGTTTTTGTTTTTATTTTTAATTATTTAACAAGTAATTGTTGATCAAAATAAAAGTGCGGAAACTGTTCAAAAAAAATATGATCATTTGAAAAAAAAATTTTTCTACGATCGTACAAAAAGTATTTTTTAAATGCAAAAACTATTTTTTAATTATTCCGATCGTAGAAAAAATATTGTGTGCAACACGTGCAAAATGCATATATGTTGTAATCAGCATGGTTGCAGCTCTTGAGCTGCAAATTTCATGTGTCGTTCAACAAATATGCACGTTTTGCACCAGTTACACAAATATTTATTTTTATACAAACAAAACAAACTGTTTTTCAAAATTTCGATTTTGATGATTAATTTATATGTAATAAAAAAAATATTATTGATCAAAGGTCTGCAAGGTAGCAGAAGCGAAACAAATGAAAAATAAAATAATATATCTTAAGCAGGCTACAGACCTTCAATCAATTTGTCAATCAATTCGAAAACGTGTAGAAATCCCCTAAATTTTATTTCGTTTATTTTCGTTTTCAATTGATTGACAAATAGATTGAAGGTCTGTAGCATGCTTTAAAATATTTGTCCGACAAAAAATCTATCAGATGAAATGTGGATGAGAAGGAAGGGCGTGGGAAAGGGGACTGTTATTGATTGAAGGTCTGCATAAAACTTAGGTGCATATAAATTAACAATCACAATAAACAAAATCTGGAATTTTAAACGATTTTTATTTTTTTGTATGAAATATTTGCGGATCGATTTTGAGGGGCAGAGAGAGTCGATGTTGATCGATTATGATCAATGTTGATCTGACTACTGCAACAGAAAACAACACATATATGAATCAAATACAAATTTTAAAATACATATTCAAAACATCTGCGGATTGAACCCTAACCATGACCACGTGCAACATCATCATGTGTACGACAAGCCTAATATTCTATTCCTTACAGAAATACAAGTTTCTGAAAATTTTTTCTCTATAAAATCGCGTAATTCCAAATATAGACTTGAATCAGCTTTCAAACGCCATCAAGATGTATGCGTATTCATTCATGAGAGTGTTTTTAAACACGCTTTCCAAATTTTGAGCTACACGGTGATGGCTTCAATACAATGGTTTTAAAGATTTGTCTTCCAGAAATTACTTTTTTTACAATAGCTGTATACCGGTCGGGGGACCGGGGAACAACCGTAACCCAAACTTTTTAAATTTACTGACAAAAATTGTGGACGAAATTAGAGCAACGTTCCCTAATTGTGAGGTTATCGTTACCGGTGACTTCAACGTCCACAACAAATCATGGTTGGAATTTTCCAAATCGATGATGATGATGTTGACAATAGTGGAAAACTGGCAGAAATTTTTGCCGCGTCTCAGGGCTTATCCCAAATTATTAAAATTTAAAATTGTTGTGAATTTAAAAATTTAGCACTCTGAAAAAACGATCAACACCTCAAGTCACAAAACAATAATTTTGTAAAATTTATTTTATTTCAATTTATTTTGTATGTTTTCATAGATAGAGAAGAAAAACGTTACGAATGTAAAATTTGTAATAAAAAATATCAGTTCAACCCGCTATTAAAGCTTCATATGAAAAGTGGTGAGAAACCATATGAATGTTCAAAATGTAGTAAAAAAATTGTGTAAATACAAAATTCGAAAATGCACAAACTAGCTCATGACCCGCAAAGAATGACAGTAATAGCGTTTTCGATTCTACAAAAAAATGTGACTTTTTTGCACTTTTTTTCAGGTCACATTTTTTCCGTTCGATTCTTTTTTTTTTTAATAAAATGTGTTGTGTAGTAGGAATTACAATATGTGTCACAATAACACATAAAAACCTTTTAAGACCAAGGTCCCACAACAACATACGTTCAGAGGTGTTGATGGACGTAAATTTTTCTTTTTTTGTTTTTTATATTTTTTGTTAAAGAATGGATAACTAAACAAAAAATCCTATCACTGACAAAATATGACATAGGCCAATATTTTATGATAAAATAGAGAAAGTAAAAGTAAATAGCAAATTTTTACAAAAATTTGCTAAAACAAAACAAAAATGCAGTTGCCAATAATCCAGCCAGTTGCATATTCCTTGATCCTGTGACGCACTGTCTTTCTTGAAGATTAAAGCCCACACATAGTTATATGAAGGTTCGTCTCCTCAAGGAAGCAATAGCGTCTCATCATCAAGGATTATTTCACAGCTAAGATTGAGAGTGCTACCGTTGACTGAATACAGTTGATCCGCCACCACCCCTAAGATGTCACCTTGGCTAGTGATATCTCACTGCTATTGCCAGTGGTATATGATACCTCACGTTAACTCGTATGTCAATAGCAGGGACTGGAGTACGCGGGTTTGTTGCACCCGTAGATCAAAAATAAAAACAATTTTCAAAATAATAAAAACTGATGCTGAACTGAAAACAATAAAAACGGAGGCAAGTTTCAAACTTTTTGAAAGAAATTATTTTGCAATTTTTGAATTTTTCTCAAGAGACTATGCAAAAGTGTTGCCTTGTACAGGACGGCAACATAACAAAAATAATAATAAAATGTATTAATATATTATAAAAAATAAGAAAAAACATATTTTTCATGATGCTATTTTCTTAAATAAAAATATTTAAATAGTGTGAAAATAATAATATACATTAAAAAATTGAATTTCTTTATTTTGTTAAACAAGTTTGACAGATCTAAAAAATGTGACTTTTTTCTGTTCGATTCTCAAGCATTTTTAGGGCAAAACTGAAAAAATAAATGCAAAACTACAAAAAAAAATGCAAAACTGAATTTGCCCGCTCTGAGGTCAAAACTTAAATCGAGAAACGAAAACGCTATAAGTTTAAATCGGTTACGTCTTTCAAAGAAAATTGATTTTTAAATGCATCAAACCTGATCTTTAATTTTTTTTTAATTTTACCATAGTTTTCATGCCAATTTTGTAGTAAGAAGTTTAAAGGAAAAAGGCAATGTGAACGTCATATGGCGATCCATTCCTGCGAAAACCTGTTTCAATGTTCACACTGTCAAAAAGAATTTAGAAGGAAACATGCTTTGAAAAATCATTTGAAAATCCACACATCAGGAAAACTAGAGGTAAAATTTTATTTCAGTTAACGATCTAATGCCCGATTTACAGTCGGTAACGTTAACTTAACGTTAACTTCAACTTAACCGTAACTTAAGACACATCAAAATTTTGATTTATAGTCGGTAAGAAATTACGTTTTCTTTGACGTTTGATTTGGAATTAGTTTTGGGTTTATAATTTAGAATCAAAATTTATTTTCAAATTAATTCCATGCCCAAATTTGGCGTTTATGTCGCTCTTCAGTCTTTTTATATCCTTTACATTTCTTAATGAATAAAATTTTATTTTTATGGACACTTTCAGTTAAATTTAATAGCGTTTTCGTTTCTCGATTTAAGTTTTGACCTCAGAGCGGGCAAAACTTTTTCAGTTTTGCATTTTTTTCTTGTAGTGTTGCATTTATTTTTTCAGTTTTGCTCTTAAATTACTTGAGAATCGAACAGAAAAAAGTCACATTTTTTAGATCTGTCAAACTTGGTTAACAAAATAAAGAAATTCGATTTTTTAATATATATTATTATTTTTACACTATTTAATTGTTTTTATTTAAGAAAAATACATCTTTAAAAATATGTTTTTTCTTATTTTTTATAATATATTTATATATTAAACAAGGCAACATTCTTGCACCGTCTCTTGAGAAAAAGTCAAAAAATGCAATATAGTTGCCCTCAAAAAGTTTGAAACTTGCATCCAAATCGAGAAAAGAAAACGCAAATTTTTTCCGGTCAACATTTTTTTGAGAATCGAACAGAAAAAATGTGACCTGAAAAAAAGTGCAAAATAAAGTCACATTTTTTTGTAGAATCGAAAACGCTATAAGATTTCTTTAGTTTTTCCACTAAACGTCAAAAAATCCTTAACCAAATATTTAAGATAGAATGAAATGAACTTTTTAAGACTTAAGTTTACGTTACCGACTATAAATCGGGCATTACTGCCAGTTATAATGTATCACAGTTATAAAGTTTATTAGCATGTTTGAAAAACCATTTGAAAAAATTTTAAAGCTATTCTATTTTGTATTTGTTTTCAGTTTTCTTGTAAACTATGTGATCATAAGTTAGCCAACAGATCTACTCTTAAACAACATATGAACCTTCATACACGTGAAAGGTTGTTTGAATGTTCTGAATGTCATAAAAAATGTCTAGACAAATCAAATTTGAACAGTCACTTAAAAATTCATTCAAAAGAAAGATTACAGGTAAGAATTTACTTTTGGTTTTGTGCTTATTAGTAGATAAAATAAATTATTAAAATGAAGTGAAAAACTTTCTTGACCTCCTCAACAATATATTAAGAACATAAAAACTTTCAATATGAATTAATTTTCCCTGTATTTTGAGGATTAGTGAATTTTTTATAAAGAGGTCTCGAAGCTGAGCTAAGCGGTTACTAGCCCTAGTGGTACTGGGACATAAAGATCTTTTATATTTATCCCTGATGTTGTTATACGACGAATGACATTGTTATTACTGTAGCGGAGGTTGTTGTGTTAATCCTCCGGCTCTAGATGACGTCGATGTCGATGCAATATTGTAGAATCGAAAAAGAATTTCAAACGAAAAAACGTCAGACGTCAAAATTCGGTCGTCACAGTGGCGTCATTTCACCAAAATCTTAGGGGGGGCGAGAATTTAAATGACATAAAAAGATTTTTTTCGTAAAACATAACATGTACATTTTTATACACACATATATTTAAAAGCATTTAAATGCATGGTCTTAGAAATGAAACTAAAATGCTTTTGAGCTACTTTGGTTACTATGCTAGATCTTTAACTTCTATTGTTGTTTCATCGAAGCGAATGTCGCAAAGTTCTGCAAAATCCCTTCATTTGTTCAAAATAATTTTAAATTTAGTATCATCTCTGCATTGTTTAAGCATCAAGAAAGTAGTTTGGCATTGTGGGGGGTCGTGACGGCACCTCTGATGACTAGAGATACCCGTTACGCCAGGTGTATGAGGTGACGAACCCTGCTGTGACCTCGAAATGTCGAATGGATTCAATGTGGCGATTTTATTTTGGCGATCTACTGATCTTTCCAATTGTAGCGTAGTTATCGTTTTAATTCGAACCCTGTCACTTCGTGGGATTTAAATAAGAAAGGTTCACTTACCTGGTTCAAACCTCTCACCGTTGCGGATCTCAAGATCGTGGTTTCTCTTGGTTGGTTAGTTGAAAACACCTATTTCTTATTCAAGTTTTCACCATTTATTTATCAACAAAGTTTTATGTTTAACACCAATTCGGATTTTATAATCTTATGATTAATATTTTTTGTAACACTAATTTTCTTTGATTGTGAAATTCGATCAATTCGAATTTTATAATTTTATGATTAATATTTTTTATAACACTAATTTTCATTGATTGTGAAATTCGATCAATTCGAATTTTATAATTTTATAATTAATATTTTTTGTAACACTAATTTTTATTGATTTGAGAAATTCGATCAATCTGAATTTTATTTTGTATTCAATAATTTAAAAACTTTCCATTGACCAAAGAATTTAGGAATTTAATAACTTTTTATTGATCGAGAGGTTCGATCAATATTAATTTATTTTGTATTTGGTAAATTTTTATTTCACTATTTTTTATTTAACGATAAATAGAACACAACACTTTTTAATTTTACTTTTGTGAAAAATTCGCTCTCCCGGCGGGCGTTATTTCTACGTTCTTAGACTTTCGGACTTCAGACTCATTTTGGTCCGGACTCTGACGGTTCAGAGTCCGGCCATTACGACCGTTAAGGTTCGCTTGGAAGTTAGTCACTCGTTGTGACTAACTGAATACTTTTTTTAATACTACTTTTTTTCATTCAATTTTCTATATTATTTATAGAAAATTGTGAATGAATTATTGACCAATCATGAAATAGTACGTTTTTTCTATTTTATGAATGAATATGAATAGTGAGAACCAATTACTCAGCATTTTAATATTTTTAATTAAAAATGTTATATATTTTTTGTATATGTTATTTGAATCGTCGTTTCCGTTAATCGAATTTTTTATTTAATTGTTTAATATGTTTGGATTATCATAATTGGTTTTAGGTTTATATTATAGGAATTTTTGTAAGTAAGACATTTTTTGAACGGAAAGTTTTTTGATAGTTTTTCCATATATTGTATGTTTGGATTATTTTATTTGGGATTTTGTTTTAGAGAAAATCGCTGAGAATGGAATTTTGGTGTGAATGGAAAAATTGTTGGATAATTGAATTAATATTTGTATTAATTGAAACATGTTTTAACATGTTTGTTTGGTGGAAATTGCTTAGCTTAGGCGTTTTGAATTTTATTGTATATTCAAGAAATGTTCATTAATTTCATAAGATGACGAAATTAATTTGTAGGGAATATGTTTATAGAGATGTTTGATTAAACAATATGTTGTAATGTTTGGGAATGGTTGTTACATCTTATGATGAAATAGGGTTTTGGGTTGGAAATTGGTTTTGTGTGATTTTGTTAGGTTCTTTATCGAGGTTCATGTATATTCCGGTTTAGGAATACTACAGCATTACCGCCAGCTAGCGAGTTTCACTGTATCCAATAAGTTGGTTATGTTCGACATTATTTTTGCCGCAGAACTTCTTCAACGTCTCCAGTAAAGACAGTAAAATATCCAAATTTTTTTAACCCTGCCATTTAAATCAGCAGCACTTCTTATTGCATTATTTAGAATATGGACTGCGAACCCAATACCCAATACATTCTGGTTCAAATTCGAGCTTAGCTTGCTTTCAAATTTTCACTTCTTAACGTGACACCATTAAAATTGGTATTCGAGTTATCAGCGCAAATTGCAACTAACTTTTTGTCAATGTTAAATAACAACAAGAAAACAAAATAACAACAAAACTTTTTGAAGCTACTGGAGCTGACGGCTTATAGCAACGCATTTTTATGTTTATCTGTATCTATATGTCTTATAATTCATAATGTCCACTGTTAGTTTGCAAATTCACTCCGACTGGTAATACAACAAACCTTTGCGTCGTTATATTTTGATTTTTTTATAAAAGGATAGTCCAATTCAATATCGTATGAGAATTTACGTAAACGTTTTCTATCCATCTTGATTTGCAGGAAAACTTTTTAAATATAATTTTAAAAATTAGTAAAAATTTACCTTTTACTAAGTAGCTTAAAACTTTTGTTACACAAGTAAAGACTGCAAAACAATTGAAACAATTTATTTTAATTTTACTAAATAATTAATATCTTTTCTGTATTCTGTAAGTATAGGAGGTATGCAGTATACCTCTCGTTCTATCTTTTGCAAATATATACCATTTATCAAGTTTTTATGCTCTCTACTTTGTTTGTTCTTTATTGAGAAAAAGAATTATAAACTAGAAAATAATAATTTTACTTTTGAGCTACCTAGTTAAAAACGCTACTTATATCACTCCTTTACTTTGTTCTTTCAGAGTGCGTAGCTTAAAAAAAATATAATACTCCCACATACAGGAGTGAAAATAATAAAATATCATTCTTGCTACTAAATTGAAATAAACATTTTCTCTCAAATACTCAAAACTTTTATTTTTGCTTCAAATTTGATGCTTTCCAACGTAAAATGCTTTGAATGATTCGTTCAATTATTCATGTATTGTTAGAAAAATGAATATAAAGGATGACGTAGAGGGACTATTCATAAATCGAATAAAAGAACAGGAAATGTAATCTGCTCCAAAGGAGTAAAATCATTTTTTTTTTACATTTTAATTTTTGAATATTATTTCAAAGGATTAAAAAGAGTGCTCGAATAAAGTAAAACTCTGGTTTGAAAATTTAAATGTTTATGAATTTATACGGAAAACTGCGACTTTTTAAGTAAAATATTTTGTATTTTATTTTTCATAATATACTTTCGATCTCTCGTATATACACTGGGGAGATGTTTCTTTAAACAAAGAAACCTTTTCGTTGAGATAGATCTGTTAGACATCAAAAGATATTCGCAAGACAAAATGTAAATTATTGAAGTGAAAAAAACTGAGTTTAGTATTTCTAAGAAAATTATAGTTAAAACACTATTTAGTAAAAAAAATATTGCACTAGTTTGTTCTCTCAATATAGATAAATCAACATATACATAACATTATACAAATTGCAAGAAAAAACAGTGAAGCCATTGCTTTGACTAAGATATTGCGCAAAATGTAGGTAGGTAGATATAAGGCTTATTTGATTATTTCGATAATGCGGGCAAGTGTGGTGGAAATATTTGTTTCGTGGGACAAATTTCTCCGCGGGACAACGCAATCAAATGTGGGACATTTCCACGCAGCGTGAGACGTCTGGTCAGTTTACTACCCATAAACGGAGACGTCTGGTCAGTTTACTACCCATAAACGTGCGTAAATTTTTCATTTGATTCAAAATTGTACAATTATTGCGAGCTTCTTTTAAATCTATAAGAAAAACCTACCACAAAAAAATAATAGTTTCTCCCTCCCTGTGAATGTATAAAAAAATGAACAAAGATTGACGTTTAGGATACGTTTTGGATTTTATTATAACCAACCAAACATATAATTTTTGCTATTTTATGAATTAAAAATTATAGTCCATACAGCGAAAAGAATTTGTCAGCAAGTTTTCATAACATACTTTGAAAATATTTACATAACTTAAATATTTGTTCGTGTCTTTAGAAAATATTGCTTGTCCATTATAAAACATTCACTATTATAAAATCACTGAAAATAACACAAAAAATTAAAATTGCTCTCGTAATTATTTCCATTCATTTTATAAAAATTAGCACAACTATCAAGAAAACCGATATGTTATAGGATTTTACAATTAGAAATGTTTTTAATTTATTGTTTTTAAAAAAGTCTTGTAAAGTTTGTACAATATGATATAGATAAAAAAACAAGGCCAAACAATCAGGGTTCTCCAAATAAGTGGGATATAAGTTTGTACAATATGATATAGAAGAAAAAAATAGGGCCAAACAGTCAGGGTTCTCCAAATAAGTGGGATATAATTAGGTTGTGTTCTCCTGCATGTACTTACTTTTAAGTTTATATAAATTACCAATGACCAATAACAATTGAAATTCGAATGTTAAATACTGCACTATGAACTCTCGAGGAACCCCATACTAATGAAATATTTTGTTTCCTCTGGCTTAGACACGAATATCTTATAAACAAAACACTATCGTACGATAGAATTTTGTCAAAATACGCACCCACGGCGTTTTTGGAAGAACGATCGTGTTCTGTTTATAAAACTGATTTCATCAGAAGATTAGATGCAATACGACCACCTTTCGTATCGGCGGCGCTCTAGTCTATACAAAGAACGATAACGCTTTGAATATTGTGGTGAACCGTACTTTAGTCGGGCCAAAATAATATGTGACGTAATAATTATATTATCAGATATATTTCAATTAATAGTATGCGATAAAATGGGTATATTAACTAAGTAAATCTTCTAAAAATTAGACGAATTTACAAAATAACAGTGCATTGAAATTTTTATAGTGTATAATTTTTATATAGTGTAAACGATTGGATGGTTTTATTGAATCGATGTATTGATAGTATCAGATCCTTGGGGGGGGGGCCAATGCCCCCCCCAGCCCCCCCCAGCCCTACCCAATTGACGCCTCTGGCTCGTCAAGATTCCCGCGAATGTAAAAGAACGTTTTATATTGCCAGACCATAAACGCATAACAAAATAAATGTTTAATCGTAAATGTCAATAGTAAATTACAATCACATACATAAATACATTGATCAAAAATCACAACAAAAATGTTGCTTCAAATTTTTACACTGTTCACATGGCCAAATAAATCCAAGTCATGTTGTAACCGTTCCAAATTCGTACTTAATCGCTAAGGCTGCCAAGAAATCCAAATCATGTCGTACCTGTTTCCAAATTACTTATTGTCTAAGACTGCATTCATTTGTCACCCAACATTTGCGACTGGTTTTAATATTTGATAGAGGTTCTCAGCCTGTTTTATCAAGTCCATGTTAAGTTTCTAGTAAAAAATGTTAATATTTAAAATCGGATCCATCATGCCTATTCAATCATATTCTGTTTCCTGTTTTACAAGTCAATCGGTTTGTGCAAACAGTCAAACTGTTATGTCAAACAAAACCCACTTGACAGGGTTTTAAATGGTGTTTTTACCCCTTTTCGTATCCACCCCCTTAATAAATAATTAGTATTTGGTACATACATACTTTACTATATTTTTCTTTAAAAACTTAATAAGTTTTCTATCATTTAAAACACTTTTTAAGATTTTCGATTACTTAGGCTCAGAGCTAATCTTGGAATGAAAACATACAGAAAATGCTATTATTTAGATTTACACAAAAAATAGTGGGGTGTGAAATTCCAAAATATATTTTTTAGAAATACTGAAGTGAAGCCCTTTCATATAATACCCTATTTGACTCGATATAAAAATGTATTTTCTCAAAGGCCTCACATCGTAGCCCTGTTAACCAAACGAAAACCATTTTGTTTATTTTTCAACCCCTCATCTTGTGTGGACAGATTAGTTTTATACGCACGCCAAATTTCAGGTTCATTGGATTTATAGTAATCGAGATAATCGAAATAATGTGAAAAACGCGTTTTACTTTCCAATAGTGTTCCGTATAAGAAACGGAACTCTAAATAGTAGATTACGTACCGAGGTGGAAAATATGTCATTTCTGTCGAGAAAAAAAAATTTCGTAATCGAAATTCCTACTCAGGTCGGGAAGTGTTACTTTCCAACCGGTTGGGAAGTAAAAGTAAGCAATCTAGTACTTCCCAACTTTTAAAAAGTTGGAAAACGACAAACTACTTAATTGTTGTGAATAAAATGTATTTTCATATTAATTCCATGTTGAAATTTGGCGTTAATGTCGCTCTTTTTATATTCTTTACATTTCTTAATGAATAAAATTTTATACTTTCAGTTAAGTTTAAGATTTCTTTAGTTTTTATACTAAACGTCAAACAATCCTTAACCAATTCTTTAAGATAGAATGAAATGAACTTTAGGTTAAGTTAACGTTAAGTTTACGATACCGACTATAAATCGGGTATTACTGCCACAGTTATAATGTTTCACAGTTATAAAGTTTATTAGCATGTTTGAAAAACCATTTGAAGAAATTTTAAAGTTATTTTTGCTATTTGTTTTCAGTTTTCTTGTAAACTATGTGATCAGAAGTTAGCCCGCAGATCTGGACTTAAAAAACATATGAACATTCATACACGTGAAAGGTTGTTTTATTGTTCTGAATGTAATAAAGAATGTACAAACACATATAATTTGAACAAGCATTTAGAAACTCATTTAAAAAAAAAATTTCAGGTAAGAATTTAGTTTTTGTTTTGTGCTTATTAGTAAATAAAATAAATTATTAAAATGAAGTGGAAAACTTTCTTGATCTTTCTCAATATATTAAGTAATATATATTACAATATATTAAGTACTATGTAAGATATATTACATATATTAATGTACAGACACAGTTTCTTTCCTATAAAGTAAATATACATGCAAGTACATATACATTAACAATTGACCTTTTTACTTAAACGTCAAAATGAAATGTCAAAAATATTTAGAAGTATCCGTAGGACCAAAGTGAATTTGTGTTAATACAAAATCTTCAGTTTTTGTATGAAAAGTGTTAAAAAATAATTTCAAAATATAACTACGAATTATTAATAACATTTATACAAGTAGTATGTATAAAGTGGTTAAAGATATTCCATATATTTGTGTTAAAACAATGTTTTTGGTTGCCAGTAGTGATGTTTAGTTAGTACAAAATCTTCAGTTTTGTGTATGAAAAGAGTCAAAAAACAATTTAAACTAGTTAAAGAATAAACTAAACTACAAGCTAATAATAATATTAATACAAGGGGAATGTTTAACTTGGTTAAATATATTCATTAAATTTATGCTAAAGTCAATGATTTTTGTTTATAGTACACATTTTTTCCCGAAAAAAACTTGACATATGTGATCAGCTGACTTGTATTTCGAAAACCTTAAATAATTGTTATTTCTTGCAAATCAATATCGTTTTGCGTTGTCTTTAAATTATTTTTAATATATTTGCATAGTTATTGGTTTTGCAGTAAATTTTAATACATATCTGCTGATTTCTAATTATCATTAGACAGATTATAACGACGTAACGACAGAACAGATATATAACGACGTAACGACAGATTACATACAGCAACATAACATACATTTTAACATAAATTTATTGTATATATTTCGCAAATTTAGACACACCACTTGTATGAATATTATTATTAATTTATAGTTTGGTTTTTGTTTAACTATTTTAAATTATTTTTTGGCACTTTTCATAAATAAAACTGTAGATTTTCCAGTAACTAAACATCACTACGGGCAACCAAAAACATCGACTTAACATAAATTTATTGAATATCTTTAACCACTTTATACATACTACTGGTAAAATGTTATTAGCAATTCCTAGTTAAATTGTTAAATTATTTTTTAGCACTTTTCCTACAAAAACTGAAGATTTTGTATTAACATAAATTCATTTTGGCCTTACGGATTTACAATCAACTATTTTATCTGTCAAAATATTTTAAGGAAAATACTCAATATATTATACTTTCAATATGAATTAATTTTCCCTGCATTTTGAGGATTATTGATTTTTTTATATTAAGAGGTCTCGAAGCTGAGCTAAGCGGTTAGCTAGCCCATGTGGGACTGCGATATAGGGATCTATTATATTTATCCCTGATTTTGCTATACGACGGATGGTCTTGTTACTGATGTAGCGGCGGTTGTTGTGCTAATCCTCTGGCTCTAGATGACGTCGATGTCACTGTATAATGTGCAATATTGTAGAATCGAAAACGAATTTCAAACGAAAAAACGACAGACAAGTGCGAGTAGAATTCACTCGCCAAGGGTTCCGTGAATGTAAAAGGACTTTTTATATTGCCAAACCATATACGCATATCAAAATAAATGTTTAATCGTAAATGTCAATAGTAAATTACAATCACATACATAAATATGTACGTTGATAAAAAATCACACCAAAAACGTTGCTTCAGGTTAAATCTTATCCATAGCTGTTTATGGTAACTCAAGAAAGATTCAATTACACCAGCTTGTAAATGGTTTAAATTTGATTTTTGCGGTCAATCAAGTGTCGAAATTTAGAGTGGTGGAGAGGGTACATACCCAAAATATATTTTACAATAATAAGAAAACTGTGCATTGCAAAACACTAAAAAAAGTTGTAATGTTTCTTAAATTAAGTGCTCCTTCATATGACACCTCACTCATTTGTGTCAAAAATGGGTTTTTTTTACTCTCCCCACACTTATTCCCAAACACACAGAAATATAATTATTAGAGGCTTCGCTATGATTTTCATTCAAAATTTACCAATCTTCCTGTCTCTGTTAGTTTTTTCAAATTTTTCTGTCAATCATCGTCGAAACGTAGGGGTCGGAACGGTTTGAATTTTGCACTTTTTTGACAATAACTCAAAAACTGTGCACCGCAAAATTCTAAAAAGAGCTTGCGAATTTAATTCCTCATCATTTTAGAGTTAGTAATTAGAGAGTTTCGGTGGTATATGCTTCAGTCATAACACCTTGCATGTGGTTTGCCGCAAAGTCAAGTTCCATTGTGGAGTTTATCCTTTCACACACTCCTTCATTATCCCGAAGATGTACTTTAAAAAGATCCCAATCGGTCTGCCTGGGTTTCCTAAAGTGGAGAATACTCTCCGGTTGGTTTTTATGTTGAAGCATAAGTATGCATCAAGTTTCTCTTGCTGTATTGTAGAAGAATGGGGTTCAGAAGAACAACCAATCGACGAAGATTTTTGATTTTAAATTATTTATGGTGATGATTTTAACCAAATAAACAGCTATATTTGCAAAAAAATTTTAAAATTATAACGGGCAAATGTTGTATAATTCTTCTATAAATATTGTTAGTGTAGCAATATTTTTCAATTTAAAGGTATGGTTTGAAGTTTCTCAGAAAAAATGGTTCAGATACTGGATTTTCATTTGTAAATTCCATAGCATAGTTTAGTTCTGGTTTATTGTCTAGATCAACTATTCATTTTGTTAGAAAGGGAAAGCGCATATACATTAAGGAATTCGTATGATAAATGTGGAATACGTATGATAAATCTAGTATTTAAGAACGATACAAGGCTCAAATAATTTACATTAGTAAAAAACAATATACATGGTAAGTTAAAATTGAAATTTTAATTTTATTTCGTTAATTGATTTATTTTTTATATTTAGATGTCTAGTTTGGTAGGAGTAAAAAAATATATATGTCCATACAATGTGAATCATCAAATAACCTACAGAAACTTCTTCCGTCACATTAACACTTGTAAAGACAAGCACCCGTCAGGAATACAGGTTATTATGTGTAAATATAATATTTACCACGTAATTCCAAAAGAAGACTATGAGGTAATTTGTTAACTTAATACTCAAATTACTAAATATTTTGATTTAACATTTTTTCTTCTATTTACAGATTCAACTTCTTAATTGCCCTGATCGGGTGGTTTGGAAATAAGTATTTGATTCATTCAAAAATCGCGCCACACAAGACGAATGGTGCAGCGAATGAAAAAAACTTAGGCACAGTTATTTTTAATAATCATAATGGAAAAAACTTTAATAATTAACTATAAAATAAAATAAAAGAAATAATAAATTTGAAAAATATATAATGTTAGCAAAAATGATGTCTTTTTATTTATCAAACCCCTTTGAAAAAGTCTCTTAAATATGGTTCGTTCTTGTTTACTGTCTAGATCAACTATCCATTTGTTAGAAAGGGAAAGCGCATACACTTAAAGATAACTAACTGTAAATTTAATATCTTACTGACTGTTTTAATCGCCATAAAAAATTAATTTGTTTTGGCCCGTCTTATTCTTATCATTTCTGTGTCCCAATTTACCCCAAAGCGCATTAAAAAGAAATGAATCCCTTCATGCTCAAAACTCCCTAATGAAGTTTTCCTTTTCAATTTGAGTGGAAACATTTGACGGCCGATCACTTGCTTCTTGTTTTAACTTAAGGAAGCAATTCATATATTCTGCGAACACGCCTCCACACTTTTTTTCCTACTAAGAAAGATAATCAATCTAAAAAGTTAACCGTCACAACACAATTCATATTTATTCTTAAGAAAAAAAGTTTGAATTCAACAAAAAATTAAAAATTACCATACATGACAAGTTTTTATAGTATTTTTTATTTACTTATTTTCATGTGTCATCACAACGACAAAAAAAAACATTGAAAACAATTTACTATACTACAAATAACATTTACTAATTCCTTAAGAGCTCATCAAATGCGATACCAAATTTATATTCCTCATCTTTTATATTATTAATTTTCTGTCATATTTTTCTTGTTGCATTATTGCATAACATCAGAAATAACTTGACCGACAGACCGCGGAAAAAAATTAAAATCTTACTTAATTATTTAGCGTAAAAAAAAAGCCAAGTACCGCGAATAAACAAGTTTTTATTCATTTTTCAACTTCATACAACAAAAAACAATGGTTTTATAGATATAGATGTTCGCAATCCATTTTTTCACTATCAAAATCTTACATTAGTTATATATTCATACGTGAAAAATCAATTAACACATATATGAAAATGTGTGAGAGCCGCTATCTATTTATAATATTATAAAAATTAGACCACACAGCGAGTTTGAAAAAAGAAAAACGGTATTGTAGTGATCTTAAATACTTACCCTTGTACATTTAAACTCTATAATAAGTTTAAGTACTTACCATCGTACATTGTTACTTACTCAAATAAAAATACTTAAATTTGCAGAATTAAGTTTTATATCAAATTAATATTTTCTAACTAGAATATTTCTAATGAATAAAATATTACATTACATTTATTTTCTCACAAATAGTTTAAATAAATAAAAATATTCTATTACAATTATTTTCTCATAAGTAATTGTAAACGAAGGAATGTGATGATGATTCAAATAGAATAGAACTGAAAAGGTTCATAAAAGAAAGAAAAATATAATATAAGATATATATCGGAATGGGCAGCCTAGAGCTGCACACATAATTTAGTTTTCAATTTTCATTCAAATTAATTGTATTATCAAGTGAAGTGTTTTTAATAATAAATAAAATGAATTTATAAAACATGGGCAGTGTTTTTTGTTAAACCTTTAGTGATTCAAGGTAACCCCACCATAGTATAAATATAATTGCATAAAATCAATCTCAAATCATTTTTGGTCATTTTTCTTTTTTTGGAGATTGAAATAAGTATAGTATAGTATAATATATAAATAACTGCATAAAACCAATCTCGAAATCATAATCAGAAAAATTAAGGTGAACAACACATCACTTGAGAATTTATTTTGCAAAACATAACTAAAACCAAAATTCATAATTGTAAGCAATCCTCACAAGCTATACTAATTAATTTATTTTAATTGTTTTTTAATTTTCTAGGCTTTTTCTTTGATCGAATCGTTAAACAGCGCAGCACGGACTGTGCAAAGCCAAATATTAAAGCCAGAAGAATTGGGGCTTAACATCGAGCGCGAGGTGACCAGCTACAAGCTGGTAAAGACGAAATTTGGGGACCGGGTTGTGTTGGTCATCAACGATAGCGGGAATTTATATTTGCCGCCAAGACTAACAAAATTATTTGTTGGACATGAAGCCAACATCACAAATATGCTGATCAAATTCATCGGTAGAGATGCTTCCAAATTGAACGCGCCATTATATGAGTTTCGTGTGAAACCAATGGCGTTATTGGTTGAAGACGAAACACAATTCGAGATGGATGGTCAGCTGTTTTAATAAAAAATTAATGTATTAAGACCAGGCATCCGAGACAAGCGAAAATCTTTCATAAACATCTCTTTAATAGAAATTGTGTTTATTTTTTATCATTGGATAACAAAGGCTGATACATACAAACAGAAGCGTCGACAACAATAACAACAACAAAATTCTATCTATTTATAATATTATATTTTTTTTATTTTCTCTCAATGCAATTGAACTAATTTCAATGCAATTGCTGTTGTCATTGCTTTTTCCTTTTTTCTTTGAGCTTCGCGAGAAGCTAGAGACAAATGAAGAAGCCGAAACACAGTTCCAACAGGATGTGCAACAATTTTGATAACTAATAATTTTTTACAATTAATGTATAAAATGTAATGTTTTTTCTATAAAATAAATTCGTTATGAAAAATTGATTAATGTGTTCTTTTTTCGTTAAACATATTTTTAAAATTAACGATGAAACCATTTCGAGCATCTCTTTACAATTTTTCTCAAATCTAAAATTCCAAATAAAAAGTTTTTGTTTTCCAACACATCATAATTCTTTTTTTTTCAACACAATTTGTTCTAATTCTTCTGGTCGCTTTATACACAAATCTTATATAACAACCAGAAAACTAGAACAACACATGTGCCCCAATGAAAAAATTATTTTCATCATTGCTTTTTCCTTTTTTTCTTTCAATGTAAGATACTGCCATAATAATGCAATTTCGTATCTTTTTTTTCGAAAAACTCAAAATACACACGATTTTTTTTATTGCTTTTTCATTCATGTAACATATTACCATATTTTTTCTTATTAGATAACAAAAAAAAATAATGAAAATCATTTTGCTTTAGTTTCTTTCAACAACATTCTAAATACGAAGAAAATTAATTTTTTCTTATAAGATACAACAAAAAAATATTTTAATCGTTTTCTCTAGTTTTCTTTCAAGCTCATTCTCTCAATGCAATTCGAAGTAAAAAAACTTATATTCAGTTTCGTACATTGAATAATCTATTTTAAAACATTTGACGACCTCCCACGAACTTATAATCTATTACATTGAATAATCTATTTTAAAACAAAAAAAGATACTGTTCATATATTCACACCTGAAAAAAACCAATGCTTTTTTCCTTTTTTTCTTTCAATGTGAGATACTCCCATAATAATGCAGTTTCGTATCTTTTTTTCGTGGAAATGTTCGATACTCCCTTATCACTACTTATAATTGTACAAAATCTATTTCAAATTAAAATTTAAAGGTGAGTTTATGTTGCAAAACTCGTCATAAGTTCATATATGTTAAACAACATTAGGTCAATCATTTTTTTAAGGTTATGTATACTAGGTTCAGAGTAATTAAGTAAAGTAGTAATCGCTATTTTTTCACGAACAGTGATTTCCGCATCGCTTTGATTTTAAGACCTATAGTTTGTGTCTAATCTTTCGTGTTTGCTATCTTATTTCACATTCAAACAGCAGTACACACTAGCTTAACAAATATGTACATAAGACATTCGTAGCTTTATTTTTCTTGACGCAATAGACTCCGCCGACATATCTTCTTGGGTTCGTGTATGTAAGCAGCATGATATCATCAGCATAGTTTGGATTATTAGCCGTCTTGTCTTGAATTTATCAAACGCCTTATATTAGACCTGTGTCATATGCGGCGAACGAGAGTGAATCTACTGTTGCTCTTTTTGTTTTCTAAATCCGTATTGGCTTCTATTAAGTAATTTTGAAGACTCTAAGAACATTATTATTATCACAATATATTTTGAGAGGTATTGACTTTTTTAATGAACTCGATTGGACTAATGTTTTGCGGTAGAGGAAGCATTAGTCTCCGTAATTTAATTTTTAAATGCATTAAACGTATTTTTTTTATTTTACATATAGTTATCATGCCAATTTTGTAATAAGGAGTTTCAAGAAAAAAGAGCATTAGAACATCATATGAAGATCCATACACGCGAAAAATTTTTTCAATGTGCACACTGTGAAAAAGTATATACAAGGAGAAATAGTTTGGTCGCTCATATGAAAGTTCATACACAAGGAAAATTACAGGTAAAACTTTATTTCAGTTATCGTTTTAATGGTTCGTATGAAAAAAAACTTAAATTTTGTATGAATTCTTTTCTAACGATACGTAATTAATAGTTATCTTAGTTTTTCAAACCTTTCGATTATTATTTATTGCTAATTGGATTGATTGTTCTTATCACTACGCCATTAGCAAATTTGAAAAGCATTTAAAGAAATTTCAAAGTTTTTTTCTATTTGTTTTCAGTTTTCTTGTAAATTTTGTGATAGTAAGTTAACATCCAAGAAGGGACTTAAACAACATATGAACATTCATACACGTGAGAATTTGTTTAAATGTTCTCTATGTAATCGAGAATTTACAGAAAAAGGAAATTTGAACAATCATTTAATAAAAATGCATGGAAAAGAAAGATTACAGGTAAGAATTTATTTAAGGTTTTGTCGTTATTAGTGGGCAAGACAAATGTTTGTAATTAAGTGAAAAACTAAATAATATAAATAAACAGCCATAAATGTAAACGAAAACATACCAAAAGTCGTTTTTTGTAGTGTCAAAAATTTGGTCAGTTTTAATTCTACCAAAACACAGCTCTGAGATGTCAAGGCTTCGGTCTGGTTTAAGGATTTTGATATAGTTTTCGGTAAAAAACTTTTATGAGGACATGGTTTTTAGTTTTGGGCAGCGATGTATATCAAACATAACTTTTAGATATAATGTTCGAGGTCTATATTAGTCTTCTCAAACGAGGTATATTTAGAATTTTTTTAACTACTGACACTAATTATTATATTTTGATATTAATCATTTTCCATTTCATTTTTTAAATATCTTAAATTTTTTTTTTTTTAAGGCGTTCATGCTCCATGTAGGAGCGTTGCCAGGCTAATCAGCTTTGAATATTCACCACGGTCATTCGCAACAGCGACATAATTACCATGGCAGCCGATTTTTTTAAGGTCGTTTATTACGTCAGTCTCCCATTGTAGTCGTGGTCTTCCTCGCGGTCTACCACTCCCTGGGGTACTAACGTACATTTTTCTAATCATTCCAGACTGTGAATCGGCTCGTAGAACTAGAATCCTATTAGAACGGATACAACCTATTATATCAGGACCCTCAAGAAGGTCTCTGATCTCAAAGTTATACCGGGTTCTATACTCTCCATCGTCTGTCTTAAGTGGACCAAAAATGTAGCGTAGGATCTTACGCTCAAATACAGATAAATGTGATTCGTCATTTTGTGTAAGGGTCCACGTTTGTGACCCATACATCACAACCGGTCTAATCAATGTCTTGTATAACTTGAGCTTGGTGTTAGTTGATACATACGGTGATCGAGGTTTAATTGAGTAGAAAGTTCGATTACCTGCAGCGATTCGAGCTTTAATATCTGTAAGTATGCTGTTGTTTGAGTCAAGCGTTGATCCCAAATATTTAAAAGATTCAACTCCCTCAATTCGTTCATCGCCGCACATCAAATCTTTCTTCTCAGCCTCTCTTGAAACATTCATATGTTTGGTTTTATTGTAGTTAATTTGCAGACCAATTTTCCTAGCACCACTCTCAAGCGACTTGAAAGTCTCACTCATAACTGTCTTCATTCAGCTTAATGGACTGTATATATTGGCAGCTTCGTAGAAATAAAAGAGATTCACTCGATATCAATTTAAATTAATTTACTTTATTAATTAGCACAATTATTATTATTAATTTCAACAAGAGTTGTACTCGATTTCACTTCATGTATTATTCTAACCAAAATTATGAATTTTCATTACATCAAAGAAACAAATTTTATGTGTCATTATTATACCGGAAAATTATACCAATTGCGATTGATTTGCGATTGCTGTGATCCATTGATATAAATTTGTTATGAACGATGTGTAAAAATATAATTTATACAATACTAATAAAAAAATACAAATTAAGTTTTATAGTGAACATAAATTGTGTATCTCGAACAATAACAGCTTCACTTTGGCCGAGGATGACAACATCATCAGCGTAAGCAATCATCTGTACTGAGTTTATTGACAAGATATTGTTATTAGTCGGTAGTTTCTTTTGGCGGCACACATATTCCAAGGCTAGATTAAAAAGTATAGGAGAGATTGGATCACCCTGTCTTAAACCGGAGTCGACTTTAAAAACTTTGATATTTCGTTCTCTACTCGCACACAGCATTGAGAGTTCTGTACTGTCATTTTGCATAGTGATACCAGTTTACCACGAATTCCCATTGACACCAGAGCAGACCATAGAGTCTCTCGTTCGAGAGAGTCGTAGGCCTGCCTGAAATCAATGAAGAGTTGGTGCACTGGTATGTTGAACTCTCGGCACTTTTCCAAAATCATCCTTATAGAGAAAAGTGCATCGGTGGTACCTCGGCCCCGCCGGAAACCACATTGATATTCTCCAAACAGTTGTTCAGCAAAAGGATTGATTTTGGATAGCAAAATGTAGGAAAAGATCTTATATGCTGTGCAGAGAGCGATTCCTCTGTAGTTTGCACATTGTAGGCGATTACCTTTTTTATGGATTGGTATCAGCATAGCTGTGTTCCAGTCCTGTGGCATGGTTTCAGTCCTCCAGATCATTTGAACAAGTTTAAACAATCTTAAGGATAGAGTTTCGCCACCATGTACAATCATTTCGGATGTTATATCGTCGATACCAGGTGCTTTATTGCATTTTAATTTTGACAGCGCCGCATCGAATTCCTCTTTGGTGGGTTCGTCTACATGCATCTTTGACGCACGAATAAGCTTTGCTCGTCGCCCGACTTGTTGCTGGTCACTTAAGTTGAGAAGATTCTCAAAATAAGCGGCCCAAGTATCTAAAATATTTTTAAGGTCTACTTGTAGCTCCCCATCTTCGTTTTGAATAGCAGTCGATCTAGTTTGAGGGCCCTTCTGCAAGGTTTTAACTTGTTGAAAGAAGTTACGCGATTGATGTTCCTTATTGAAGCTTTCAATCTCCTCACACTGTCTCTTCCACCATTCTCTCTTCGTTCGTCTACATAGCTTTGTAACGGCTTGTCTTGCCAGTTTATAGTTCTCCTTCGTGGACCTGGTATTGCGTCCTTGTAGACACTTCAGATAGCAATCTCTTTTGTATTGAATAGCGTCAAGACATGCTTGATCCATCCATGGCTTCTGGGAGTGGTTCTGTGGTCGTCCAAGTATTCCCTCAGCAGCGCTTAAAACAGCATCTTTGAGCAAATACCATGACTTATCGACGTCTCCATTAATGGTTTCTGATTTATCCAATGTTTCGGCAATATGGATTTGATATCTCTCTTCTGTTTCAGCATTCTTTAGTGATGAGATGTTAAAACGTTTCCGTTGATTGAATTTTGGAATGCCGGGATTTTGGAAGTGGAACCTTATCGTTGCACATACAAGGAAGTGATCACTTCCAATGTGTGCACCTCTAAAGGATCGCACATCCCGAACGCTCGAAAAGGAACGTGCTGTTACTAGAACGTGATCAACTTCATTTCGAGTGTTTCCATTCGGTGAGACCCAAGTCTGCTTATGAATCGATCGATGCGGAAAGAACGTACTGGAAATTCTCAAATTATTTGATAATGCAAACTTAGTTATTCTCTCACCTTTATCATTCGAATTCAAATGCAGGCGGTTGGGACCCACCACATTTCCATAAGAGATATCTCCTCCAACCTGTCCATTAAAGTGACCAAGAACCATAATGAAGTCGCGTGTTGGTGTTTGTGTCATAACCTCTTCCAGTGCTATGTAGAAATCATCCTTCTCGTCGACGGTCTTAGCTTCAATTGGTGCATGCACGGCAATAAGAGAAATATTGTTATATGTACCGCGTACACGTAGAATTGGGGGATGAATTTCATCACGGCTTCTTGTATGCGTGCACCAACAAGAAAGCCAGTACCAAATTTTCTTCGAGAAGGATGACCACTACAGTATAGAGAGTGACTATACAAATCTTGTTTTCCGATTATCGGCTGTCTAATTTCATGTAGAGCAATAATATCCATCCTATACCTCTCAGCCTCTGTTTCCAGACTTATAAGAGCATCAGGAGCGCTCAGGCTGCGCACGTTCCACGTTCCGATTCGGTAGTCTGGTCCTTTTTCACGTCCAGGTAAAATTCTGTTTTGTTGTCCGGGTCTGTTTTTCTTTTTCTGATCACCAAATTTAACATATTAGTTTTTTTTTCCGGGGTTAGGGTGTTAACCTTAGGCCCAACCCAAATTGTCGTGAATGGGTCCGTTCTGCATATTAAGGTCACCAGAAACAACCTTTTTACACGTTTATATAGCGAACCGCTTGATTCAAGACAGACGCCCGCTCCAAGCCGCCCCTGACATGGAGAACAGACGCTTGAGTCGCATTGGTTGTAAGGCGCCAATTCGCCGTGATGTAGCGTCATTGACTAAGCAGTTTTTACTCTGCTTGACTCCAATACACCAACCTAATTCTGTCAGCATTACCCAGGCAGCACGGCGTGGACGTCGAATTTAGGATTTCGCTACCCAAATATTTTAAATAGGCCAGTAAAAATAGTATTTGAACTACAAAAAAATTCGTTACAGCAAACTGACAGCGGGATATTGTGGAATGGAACACGATATTGTTAAAGAGGGAAACATAAATCGAACCAACAGCTGCCATCCGCGGGGGAGTGGGGTGGGTTTTAGGGGTTGAAGACAGTTTTTTGTGATTTCTGGCTAAATCGTGCATCCTATCAAAAACAGTTATATGCAAAAGTTGTAGGGAATAAAAATATCTACATCTTTTGCACGGACTATTTTTACCCTAACCTCAAAATTTTTCGAAAAAAATGCAAAAAAAACAATTTTTTCTTTTTTCTTTTTTTCTTTGACAACAAAAATTTTACGAAGCTCAAACGTTGGCAAAGATACCTCTATTTATTGCAAAAAGGCAGTAATTTTTTCGGAGGGAAATATTCAGACGTTGTTGTTAAATTTAATTTAAAAAAAAAAAACCAAATTTTTAACTGCGATTCCTCCTAAAACTACGCCTCCTATAGAGTTCTGTTTTGGCTCACTGACTAATTGTTGTGTCGACTAATCAACTAATTGTTGATAAGTGGTAAAAAAAAGGTATACTGCTAAGGAAAAAATAGCGGGAAAATTGAAGAAACCGAAAAAATCGCTTTTTTCGTGGTAATTTGCATATTTATCGTTGAATAATTGTTACTAATTAATAAAATCATTTTAATTTTAAATCATTTTAAAATGATTTTTTTTATTTAAAAATATAGTCTAAAGAAGCAAATGCAGGCTCTTTACCATATTGAAGACGCTTACAATATTTTTTCATCATCGATTGATAATTTATTCTGGTGAAAAACCAAATGAAAAATGCAATGTTCAGAGAGCAACATGTTAGGTGATGCATAAGAAAACTCATGAAGCTAAGATACGTTTTGTTACGTGTGCTCAAACTATATATTATTCAAACAAATAAATTTTGAAATTTTGATTACTAAAATCTTATAAATTGTATTTCAATAAGTTAAATTAGGTTTAAGAGTAGGACTCACTACTATCAATAATGTTTATTTTTTTAAAGATATCAGACAAACAAATTCATTAAACTTGATCTATAATTTTTTTAATTTTACATATAGTTTTCATGCCAATTTTGTAATAAGGAGTTTAAAGTAAAAAGCGAATTCAGGCGTCATATGAACATTCATACACGCGAAAACCTGTTTCAATGTTCGCACTGTCAAAAAGAATTTACATTGAAAACTAATTTGGTCGCTCATATGAAAATTCATACACGAGGAAATTTACAGGTAAAATTTTATTTTAGTTATCGATCTAATGATTTCTTTATTCTTTATTAACAATAATCTACAGGATTTTTCATCTCTAATGACTATACAATAACAATTTAGCATAGTAATACATAATTGGATTGATTGCTCTTATCACTACGCCATTAGCAAATTTGAAAAGCATTTAAAGAAATTTCAAAGTTTTTTTCTATTTGTTTTCAGTTTTCTTGTAAATTTTGTGATAGTAAGTTAACATCCAAGAAGGGACTTAAAAAACATATGAACATTCATACACGTGAAAGTTTGTTTAAATGTTCTCTATGTAATCTAGAATTTACAGGAAAAGGAAATTGGAACAATCATTTAATAAAAATTCATGGAAAAGAAAGATTACAGGTAAGAATTTATTTAAGGTTTTGTCGTTATTAGTGGGCAAGACAAATGTTTGTAATTAAGTGAAAAACTAAATAATATAAATAAATAGCCATAAATGTAAACGAAAACATACAAAAAGTCGTCAATTGGAGTGTCCAAAATTTGGTCAGTTTTAATTCTACCAAAACACAGCTATTGATTGTTTCCAGATTAAAGACCGAGTTCCTTAACGATATTTCAATGACTATGTGTGATGAACAAATGGAATGTGAAAGCAAAACGCCATCTGCCGACTAAGATGCTAAGATGATTCTTTTTCGCGTGCAGTTAAAATAATTCTGTATTGCTTGGGTCTGAAATACTTCCTCTCTCTCATTTTTGCTCTTTGCTCGTTCTGAAAAAAATTTAGTTAAAAATCTTTATTTTTAGAAAATATCACAAACTAGTTCTGAAGAAACAGGAAGTCTTTTATCAGATGGCAAATCGATGAATAAATGTACAACAGTCTTATTCAACATTATAAAATCGGAGAAAATGGGTTTAGTTAAAACAGACTTAACCGAATATATTACTACCGCAAAAACTGAAGTGAGCCAATTTTTTTATTTATTGATGCCTAGGCTGCAATCGAAATTGTTAAAACAATGGAATTCGTTAATTAATTTATTTTTATTTACCTTTTCTTAGCCCAATATTGAAGACAACGAAACATCTCGTTTGGCTTATAGCACTTGTTACAGTGAAACGATTTGTAAAGAAGAAGTAATGCTGCCTGTTGAAAACGATTGAATTAACATTTCAAAACAAAACTGTAATTAATAAATACAAAACTCTATGAACTGTTGAATTGTCAATTCTATAATCAATCGATGCTCATGTACATATTTAGGATTTCGCATTTGAATAATTTTCTGTTATTTTTAAAAATGTTGAATTTAAAATTATTTTCTTTCTGCATTTTGGTACATACGTCAAATTTCGACTATCCGGACTTCCATTATCGGGAACGTCTATTATTTGGACCAAAACAAAATACGAAATTTTTTTTTTTTTTTTTATAAGCACAACGGCTCTCGCCATAAAGTGCTGTGGCATTTATTTAGAGATCAAAATTAATTACAGATTACATATATACTACATATCTTAAAATTACTATAGAATTTTAATCCAACTAATTATATTATAATTTCATTCTTAAAAATAAAGTCCAAAATTTCCTTAATTGAAGATATATCGTGTAAGTTGATGACTCTTAAGACTTCATAAGGTGGAGTGTATTCCTTTTCCGTCAGTGTAGATATAATATGCGAGTGATCGAACCTAGGACAATCCCACAAAAGATGGTTAACTGACTCTATGCTATTTTGACAATCGCAAATATTACTATCTGAAATATTCAACTTATATAGATGTTCTTTGGTTCTTGAGTGTCCAGTAATAATGCGGTTCAAAATGTTTCTTTCTCCGCGTGTAAAGAAAGTGGCTCCTTCAAAGACAAATGGACTCTTTAGTCCTACTTTTGGCTGCTGTATATAATAATAACGCCCCCTGATATCAGAATCCCATTCGGTTTGCCATTTATTCTTAAGCTCCTGCGAATATTTTCTTGTTATCTCCTGCAAATTACAGCTAAGCCTTAAATCCCCTTGCGTTTCCGACATTCCTGCTAACTCGTCCACGGCTTCGTTGCCTCTAATCCCAACATGTGAAGGAACCCACATAAACGATATGATGTAGTTTATTTGGTTAAGACTTGCAACCTCTTTTTTTAAATCTCTTATCAACTGCGTAAACCTTGCTGGATGATTTACGTTGTGTAGAGTATTTAGAACCGCCTGGCTATCACTAACAATGCAGAATTTACCGGGTTGGTGAGATTGTTTGATATGTTTAACAGCCTGAGTAATTGCTACGAGCTCCACTTCAAATATTGTGCCAATATTTATTTGCCAATTGTATTTGTAACAGTCGGGGTGGATAACGGCCGCCCTTCGACAATTATTTTTAATTGATCCATCAGTATAAATAAACGTTGTATCATGTTCATATTTAGAGATTACCACGGTGAAAATGTTTTTGTGTACCTCTTTTGAGAAATTACTTTTATGGAGTACCATTTCTTTTTTGTAGGAGAAGTCGACTCGTAGTGGTAGCATCATTGTTTTTTGATGGTAAAAAACCATGGTATATTAGGTTTCAGGTGTGACAGTTTTATTTTTTCAAAAATATTAGCTATCTGCAGTTGTGGTTGGATAATTGTTAGCTGTGTGTACGTTTCCAGTACTTGTTTTTTATTGTATAGAAAACATTTGGCAAAAAATTTTTGTTGCAGAAAGACTAGCCTTAATTCTAACGGTGGAATGTTGCCTAGAACTTCTAAAGTATTAGTAAGAGTAGATTTCATGCATCCCAAGCATATTCTAAGTGATTTCCACTGAACTCTTGCCACTTTAATCACATGAGTCTTGGGAGCTTGTAAAATGGCCGGGGGGAAATATTCGATTATAAATCTAACTAAACATTTATAAAGTATTTCTAAGCTATTACTACCATTTCCCCATTTAGTACTGCTAATGGTTTCATCGATGGTTGTATTCTTTTTAAAATGTTTTCAATATGCAACTTCCAATTGAGTTTCCTGGTAATTTCGACACCTAAGTATTTGACTCTTTCCACCACACGTAGAATTGAATCATTTATAAAGATCTGAATATTAGGAGCTGCATGACTACGTGATATTGGAAGTATGGAAGATTTTGATGGAGAGATTGCAAATCCATTTTCGTAACTCCATTTATTGATGCCAGAAATTCCCTGTTGAAGTGATTGTTCTGCTTCTTCTGTTGTTTTAGCCATTGTATATATAGTAATATCATCTGCATATATTATAAGAGGTGTAATACCTCTATCAATGTATTTATCAATATCTGCCATTAAAACATTAAAGAGGATTGGGCTTAAAGCAGATCCTTGTGGGATACCAATGTATGATGATCTCTTAAAAGTCTCACTCTTAGTATGAAATACAAGTTCTCTGAACTGTAAAAGCTTGTAAATGATATTGATGCATTTCTGTGGCAATTGCAGCCGTTCCAGTTTTCCACATATTATATTTATAAGTGCATTATCAAAAGCAGATGAGAGATCCAAAAACCCAGTGATCATTACTGTCTTTTGGGCTAGTGAAAGGTAACCTTTACTTATCAAGTGGTTAAGACAGTCTATAGAGCTTCTTCCACCTCGAAAGCCATACATATATTCTGGGAAGACTTTTTGTACTTCCAGAAAACTTTCCAGTCTAAATTTAATCATTTTTTCTAAAAGTTTTCTAAAGCATAGTAAAAGACAAATTGGTCTATAAGAGCTTACGGCATCAGAATCACTATTTGGTTTTAGCAAAAGCTTGACCAAACACGATGACCAGCTTGTTAGGCAGACTCCTTCTTCAAAGATTTGGTTATAAATACTTAACAGAAAAATCTTACCTGAATTTGGTAGATGTTTTATTAGTTTATAATTTATTTTATCTATTCCCGCCGCTGTATTTCGAGTGCTATTAAGCGCAAGATTTAACTCATCCATAGAAAAATCCTCACACAAAGAAGGATTTTGTTCTATTTCTAGTAGGTAATTCGTTGAGCCAAATTCTATTTGAGGGGTATAAAGGTGAAAACATCCTATCGGAGCTAGTTTATTTGCCATTTTGGTCACAATTTCTGAGCTAATATGCTGGTTTGTATCTCCTTCTGATCCGCGAAAATGATTGACCATTTTCCAGGTTTTTCTCATTGATTTATCATTTTTAATTGATTCACAGTATTTATTCCAACTATCCTTCTTGGATTCTTTGAAGAACTTTTTAGCTTTTGCACAAACTCTTTTGTACTCTATAAAGCTGGCTATTGTTCCAGTTTTTTGAAATTTTTTAAACGACTCAGATCTTTGGTTTTTATGCTCAGTACACTTATTGTTCCACCAATAGATGCTATAACTGTGTTTTTGCTTCGTTTGAGATTCATCAACTGATTGATCGATAATGTTCATAAAGTAGTCATACTTCTCTTGCATATTGGAGATATTGCAATTAGAGCTGAGACATTCATCCACTTTCGCTGAAAACTTATTCCAAATGACGTTTGTACGGTAATTATCAGTCACTTTTTTTGAATTATCAAGAGTAATTGAGACAAGAATAGTGACGTGGTCGCTGGTCCCTGTATTATTTAGGCATTTCCACTTCATTCCAAGACTGATATCACTGCTACATAGTGAGAGATCGACTGCACTCCCTAACGATGGGGGCGCTGCTACTCTTGTTATACAACCATCATTCAAGCAGACTATTGAATTATTATCCATGGCATCTAATAGTCTTGCACCTCTAGTATTTCTGTTGAAGCAGCCCCAAGCTAACTCGTGTGCATTGAAATCCCCTAATATTATGGAATGTCTTGGTAGCGAGGTAAACAACTTTTCAAAATCTTCTCCTGCTATATCTACATTTGGTGGTATGTACACTGATAAGATAGAGATTTCTTTTTGATTCAAATAAAATTTTACTCCAATGTTTTCTATTTTTGATATATTAAACTGTATTTCTTTTGCCAGGTACCTCTCACGAACACCAATTAGTACACCTCCACCTCTTGCTGATATTCGATCCCTTCTAAATATTTTAAATCCAGGTAGTATAAATTTCGTCTCTTCTTTGAACCAGGTCTCACATATAACATAGCAGTCGATCTCTTCTATATGATATAGGCTAATTAATTCAAGTTGTTTGTCTTTCAGGCTGCGGGCGTTCCATTGCAAGATATTAAACGATGCTTTAGAGCTTTTCATAATTAGAAAACGAAAAGTTGGCAAGAGCTTCACTGCAGTGGGACCAGAAATTATCTAACAGTGGTATCAATATTTTGTCAATAAGACTTATAACCATTTGCGGCAGTTCAAAATCTTTCAAACAGTTTAGTATAGTCTCCCTAAATAAGGAAGGTTGACCAACATTTTTAAATCCAGGTGGTGTTTGTTTATGGGGTCGTGGTATGCTTGAAGTTTGATTGCTTGTTCTGCTTGAATGAGATCTTTTTGCACCAATATCTCTAATATTAGATGCTTTCTTCTTCTGCGCTGGCTCAAGCAATGGAAAATCTTCTAAATCTAGTTTTCGTTTAGGGAACACCTTAGACTGCATCCTTGATATTGAGGGGTTTACATTATACTCTGCATGTATATCTTCCATTTGGTCACCAAGCATTTTATCACCCAACTCATATAATATTTTAGCGTATGACATATGCCGATTATTAGCTTGCCGAGTCTGTTGTCTCTCATTGATTGCTATCCTGACTGGACACGTTACGCTTCCTGTATTGTGCTGATCACCACAATTTTTACACACTGATATTAATTTCTTGCAGTTTTCTAAAGAATGAGATTCGCCACATTTAGCACAAGTTGGTGAATTATAGCAATATTTAGCAGTGTGGTTGTACTTAAGGCAGTTTGAGCAGTGGAGAACTTTCGAAACACGCGGGTACACTGGTATCAGCAAGTTGTATACATTTACATAATTTGGAAGCACTTGACCTTCAAATGTGATTCTGGCTGAGTTAGTAGGATATAAAAGGCTATTTTCATCTTTTCTCATATTGCGATGGACCTCTAAAATTTTAATATTACTATTGTGGGGGTTCGGCGGTACCTCTAATGTGTTAGAGCCACCGGCTACTCCAACTGTGGGGGTTCGGATGACCGTCTGAGTCAATGGTGGGTTTCTGATGCGGCCCTGCTAGGTTTTCAGAGCTACCTGCTTGCTACTTCGTCGTCCGAAACCTGAAAATTTAATAACCTTGAAGTTACTCACTCTTGTGGTCCCCGCTTACTGCTGGTATTTCTCTTGGATGTTGAATTGAAAAGAACTTTAATTCACGTTCACTAGGTGAGTTTATTGACCACTGTAACGATCGCAATAATCGCAAAACAATAATAAAATCAAATTCCTCTTTGTTTTCAATTCAATAAAAATGCATTTCATTAGTTTCCGTTCATTTTTATATTAATAATAATTTTAAAATTTTCTAAAACTTAACTGCTAGTTAAATTTTGAATATACTATAAAAAGCAAACGAACGTACTAAATTTTTATTTCCAATACTAATGAACAGACGTCGTTGTTGGTCATTGCTGAATTTCGAGTATTACACGATTGATTAGATAAGATGTCAAAAAGCAAAATCACATTTTTGCAATTTTCAATTTGAAAAAATTATTTCAATTCCATTTTTGCTTTTCAAAAGAATTACAACATCCAATAATCTTTTTAATTTATATAGATCAATGTCAATTGATAGTATTATTTAACTTTGATGTGAAAAATCAATAATATTTTAATTCAAAAAGTGATGTATTTAATTGCAATCAAGCAAATAAAAAAAAAGTTGTAAACAAAGAAAAAATTCCAATGTCGTTTTGTTTAATTGTTAAAATTAATTTCTAATTTTAATAACTGTTTTTGAGAAAGCATTTTTTATTGGCTTTAATTACAATGGAAGATTCCACTCCGCTAAGTAGTTTATAGTGATTTGTGTTTTTGTTTGTTCATCAAAAAGCTGATAATTTGGATGACAATTTCAATTATATTTTTTATTTTATTTCATAGAAGGATAATTGTTGTCATTAATTGTTGAATCTGCTTTATAAAAGTGGCAGTACATGAAGATAAAGTACCCAATGATGTTATCGAAAGTATGAATAGCAAGGATAACAGTGATCGAAGCTATTACCACAGTTAGAGACAATCGTTTGTTTGATGGTTTTTCCGGTTGTTGAAGCCGCATGGATTCAAAGGCAGATATATGAATGAAAAGTTAAACGATCAAATGCAATGTTCAATTGGGCATTTCGAACAACGAAGGTGTAATTCAACAGCAGCAACTTATGTTCACAAATTAGTTCATCCAGTTTAATTAATTGATCAAACGCTAGTCAAGGGAATTGAAGAATATTGATGACATCAATCAACAGTTATAACTCAAGGTATTTTTAGATTATAGATACATTAATTTTTGTTTAATTAGTCCCCCTTTAGAATGTTAGAATAAATTTAAAAAAAATAGTGAGAGATTCCCAATCTCAAGATTCGTTGAGGGGAAACTGTATCCCGCGCAAATTCTATTTTTCATATTATTATTAAAGGTCCAATATTATAACGTGGCTCCGTATCAGGGCCTGTATTTATACCACTATGTTTATTGGTTTGTATATTTTTACAAATTTAGTTATTTAAATTTATGGTGCAAAGAATTGAAATGATTTTTTGCAGAATCTCTACTCGGATTCTTTTTGGTTAAGCGGAATTAATATTTCTTTAGCACTTTTACAAATGTAATTATTGAAATTTATGACTCAAAGAATTGAAATGATTTTTTGTAGAATCTCTACTCAGATTCTTTTTGGAAATAATTTTAATTTAGCACTTTTATAATTTTAATTGTTTCAATTTATGATTCAAAGAATTGAAATGATTTTTGTAGAATCTATACTCAGATTCGTTTTGGAAATAATTTTAATTTAGCACTTTTACAACTTTAATTGATTCAATTTATGATTCAAAGAATTGAAATGATTTTTTGTAGAATCTCTACTCAGATTCTTTTTGGAAGCACTTTTACAAATTTAATTGAACACTTATCACTGATTCTAACTCTAGTACTTTTACTTTATGGTTGGGAAAGGGTTTCCCTGAATACAACACTATTTCACTCTTGTTTAGGCTTTCGTAGCCTTTCTTATCACGTACCGGCGCATGTCGGTTTTAAATTAGACTCTCTTGAATGTTGGAAATTTTCTTCTATATATAGTAAATTTCCAACATTCAAATAACTTTAAAATAAATGGAATGCATTGTTTCAGCATTTTGTAATTAATTTTTATAGAAAAACTTGGAATTCAATATGTTTGATTTCCGTTAGAACAACAATGTTTTGGATAATTTTCGTTAAAATTGGTCGATTTTAGTTATTTTGTTTGTGAAATTTTTGTCATATAAACTATTTTTATGAGAATTAATTTTGTATTTTAATTATAAAAAAGGAAATGAAATTTAAGTTGATTGTTTTTGTTGGAATTCTTTAGTTGGCGTGTGCTAGGGAAAATTTTTATGTTTTTAGTTATAATGGTTTTCAATTAAAAATATTTGGTTTAGGAATTTTATATGAACTGAGATTTGTTTGCTTAAATGAAATATTGATTTAGATTATGAGATGTGCAGCTGGATCTAATTAAAATTTGTTTAGTCTAGTTTGGATTGTTGATTTTGAGGATTATAATCGAACATTGTTAATTAAAGTTTGTTTAGTCTAGGGAGATTTTAATTGGATTTGGCTACTTTGTAGTAAATTCTAGTTTAGGCTTTGTTTATGTTAATTTGGGTTGTGCGGGTTTAAATATTGATTGGTTTTGAGAATTATGATTGAAAGTCGTTACTTACATTGTAGTAAGTGTTAATTAAAGTTTGTTTAGTCTAGGGAGATTTTAATTGGGTTTGGTTACTTTGTAGTAACGTTGATTTAGGTTGGTTTAACTTGTTTGTATTTTAGCTGTTGCTGAGTTTTTGAGGTTTGTAGGATGGATGGGGATTGATATAGAATTGGATGCCGTTTGTTTGGCGTTCGTCGTGGATATGTAGTGGGTTGGGGAGATCCACTACACTCTGAACTACCAGTCTAATGTCTTTGAAAGTTCCGAATCCATCAGACAAAATCTCATTAATATCAGATTCACTATTTAATTTGATAATTCCTTCTACTTCAACATTTGCAGCTGGTATGTATATTCTATTTTCTAGCAATATATCATCAAATAAAACGTTATTAGCATCATCCAAATTTTTAAAATCAACCCGTATTTTATGAGCATTAACTGGTTTCATATTTATAATTTTTTCTTTTGTAAACTTATTAATTAAATATTTTGTGATTTTCAATGTATTAAAACTTTTTTTATTCATAGCTTGGGCAATATAAACTAAATACGGACCTTTATGTGATGAATCATATTTTCTAACTCTGGCTTTTGATGTTGACTCATTCAAATCAGGTGTAATATCAGTGGTAAAAGCTGGTTTTGTTTTATCCTTGTCTAGAGAAACATTAGATGAGTTCATATCATCGTCTTCTTCCTCAGAAGACATCGTGACATCAAATAACCAAACACCATACACTAAGTTTTTCCGTATAAATGTTTATTCAGAAAAATGATTTTATTTTAATTTAAAATATTTGACAAAAATAGTACATTATATAACAAGGTTGAGAAGTAGGCTATTATTGACCGAGAACTTTTAGATCCTGAGGTGCGTAGCGCCGAGGGATATAATGTTCGAGGTCTATATTAGTCTTCTCAACCGAGGTATATATAGAATTTTTTTAACTACTAACACTAATTATCATATTTGCTTTGATTAGATTTTGATATTAAACATTTTCCATTTCATTTTTTAAATATCTTAAAATATCAAGTAGCCTGGAAGTTTAGTTTCATACAAATAAAACGAAACAAAGCAATGAAATTATTATTTGTTTGTGTTTTTTTGTTCATTTCAATCAAAAATAAAAGAAAATTTGTCATTATTATTAGGTAATTGTTTGTTATTATTATTGACCTAGCTTGAGAAAAATTACTTCTTATTGGGGCGTTCGAGTAAATAATGACGATTTCTCAAGTTAGTAGTTAAAAAAGAATATTTTTTTCAACTTTTATAAAAACGACTTTTTACTACGGTAGTACGAAATCGAATGTAAAATTCGAAATGAATCTCGGTTATCCAGAAAAGCTTCTTTTATCCGGAATTCAATTTTCTACGAATTCATTTTGGTTTTGTTTTTTCCTTTTTCGTACGCAGTTTGAAATAAAAACTAGGATAAGCATTACGACAGAATGAGAACGAAAGAAAATTAATATTTAATACTAATTTGCCTGGCTGTTTGTGTAAGTGAATTTTGTGTGATTAACGGGACTTTTGACTTATGTACATTTATGTTTGTTTTAAAATAATTTTATGCTTGAATCAGCAACAGTCAGTATTGTGTATTATTTTCGTTTGGATCCTACTTGTTTGTACTTCATAATAAAATTTAATTATAAAGGTAAGTACATGTATTATTTTACCGTTGCGTTTGTTGGCCATTAAATATTTTTCCAGCAAGTTTATTTAGGGAAAATGTCACCAACTACGGGACAAAACAGAAAGGTTTTATCTCAAAGAGAAATAAAATCTCTGGAAATGGGTGTAACTGTAGATATTTTAAAACACAAATATAGCGTGCGATAGATAGTAGATTTATCTATGAAATTCGTGCCAATAAAACTAAACTTATCAATTTTTATACTAAAGCTGATTCACTAGAAAACATAGGAAAACGTTAAACCACACGAAGTTCCAAGAACCCATCTGTAGAACAGGCTTTATATATTTGGTTTCGTCAAAATAGAAATGCGGGAGTGCCTATCTGCGACGCAATGATTATTGAAAAAGCAAAATATTTTCATTCGCGTTTAAAAATTGACAAAACTTGCAATTATTCACGAGGTTGGTTGGACAAATTTAAGAACCACTATGGAATTAAATGTTCAACCATAACTGGAGAACAACAAAATTCAGATAATGTATCGGCCACACTTTACGTTAGTGAATTAGCAGAAAAAAATCAAAATGAAAATCTTAGTCCAAAGCAAATATACAACGCGATTGAAACTGGGATATTTTGGCGTAGTATACCACGAAAAACTTTAGTATGTCACAATGAACCGCAGTCTTCGGGTATTGAAGTTTTTAAGGAACGATTGACAGTACTTGTTTGCGTAAATGCCGCAGATACTCACAAGTGCAATCTTTTTGTAATAGGGAACCGCAAAAACCCAAGGGCCTTAAAAAGAATATCACATCTTCCACTTATATTTACTGCAACCAAGCGTGCATGGATGACTCAAGGCTAATGACGTACTGGTTTTAAAAGCACTTTATTAACGAAGTCAAAGATCATCTAACTAAAATTAAGAAGCTTTCTAATAGTAAGATTCAGGGGCGCACACAGAAAATCTTTAAGGGGGGGGTCCAAAGAAATTTTTTTTTTAATAAAAAGCACAACAACACATAGACACCTATTAAGACCTAGGTCTCACAACAACTTGCATTCTAAGGTTTTGATAAATGCTTTTTCAAGCTTTTGAGGATTGAACGCCCCCGAAAATATTGATTCCGGCAAAGTATTCCATTTGTACGATGTATGCACAAAGAAAACCTTCTGCATTCTTTTACTTTGATAGTGAGTGGTCTCAACAGTTGGACTGTTTGCCTAAACCGATTGACGTGTAAAACAGGGAAAAGAATATGGTTGATCCGATTGCATGATGGAACCGATACCATCCAAGCACTGCATATAATGGCGATGGCAAAAAACGTATCAAAAAAAGTCGGCCTCCTCATTAGATGTAAAAATTATTCCACTCCGTATCAATTACTCCACATTTTTAAGGCCTATATTTGTTTCTGTATAGAGTATTATTGTCCAGTCTGGAGCGCTACATCTACTTCCATCTTAGTTCTTTTAGACTCTGTTCGTGCTATGCGAATTATGGGTAATCGAAATTTAACATCAACTTTTGTTTCCCTACAACATCGTCGCACTGTGAACGGAGTGAAATACTTTTTACATCTAATTAGGAGGCTGAGTTTTTTGACACGCTTTCCGCCATTGCCATTATATGATCGTTCCACAGTTGAAAATTGTGACTCCCAATAAACCAAATCAGTTGGATATCAAGCTAAGAAATCTCAAGTTCTAACAAGAGATCAAGTAGATAAATTTATGACTGAAGCAGATGATGAAAATTACTTAATGATGAAGGTAAAATTTAAAATAATTTATTTCTTTGAATATCATTAAAATACATAGTTCATTTTAGATTGTTATGATTATGGGTATTTCTGGTGCATGTCGCCGTGACGAATTGGTTAAAATGACTATCGACGACCTAGAAGATAAGGCATCTATTTTAATTGTCAAAGTGCCGGATACTAAAAATTATATTCAACGCACATTTACAGTTTCCAATGTGGACTATATAAATCTTTATCGAAAATATTTAAGTCTTCGGCCAAAAAATGCCAGTAATCCACGTTTGTTCGTTAAATACCAAAACAATAAATGTATTAATCAAGTTGTGGGTATTAATACGATTGGAGCAGTACCTTCTTTGATAGCAAAGTACTTGAATTTGACAAATCCTGAAACTTACACTGGACATTGCTTTAGGAGAACGTCCGCTACTTTACTAGCTAATGCAGGGGCCGATATATGCAGTCTGAAACGCCACGAAGGATGGAAATCCTCGACTGTGGCCGAAGGGTACATTGAGGATTCAATCCAGAATAAAATATTGATTTCAAATAAAATATTAAATTGTGAAATTAACAATTCTGCTCCATCAACATCAAAAGCAACTAACTTTGCAATTCCAGGATTAAATATTGGAACATGCAATGACTGTACCATTAATATTAATTTTAATAAAAATTAGAATATTATAAGTTTTTGGTTTTTGTTATAATTTAATAAAATTAAAATGTACCATAATTTTTCGAATTTGAATTAATTGGAGTTTCATCCTAAATCACTCTCGCTTGTCTATACTCCTGATTGTGTCAGTGTGCGAAATATTTCGCACCCTAGTGCGCGAAATAAATTTTAATCTTAAATGAAAAAAGCGACACTTCGCAAACTGACATAAATGCGCAAACATCATCTTTTTTTGACAGTTGTAGAAAAAAGTAATATTAGAAAAGAAGTAATAAATTATGTGCAATACCCTAACAAACTATTGTTTTAATACAGATTTAGTGACAATACAAATTAGTTATCATCATTATAGCATTTACTGTTTTTTGCAAACCAAATTTGAAATTTTCCACCACCGTGATTTTGAATCTAAAATATAAATAAAAACCAAAAAAGAAACGGAACGACGTGACTTGATTCGTACTCGACACTTTTTGGTTGATAGCTCATGTTATTGGCCATTACGTTATCTAGACGTATTTACTACTAACCGTAATTTTGGGTATCTATAAAGAAATCATTAAAATTAATAAATTTTAAAGTCGTGTTGTCAAAATTCTAATGAATTTTAATGTTTTTAAGACGTTCGGTAAAGTAGATTTTTTCTGTATTATTTGCCGTGACTCATTTCTCAAAAATGCCGATGAAATTGAAATTTAGTCGTTTTTCGCAGAAATATAATTTTTTGTTTTGCTTTATCTTCTTCTAAAAAAATTAAATTACGAAAAAACAAATATTGAAAAACAAATGTTACATGAATTTCAACACCACAATCTGGCAAAATTTATTCAAATGCGATAGCAGAGTAAATTGAAATTTTTGAGTCAATTTGCAGATTCAATTTCAATTTCATCGATAATGGGCCACGGCAATTATTATTTTAAATAAAATTATTATTTTTAAACAAATTTATTAGTACTTACACAATTTTAATTTATTCTTGTAAAAAACTTATTATTTTGTAGTTAAAAATAATAATAATTAAATGATACACAACACAATTCAAAAAAAAATAATTCACAAAATAGAAAGAGCTATGCGTTAAACTTCAAAACTGTATCATTATAACAAAAAGTTGAAACCAACAGTTTTTTCGGGGCCTACGACGATGATTTAAAAAGTCCATGATGAAGTTGTGTCACTTACGTTGAATGTGTTTACGAAATACGAAAATACATTTAACATTCAATTCGCAATTAAAATATATTAAAACTTTTAATTGAGATAAAAACTATCCTATCGAGTATATATTAAGCGTAATATATAAAATATTATTCTTAAGTCGCTCAAACATGAAAATTGCCAAAATTTTCCATACAAACTTGTATGAAAAATTTAACCTATTTTCGTTTTTCTTTTACGGACAGAAGAAAATAAAATATTTTATATATTATGCTCAATATTGTCAGTAATTGTCAGTAATAGTTCATAAAGAAACTTAAATTATTTAATTGTAGTAAAATGTGAAATTTCATAGATAACTTTTAAAATTATTCAAGTTGTGTTTTGAATGAAATTCCATATAAATTTTATTGAATTTCGTTTCTTTTCCCCCTTTTGCAGTGCCATTGCAGCAAATACCGGAACAAAATAATCGCTCAATAACCTATGATAGTCTATATGGGCCCTATATGGATGACTGAAAAGTCGATAAAGCAGGTTTGACAGTAAATTAATTAATTTACGCCGCCATCTGAAAGTTTGCTTATGAACTATCCATATTTAACATTTAATTCGTAATTAAAAAATATTTAGGCGTTTAATCAAAATAAAAACTATCCTATCTCTCAAGTTGGACCATCATACACACACTGAACACAATTTTATTAAGATTGGTTAGGTTGTTGCGGAGTTTATCGCGGACAAACATCGTGATACGTGATTTTTATATATATATAGAATAGAATAAGATATATATATTATTTTTAAATTTTGTGTTAAAATTACAAATTAATTCATTATGACGGGGAAAACAGCTTAAACGCCATGCAAAGCCGTGTTCTTCAAGAACAATTAAATTTAATAGTATTTCAAAAAAAATATTAGCGGATCAACGAGAGAAAGAACACCTACGCTTTACTGAGCAAATAGAAATTTTTGTTTTAGAAAAAAAAAAATTGCTAACAGCTAAATTACTTAATGAAAACAATTTGTAATTAAATCATAACTTTTTATTAATAAATGTTTTAAATAAATATTCTAAATGTTTTAAATTCTAAACTTGTAAATTACGAGCAATGATATCACGGCGACGAGTTCCTCTTCCTCTTTGAAAGAATGATGTATTTACTTCATCTGGTGGTACCGGCACTGATACATCGATAGGTAAATTTGGTTCGTCAAAATCACCATCATTCAGAAATTTTGCACAATTGTGCAAAACAAACCATGCAATGATCATGGATGGAACTCTCAGTCAGCATACGTACTTTTGATTGCAAAATTGGAAAACGCTGTTTTAATTGACCGAAACTGCGTTCAATTATAACGCGTTTTTTTATGGACTTTATTGTAAATTCTTTGAGCTTCGGTAGAAGGGTTCCTGAATGGTGTCATAACCCACGGTGTTAAAGGGTATGCTTCGTCTGCTAAAAGTATAGCACCTGACACATTTTAATTCAAAGCAACTTGAAGATTTGAATTACGCCATATACGGGCATCATGTACGGAACCAGCCCATAGACAGTTGACAGTAAACATTTCACTAGAATTACAAGTGGCCTGGACGTTGAAAGAATGTAAGTTTTTTCTATTTATGTAATCATCCGAATGTAAGTGAGGTTTTTTGATAATGATGTGCGTGCAATCAATTGCATCAACAGCACATGGAAATACGTATTTGCTTTGTCATAACTTTTTCTCCATATCCAATTCATTCATCGATATTATATCCAATTCTCAATAATAATAATAAAATTTCATTTCAAACAAACAATTTTATTTTTTTCCAAAAAATTGGGTAAAAAAATAAATAAAAATCTTTTGACACACTTGACAACATTTTTTTGACAAACTTATAATGCAATAATCTAGTTTTTGATCTCACATACCAATCCCGACCATCAAGATTTCTCCAAATTTAATGTTCCTGCTCGTAATCACTTAAAATGAACGTTTTTAAGCCAAAAATATGAAAATTTGCTATTTTTGACACACATAATGATTTTTTGACACACTTCCGGTACAGTTATCGAACACAGCGTCCTTTCGGGCCTGTCCCTTGAGTATACCTATTTTTAGAAAAAAAAATTTTTGAAATCCCTCCAGCGGTTTTCCCTGCAGCGGTTTTCGGCGGACGGCGGACGGCCGGCCGGCAGACAGACATACATTTTTTTTTTGCTTTTTTAGAATCAGGAGGTCCTAAAACGTCGAGAAATGTCAAAAAAGTGGGGGTTAGAATTTCACTTTGAGCTCATGAATGTAATACTTAGGTCTTTCAGACCGAAGTAATAATTTTAAATTCACCATTTTTAAGACTAACAGAAAATTATTCAAATGCGAAATCCTAAATATGTACATGAGCATCGATTAATTATAGAATTGACAATTCAACAGTTCATAGAGTTTTGTATTTATTAATTACAGTTTTGTTTTGAAATGTTAATTCAATCGTTTTCAACAGGCAGCATTACTTCTTCTTTACAAATCGTTTCACTGTAACAAGTGCTGTAAGCCACACGAGATGTGTCGTTGTCTTCAATGTTGGGCTAAGAAAAGGTAAATAAAAATAAATTAATAAACGAATTGCATTGTTTTAACAATTTCGATTACAGCCTAGGTTTCAATAAATAAAAAAATTGGCTCACCTCAGTTTTTGCGGTAGTAATATATTCGGTTAAGTCTGTTTCAACCAAACCCATTTTCTCCGATTTTATAATGTTGAATAAGACTGTTGTACATTTATTCATCGATTTGCCATCTGATAAAAGACTTCCTGTTTCTTCAGAACTAGTTTGTGATATTTTCTAAAAATAAAGATTTTAAACTAAATTTTTTTCAGATCGAGTAAAGAGCAAAAATAAAAAGAGCAAAAATGGAAGAGAGAGAAAGTATTTCAGACCGAAGCAATACAGAATTATTTTAACTGCACGCGAAAAAGAATCAGCCGTAGTGATAAGACAACGTAGTGACAAACAATCAATCCAATGAGCAATAAATAATAATCGAAAGGTTTGAAAAACTAAGATAATTATTAATTACGTCTCGTTAGAAAAGAATTCATACAAAATTTAAGTTTTTTTTCATACGAAAGATTAAAACGATAACTTAAATAAAGTTTTACCTGTAATTTTCCTTGTGTATGAACTTTCATATGAGCGACCAAACTATTTCTCCTTGCATATACTTTTTCACAGTGTGCACATTGAAAAAATTTTTCGCGTGTATGGATCTTCATATGATGTTTGAATGCTCTTTTTTCTTGAAACTCCTTATTACAAAATTGGCATGATAACTATATGTAAAATAAAAAAAATACGTTTAATGCATTTAAAAATTAAATTACGGAGACTAATGCTTCCTCTACCGCAAAACATTAGTCCAATCGAGTTCATTAAAAAAGTCAATACCTCTCAAAATATATTGTGATAATAATAATGTTCTTAGAGTCTTCAAAATTACTAAATAAAAGGCAATACGGATTTAGAAAACAAAAAGAGCAACGCCAGATTCACTCTCGTTCGCCACACAGGTCCAATATAAGGCGTTTGATAAATTCAAGACAAGACGGCTAATAATCCAAACTATGCTGATGATATCGTGCTGCTTACATACACGAACCGAAGAAGATATGTCGGCGGAGTCTATTGCGTCAAGAAAAATAAAGCTACGAATGTCTTATGTACATATTTGTTAAGCTAGTGTGTACTGCTGTTTGAATGTGAAATAAGATAGCAAACACGAAAGATTAGACACAAACTATAGGTCTTAAAATCAAAGCGATGCGGAAATCGCTGTTCGTGAAAAAAAGAACGATTACTACTTTGCTTAATTACTCTGAACCTAGCATACATAACCTTAAAAAAATGATTTGATCTAATGTTGTTTAACATATATGAGCTTATGACGAGTTTTGTAACATAAACTCACCTTTAAATTTTAATTTGAAATAGATTTTGTACAATTATAAACCGTATTGAAAAATGAAAATTCAACAAGAAAATTTATTAAGACATTTTAATATTTCTCTTAAGTGAAAAAAATCTTGAAGCCATCTATTGTAAATTTAAAATGTAAATGTAAATAGCTAAAACACTTTTTTTAAAAATAAAAACATTATAATTTGATCTTTTACTGCATATCATGATAAAAGAATACAAATACATATGTGTTTTGATGCATTTTTGGACATTTATAGGCTGATTCTGATACTAGCTAATAAAGATTTGTCTACAAAAATTGACGACTGGTAAAGTGATAACAGCGCACCCTCTTAGCATAATTTAAAAACTCTATAGCAAGATCAAAATTCAAACGAAAAGTAAGTAGAATAATAAAATTTTGTTTTTTATTTGTTTTGGATAAATAATTTAAAAAATATAAGTATAAAAGATTTAAATTGAAGTAACAATTAAAATTTTTTAGGTTTACTTCTCGAGTCTGCCAATATATCCAACATTTTAAAACTAGTGCTAAGGACTGCAAATAGTATAGCGGTTTGTATATTGTCCATATTCATCTTTATGCTAAACATTGTCAATATTATACTGTTTTTTTGAGACAACCCAATATTATAGGGCTCTTCTGACCGTAATAATAAACATCACTTAGGTAACCGTTCTAACAAAGTTAGAGTTGGAATTCCAGTCATGGAATTTAATTTTTCGTCAGTATCAATAAGGAACGATAGTTTATTAAGATTTTCTGGTTCATAATTAATTTGCACAGAAACGTCGCGCTCGTGTATGTTGAATTGAGTAACTATACAGACTTGGTGTATGGGTGGCACAACTACATCTTCCTTGCTGTTAGTGGGATAAATATTTCCAAAACTATCTTCTGTTCTACTGGACGTATCAATTGATAAACTAGAAAGAGCGACACTAACCGCACCACACGGGTGTTACACGGGTGTCACACGGGTGTTACACGGGTGTCATACGGGTGTAGCACGGGTAGTCACACGGGTGTGGCACGGGTGATAAACGTAGCACGGTTTTTTTTAATTTCTATTCGTAACATACACGGACTACACGGTAAATTATGTCATGTACGATTGTAGCACGATTTTGATTAAAATTTAATTTGTTAACTGTGATAATGTTTATTGTTGGAAATAAAATTGCAATTTGAGTTAATTAGATTATATTATTTCGATCTAAAAGATTTAATTACTATTCGAACAGCACACGAGTTACACGGAAAATTTTGTCATACGAAAAAAATGATAATATTGGGTGATGATTATCATTTCTGGTACGGTTTTGACTAAAATTTGGATTAGTTGGCTTTGGAAAAGTTTATTGTTAGCAATGAAATTTCAATTTGAACCATCTCTAGAATAAATTATTTTGATCTGTAAGACTTAGTTACTAGTTGCACCACACACGGGCTGGCTATACACGGGAGATTATGTCATACAAAAAATAATCAAAATTATACACTGATTGCTTTTGGTAGAACGGTTTGATTAACATTTGATTTAGAAGGCTTTGAAAATTGATTATTGTAAAAAAAATTTCAATCATGGGCCAATTAAATATAGTATTTATAGATGTGGATTAATTGATACGGAGTGAAATTTTTTTTACATCTATTGAGAAGATATCTTGTCGAGAATGTTTTCACATTCGTCCATTTCTTCTTCACACATACTAATTGAAATATCATATGGGAACTAGGTCCTAGATCTAGAAACAATCCGCAGCTGTGTTTTAGTGGAATTAAAAATTAAATTGATTTTTTTCACCCTTCTGGGTCCTCGTTTACATTTATGGCAGCATCTTTTCGAGCGGGATTTATTCGTTCATGAATTTTACCCTTTGTAGGCGGGTTGACAAATGACTTGTGTCCTTTCTTCCGCAAAACTATTAATCGTATTACTGGTGATTTTCAACAGTTCGTTGATATAAATTAAAAATAAAATAAAACTGAGCCTTGGGGTACGCCAGCTGTTATTTAAAAAATAACAGGAAGAATGTTGTTCATACTAGAGAATTTATTGTTGTTTAACTCTGTTAAAGTTTACCGACCATTTTGGGGTTCAAATGCGATTGTTTCATGTTAACTCCTGAAGACTGGATTGGGGTACTTCCTTACAAGTTTTCAAAACTGTCAAAATAAAAGCAAGGCACTCCGCGAACACAGGAGTTTACCTTGCAGGGTTATTAACGAATAAGTCACCATCAATAATAGGAGGATAGAAGATTTATTACCAGATTTTAACAAATTAAGGACACTGTAAAAACTTTTGTCAGAAACTGACAAATTGCAATCTCTGCAGTTTCTTTTTTTAATAATCTGGTTTGATATTGTTGGCTTTTAGAAATCGGGATCGATTAACAGAATTTTTGTAATCCATCCAAATATTAAATAATAGAAACAAACTCTAAGAGACAAGTTGACCACCATCAAAAACAAATATTGTTGTTGTGGTTTCATTATTAAAAAGTTGAACGAATTTATTAATACCGAATTGAATGGTTTCAGTAATGCTTCGAGCAGAAATATTTACATCGTCAGTATTACCACAATGACGATCAAAAGGAAAACTTAGAAAAAATTCGTTGACCATTTTTAAAAAGTGAAATATTTTACAAAGTTTGAGAACTATAGTGTTTAGTTAATCAGTTATGATAACTCATGTGATTTATAGATAATGGTCAAAATTTCCAATACTATATCCTTATCGACATCGACACTCGTAATATCTGGCATAGATGTGAGAAAGAGATCTAAGATCTTTTATCACCGCCACTACAAGGAGTGAAAGTTGGGCGTTTTACAATTTGCGTCAGGTCGTGCGACGCGACAAATATTTCTGGCTGCCATTGTTTTCGCCGTCGGGTGTCTTAGAAAATTCTAACCACGATTTGTTGTGGGGGTTGAATTCACCGGTAACGATAAATTGTGCATTTTGAAATTTTGCTCTAGTTTGCCCACAAGATTAGTCAAAAGATTAAAAAATTCGGATTATGTTTGTGTGGGGACAGACATAATACTATTGTGAAAAAAAGTTCAGGTAGACGAGCCTTTAATACTAATACTTTAATACTTTAGTACTGTGTTGTAGCCATCACCATGTTGTTCAAAACTGAAAAGCGTTTACATGCTACACTCTCATGAATGTATGCCCAAACACCTTGATGAAGTTTAAATCTGATTCAAGCCTATATTTAAAATTAAGTGTAACATCAGAGGGATAGATTCAGAGACTTTTGTTTCTGCAAGAAAAAGAATATGCGGTTTATCATACTTGAGATGATGTTGCACTGCATCACGGTTGGCATTTCCAGATAGGATGTAAGAATAGTTTTTTACATATCGAGGATTAAAAGAAAAAGACTACACCTGCGGTTTATATTAAAGCCCGATGCGAGGGCTTTTATTGAACCAAGGGCGTAATCTTCCTCTCAGCTTGAATGTATGTACAACGTTTTACGCACAAATTCAACATAGAATGGTAAAATAAATTAGTAATAAATTTTATAAACTCGCTAAACATTTTGTAAATTTGAAAAAAAAAACTAAACATGCCATGATATTCATTATAAACTTCATACAATATTTGATTTATTTGTTCTAATTTTATAATAATTTTAATTAGTTTACGAGCGATTATTTTACAGGCGGTAGAGTAGAATATAGCAATGTTTTATAAAGCGGGCTTTTATTTCAGCCTTTAAGCCACGATAACTAGGTTGTGAAAATGTTTTTTACAATTCATTTGTACGTAAATTCATTACAAATTACAATTCATGTGTACGTACAGGTGCAAGCAAGATTTTTAGAAAATTAAAAAGATTACTTAGATATTTTTTCATATTGCTTCCGAGTTAAGGCGCAATAAAGGTTAACAACAGACCTTCGTAAATACCTGTTAAAATTCTATGTACAGCTGGGGGCGGAAGGTGTCTAGAGGTTTATACGCTAGCAGTGTCAAAACACCGTGACCCCTAATGGTGGTCAGCCTTCAAACAATTATTTCTAGCCATAAACATTTTCAAAGCCTACTTTAGTATTTAAGTCTCGAATAGTATTTAAGCTATTAAAATCGTACTATAAAAATATAATCGGTACATAAATTTTCGTATGACATAATTTCCCGGGTAGCCCGTCGTGTGTGGTGCAAATAGTAATTGAGCCTTCCAGATCGAGGTATTTAGATCTAGCTGGTCCAAGTTGCTATTTTATTTCTAATAATAAACGGAATTAAAGCCAACCAAACCAACTATTTTTTCGTATGACACAATTCCCCGAGTAACCAGTTTAAAATTATTTGATCTGGCTGGAACAAATTGCAATTTCGTTTCGAATAATGAACACATTTTTTCGTATGACACATTTTTCCGTGAAACCCACGTGATGTGCGAATAGTATTTAAGCCTTTCAGTTTGAATTTATTTGATCTAGCTGGACCAAATTGCAATTTATCGTATGACCCATTTTCTTGTGTACCCCGTGTGATGTGCGAATAGTATTTAAGCCTTTCAGTTTGAATTTTTTTGATCTAGCTGGACCAAATTTCAATTTATCGTATGAAACATTTTCCTGTGTAACCCGTGTGATGTGCGAATAGTATTTAAGCCTTTCAGTTTGAATTTATTTGATCTACCTGGACCAAATTGCAATTTTGTTACTAATAATAAACATTATTAAAGCCTACCAAATCAAATTTTAATCAAAATCGTACTAGAAATGGTAATTAGTACGCAATTTTCACTATTTTTTCGTATCACATAATATCCCGTGACCGCGTAACCCGTGTATGTTGCAAATAATTATTTGCTGATTTTAATTAATAAATTAAAATATTGAAAAAAAAATCACCATAACTCCCCATGAAAATGCATAAGTAAAGTATTATAAAAATTTCTTATGTATCGGATTTTATTATCGTATTATTTGGTGGTGTACACGTATTTATTTTTGAATAACATATAACATGATTTCCCGTGTGATCCGTGTGTGGTGCGGTTAGACACTCCCAACTAGAAAATAAAATATAAGTACATACAAGATTTACAATTATACATTAAGTTTCAAAATTGTACATATAGTACAGTAACTGAACATGAAAAAAGACCCAAACTTCTGAATTCTTTGAACCTCCATCGATGAAAAATTTTTCATGAAAATTGGGAATTAAATTCATCTTTTTCTTAACTTCAAAGGTGACATAAGCCCGAATTGCGTTTTTTGTGTTTAAGGGGTAAACGAAAACTGAAGGTAAAAAACGAACGTCTACCGAAGCGACAGAAAACTTAATTTTCATTTAATAATCTCACTAGTAGTAACTGGACGAACGAAAGCGGGGACAGCTATTACACAATTTAGGACAAACTCATACGCATTAGTAGCACACAACAGTTTTTGTAACAAATACCCAAAAATTTGTTATTCTCAAAAACATACAACAAACTAAATACCAAAACTTTTAAAAATATTAAAATGCATATTTTTAAATCAAAGCAACCTAGTTTTTGGTATGAAATTTGGTGGTTGTCATGGTTAAAAATTTCATAAAATTATCAAATTTAAATTTGAATAAAATTACAGAACCTCCTTGATAAAATAAGTATTTTTGTTTTTTTGTTCTCTGTTTGTATATACTTAGCACCAATACTTTTTTTTAACCAATATATGATTATTGATTACCAATATCTTTGTGGTGTTGTTAGATCCCAAGATTTCTCCAATTCTATTACCCAATCTTTAATTATTCAAAAACCCTTATTCCCAAATATATACAAACTCGTCAAAATGCAGCACAAGACTTTATAACAATTATTTTGAACAAAATAATTTATTCGATTAATATATTTTGTAATCAATAATTTTTAATTATGATTTGAAACATCAATTTGTTGACTTTTATAATTAATGGTAAATGTTCTGACCAATAGTAAAATTATTTGATTATATAACGACTTTCATTTTTGATTCCCCTAATTATTATAAATTAAATAAATGAATATATGTTTTTATAAACTAACACTCCTCATAACTAATGTATAACTCCCCATAACGATAAATTAAAACAAGAGTTTTATAATTAAAGAGGTTTTGACGGTCCATAACAGTGTCATATCCGAATATAACACCACAAAATAAGTTACTTGGAGAGAATAAAAAAGTTGTGTGAACATGATTTTTATGTAATAAATGCACACCTTACGAATTTCACTGTACGAATTACAAACAAAAAAATATTTTGTTCAAAAACCGGCTTTGATTAGGAAAACAACGGGTTTTTAAATGCACATTTTTTACCGGTTTTGCAAACCGTACTTGCATAGCGCAGATACATCAATCTCGGTCAAGAGGGATAAACACTTGCTCTACCGTAAAACATTAGTCCAATCAAGATCATTAAAAAAAGAGTCAATAATCCTCAAAATACGGGGAAAATTCATATTCATAATGAAATTTTTTATTTTAACAAATCTTAATTTTGTGGAGAAAGTTCAAGAATGTTTTCCACTTCATTTTAACATTTATTTTATCTACTACCACGCACAAAACGTTAAGGAAATTCTTACCTGTAATCTTTCTTTTAAATGAGTTTGTATATGATAGTTAAAAGCTGATTTCTCTAAATATTCTTTATCACATTCAGAACATTTAAACAGCATTTCACGTGTATGTTTATTTATATGTCGTCTAAGTTCACCTTTGGTTACTAACTTCTTATCACAAAATTTACAAGAAAACTGAAAATAAATAGAAGATAACGTTAAAATTTTGTTAAATGCTTTTTAAAATTTGCTAGTGCCAGTGATGAGAACATTCCAACGAGCTACAAATAATAATCAAAAGGTTTGAAAAATTAAGATAATTATTTGAAACGATATTTCCAAAAAATAAGAGCAGTTACCGAAAATGCGAATTTAACGGTTCTACAACTGTCGAAGGGGGTGACAGGAGATATTAAACCACACATATTACAATACACATTCTCGTAATTCAGATTAGGAACTGACAGTGAAATCCCGAATGGGTTGGACATAAGATTAACACTCTTTCGCTGAAAAACGTGTCGTTAGAAAAGAATAAATCAGAAAAAATATCAAGGAGCCCTCCGAGTTCAAATCCAACTACTTAACAAGTCAACTCGGCTTAAACTCTTTAACGGTGTAAGTCTCTTTGAAGAATTCAAATTCGTTATTAATTTTTACTAATTCATACAACATTTAATTTTTTTTTCAAACTAACCATTACATCGTGAACCTGTAATTTTCATCGTGTATGAATTTACATTTGAGCTATCAGATTTGTTTTCCATGGACATACATTTTTTTGGACAGAGTGAACATCGAAACAACTCTTCAAACTCCTTGGCAATATTGACATTAAATTGAAAACTATATTTAAACTTGAAAAAATTAAAGATCACGTTTAATGCCTTAAAAATAAATTTTTGTTTGAAAGACGTTGTAATCGATTTAAACTTACCATCATTCTTTCCGGGTCATGAGTTCGTTTGTGCAATTGCAAAGTTTTTTTTCGCCCAAATTTTTTACAGCATTCTGAACATTCATATTTTTGCTCATCCGAATGGCTTTCCATATGACGATTGAGCGTAGAATTGAAATCAAACTTTTTATTACAAATTTTACATTTGTAACGCTCGTTCGACGTAACGTTCGACATCTTTAAAAAAATAAAAATTATTGTTAGTAATATGTATTGCTCTTAAATGTAGTTTAACGTTTTAATTAATTATTAATTCATATATACATATTGTAATAAACTCACCTGACCGGAGTTCCATTATTACAAATAATTAAACTTCGACCAGAATGGGTTAATATAATTTACTCATACATAACCAATACATTTTGCATAAAAGTTTTAAACATTCAAACTATTGCAAAGAAATGGATTAAAGAATGAGTTAACTAATACATTTTGCATAAATTAATGCAAAGTAAATTTGTTATAGAATGAGTTCACTAATACAAATGTTGACATTAATGCAAGTATGAATTAAAGGAGGTGTGGCCAATCATTCATGATGTATGTACTTCGAATATTGTTTTCTAGAAAAGTACAGTGAGAAACAACAACTGATTAGCAGAAGTTTCTTCTCATTTATTTTTGGATATAAATAAGTGAACAAAATATCAGATAGTCAGTTTATATTTGCAATTGAAAGTGTTTATAAATATTCGCAAGTATAAGGAATAATCGGGTGGTACTTGAGCTTGGGTACTAATAGTGAAATTTGAACCTAGTGGAATAGTAAATACAGATTTTACGATTCCGAATATCATTGATTCAAATTGTGGAAAAGCGGTGAAATTTATCGTACATAAATTGGAGAGGACCCTAGAATTTATTGTAATTAAAATTAAATTAAAGTTGCTGTAATTTATTGATTAATAAAGTTGGAGATTTTATTAACTAAAGATCCGTCTTTTTACTGTCGTATTTGCTCAATAATCGAAAAAAACCGACGCAGAGTCGTTACAATATTTAAATAACAATTAATAATTTTTAATTATAATTTAGCAATAACAAAAATAAAATATTCAAATGGTTAACAATTTGCCACAAAAAATAATAGTACATTATGATGCTAGGACGTAAAGCTAAAGATTTTGGACGGATGTGGAGTTTGCAAATCGAGGCGCTAGCCGAGATTTGCACCCACATTAAGTCCAAAATAGCTTACGTCCGTGCATCATATACTATTTTTTATTCGCCGCAAGCAAAATATTTTAAGAAAAGTTGTTTATTCTAAATTAAAATTACAAATTTTCATAAATTTTAAAATCAAAATATGTGGAACAAGTAACCTTTGAAAAAATATTTATTATTTTTTCCAAATTCTATGACAACAAATGATAACAACTATTTTAATTGGATAATGAAATTTTGAATTTGCGGGTTGCTTTGATAAAAAAATTTATTTTTCATAGAATTTAAACAAATACAAATGCTTTTTACTTTTTTGGACGTAGCTCACAGTAATACAGTCTACATTGTACAGTAGTACAATCACAGTAATAAAGTAACACTTTAATATATAGGCGAATAAAAAATAATTTATAATTGGTAATATAATAATAATAATATAATAATTGATTTGTCAATTATTTCAATAATTTTTACATCTATTTTATTTTGTTTAAATCACGACTTAAGATTTTCTTTTGGGACATGTTGGTCATCCCCACCGCATTGCAACGTCCAACTTATCTCATACCATAAAGTTGAATTTCTTTTATTTGTAATTGAAATAAACTAAAATTGCTTATTCTACTTAATTTGAAATATCGAACTTCACCTTCTTCAAAATAACAAAATAACTGTCTTGGAAAAGATATTTATTTCCAAGTTGTCGGGTGATACTTTTTCAGTCGGTCAGTGATGTTCAATTGAGTTTAGGTAAATTCTTCGTGCATTTTTGTTTGGTTGTTTCGTGAAAGATAGACGAGTTTTAAATTTGGCACTAGTTGAACATCTTTCACGGAATCTTAAGCTAACGTTGAAAGCATTTAAAAATTGATTTTGTTTGAAAGACGTTGTAGCCGAATTAATCTTACCTGATCATGAGTTTTTTTGTGCCTTTCCAAATTTAGTTTTAACACAAATATTTTACTACATTCTGAACATTCATATGGTTTCTTATCCGAATGGGTTTCCATATGACGGTTAAAATGATAATTGAACATAAACTTCTTATTACAAATTTCACATTCGTAACGTTCGTCTAATATCTTAAAAAAAAAAATAAAAATTATTGTTAGTAATATGTATTGCTCTTAAATGTAGTTTAACGTTTTAATTAATTATTAATTCATATATATTTAAATAAAAATTAATAATTTTTAATTATAATTTAGCAATAACAAAAATAAAATATTCAACTAGTTAGCAGTTTGCCACAAAAAAAAAATAATTAATAATTGGTAATTGGTAATATACTAAAGGGTAGCGAAAATCCGAAATTCTACGTCCACGCCGTGCTACCTGGGTAACGCTAAAAGAATTAGGTTGGTGTAGTTGGGAGGGGCAGAGTAAATACTGCTTATACTCAATGATTCTGCACCATGGCGAGTCATAAAACCAAAACCAATGCAACTCAAGCGTCTGTTCTTCATGTTAGGGGCGGCTTGGAGCGGGCGTCTGTCTTGGATCAAGCGGCTCGCTATATAAATGTGTAGAAAGCGTCTGTTCTCCATGTTAGGGTGGCTTTCAGCGGGCGTCTGTCTTGGATCAAGCGACTCGCTATATAAACGTGTAAAAATGTTGTTTCTGGTGACCTTAAGATGCAGAACGAACCCATTCACGAAAATTTGGGTTGGGCGAAGCGCTAACACCCCATTTCCGTAAAAAAATTATTGTCATGAATTCTGTACACAGGCCTCAGAATATCTCGGATTCATTATTGGAACGACCTCGAAAACTGTACCCGGACTACGATTTAAAAATGGAAACCTGGAACGTGCTAAGCCTTAGAAGACCAGGAGATCTCCTAAAACTCATTCAAGTCGAGAGCTATACTCTGGATATAGTGGCATTACAAGAACTAAGATGGCCAGGCAGTGGAATCTATGAAACAGCGAAAGGATACACTCTGTATTATTGCGGTCCTCAAAACGGAGGAGAATTTGGAGTTTCTTATAAACCGTCGCGTGAATCAGCATGTTATCGACTTCTGCCCAATTAATATGCGGTTATGCACACTGAGAATCCGCACGCAAAAATTCAATGTAACGATCGTCAATGTTCATGCACCTACTGAAGATAAATCAGATGATATTAAAGACCTGTTCTTCCTAGAACTCGAAGAAGTCATCAATAACATCCCGCGGCATGATATAAAAATCGTGGTAGGTGACTTTAATGCTCAAATCAGTAGGATTGCAGAACTTAAAACACATATCGGCCCTAACAGCTTGCATCATACCAGCATCAATAACGGTTTTCGCGCAGCCGAGCTGGCTATGATGTATGATCTAGTAATTTCCAGCACTTTCTTCCCTCACAAGGGAATTCACAAGGCAACGTGGAAATCAAATGACGGAAGAACGGAAAATCAAATCGATCACGTCATGATCTCTAAGAGACATTCTACAAGTATAACTGACGTTCAATCATACAGAGGTGGTGATATGGACACCGATCATATGCTTGTCACCTTTAAGTACAAGTGCAAGTTGTCATCTACATTTAACAGACAAGCAAAAAAAACCGTGCGCTGGAATCTCGAAGCATTTAAACATCCGAAAACGTGGAATAGATATCAGGAAATAATAACTCAAAACATAGAAGAGCATGACATCTCTTCTGAGATGCCATTAAACATACAAGAAGAATGGCAAACGCTTCAATCAACCATTATAGCCGCAGCAAAAACTACAATCGGAAAACGACCACCGAAATCACATAACGAATGGTTTGACGACGAGTGCCTCCAATCCGTTGAACATAAACAACAACTGCGAGAAAAATGGTTAACAAGGAACACCCGAAGCTCCCAAGATGATTATCTATGCGCCAGGAAAGCCTCAGCAAAACTTTTACGTAAAAAGAAACACGAACACATGCAGAGCTGCATCGAAAACATCAACCAACATGCGGCCAACGAAAATTCAAAAGAGTGCTTTGCCAATGCTCGGAATCTGACAAAAGATTTCCACTCAAGTTCTACAGCCATCAAAAATGAGAATAATGAACTTACAACAAGTGAACATGATGTGCTGGCAGTATGGCGATCCCTCTTTCAAGACCTACTGAATAGGACGAATGAAATTCACCCTATTCGAGCAATTGCTCCATCAACTGAGGAGATTTTTGTCCCTTGCCCAGCAATAGAAGAAGTGGAAGCTACCATTAAAAAAATGAAAAATAGCAAATCACCAGGTTTCGATGGAATTCCCGCAGAACTTCTGAAAAATAAAGGAGCAGCTCTGGTCTCACGTATATACGATCTGATTCATGCAATCTGGAACCAAGAAGAACTACCTGCTGAATGGAAAACAGCTCTCATTGTTCCGCTACATAAGAAAGGTGACCGTCGGTGATGTTTGAGTTTAGTTAATTAATAGTTAATTGAGTTTAGTTAAGTTCTTTGTGTAGTTTAGTTTTCATTTTTGTTCGGTTGTTTCGTGAAAGATAGACGAGTTTTAAATTTGGCAGTAGTTTAACATCTTTCACGGAATCTTAAGCTAACGTTGAATGCATTTAAAAATTGATTTTGTTTGAAAGACGTTGTAGCCGAATTAACCTTACCTGATCATGAGCTTTTTTCCGGATCATGAAATCCGGATCATGAGTTTTTTTGTGCTTTTCCAAATTTAGTTTTAACATAAATATTTTACTACATTCTGAACATTCATATGGTTTTTTATCCTATGAAAAAATAAAAATTATTATTAGGAGCAGTTTAGTTATTTCTCTTAAATCTAACTAAAATTATTGAAATTATATTTATAAGATTTTCCTAATCCAAAACTCATTTATTTGATCAATAATATAAAAGTTTGAGCAGACGTAACAAAACGTATCTTAGGTTTATGAGTGTTCTTATGCATTCACTGAATCACATTACATTCATTTGATTTTTCACCGGAATGAATTATCAATCGATGATACTGAGTCTGGTTTTATGACTTTAAGACTTTTATATTTCTAAGTTTTGTTTATGTCTTTAAATGCCCCACTAGCATTTTGTTAAGGCATGCCCGATTATGATCCGGCCCGGATCAGGGTGTAATAAGGCAAGCCTAAATAGGGTATTTATATCCGGCCCCTATCAAAAATCCTATATGATTTCCCTATTATGGTATGCCCTATTTGGTCTGATTTGAGCCCTATTTCATTTGATCGGGTACATATAAGGCTGCCATATTTAATCCCTATAAAGGCAAACCCGATTTGAGCTGATCCGGGCCGGATAACAAAAACCTATGCCAACCCCATAAGTAAATTCCCTATTTAAACGGATCCGGTCCTGATGCGTATGCCCGATCACAACTTGTTTTTAATAAATAATATAGATTTACTTCATTTCATCAAAATCTTGTAAGTGTATGTGTAAATGTAAGGACATTAATATGTTATGTTTTTATTGGTTATTTCTTGTTTGTTTTCTTATAGTTGTTTCATAATTTATGCTTGAAAACAAAAGAGTTTGACAAATATTTCTTCACTATTTTGCGAGATGTTTTTCCAATGTTTACTTGATGTATTTTGTTAACAAAGATTATTACTTCGGTCTGAAAGACCTAAGTATTACATTCATGAGCCAAAATTGAAATTCTTTCCCACTTTTTTTGGCCTTTCTCGACGTTTTAGGACCTACTGATTCTAAAAAAGCAAAAAAAAAATGTACGTCTGTCTGTCGGCCATCCGTCCGGCATTATTTGAAATGATCTTTATTATTATTATTGAGAATTATGGCATTATAAGTTTGTCAAAAAAATACTGTCAAGTGTGACAAAAAATGATTTCATTTAATTTTTTAGCCAATTTTTGGGAAAAAAAAATGTAGCTGTTTTTATGACGTATATGTAATTGAAAATGAAATTGGACATGGAAATTTTTGAATTTGTTATAGTTTTTGAAATATTTTTGGAATTTTGAAAAAAGTTTGTATTTTTGATTTTGTAATAATTTTTGCAATATTTTTAGGATTTTGGAAAAAGTTTTAATTTTTGATTTTGTAAGAATTTTTGGAATATTTATTAGATAAATATATTCTATAAATATTATAAATATTTATTAGAATTTTGAAAAAATTTAATTTTTGATTTTGATTTTATAATTTTTGTAATTTGGAAAAAATTTCAATTTTTGATTTTGTAATAATTTTTGCAATATTTTTAGAATATTGGAAGAAGTTTGAATTTTTAAGAATTTTTTGAATATTGGAATTAAGATAAAGTTTAAATATTTGATTTTATTCTAATTTTTAGAATATTTTTGGAATTTTGAAAACAGTTTTAATTTTTGAGATATTGTTATAATTTTTGCAATATTTTTAGAATTTTGAAAAAAGTTTGAATTAAACTTTTTCTAAATTCTAATAATATTCCAAAAATTCTTATAAATTCAAAAAATTCAGACTTTTTCCAAAATTATAATAAACTCAAAAATTTTCAAAATTTTAAAAACATTCCAAAAATTCTTACAAAATCAAAAATTGAAACTTTTTTCAAAATTCTAAAAATATATTTAAAATTCAAAAATTCTATTTTTCAAAATTCTAAAAATATTCCGAAAATTAGAATGATATCAAATATTAAAACTTTTTCTAAATTCTAATAATATTCCAAAAATTCTAAAAAATTCAAACTTTTTTCATAATTCTAAAAATATTGCAAAAATTAGAATAAAACCAAATATTTAAACTTTTTCTAAATTCTAATAAAATTCCAAAAATTATAATAAAATCTAAAATTTTTTTTTTTTTTTTAATAAAGTGTGTTGTGTAATAGGGTTTAGAATATGTGTCACAACAACACATAAATACCTTTTAAGACCTAGGTCTAGACCTGGGGCCCACAACAACTGGCGTTCTAAGGTGTAGATTAACGCTTTTTTTAAACATCTGTGGGTTGAAGCCACCTGAGACTACGTGTTCCGGCAAACTATTCCATTTGTACGCAGTTCGGACAAAGAAATCTCTCTGCGATCTGCCAGTATGACAGCGCGGGATCTTTACCGTTTCACTGGTTGCGGCAGCCGATTGCCGAGTGGAACGGGGGTAAAAATAAGTTTGAGGCATGATGCCGCTGACTTCATCTGAGCACTGCTGATGACGATATTTGTAAAAAACAACGAGGTCAGCAACAGTGCGACGATGTTGTAGGGAATCAAGTTTTGATGTCAAAGTTCGATCACCTACAATTCGTATAGCTCGCTTTTGAACAGAGTCCAAGAGGGCCAAGATGGAAACAGAGGCAGCACCCCATACAGGGACGAATATAGGACTTATAAACATGGAGCAATTGGTATGGAGTGAAAATTTTTTTGCATCTATTTAGGAGGCCGAGTTTTTTAGACGCGCTTTTTGCCATCGCCATTACATGATCGTTCCAGAGTAGGTCATTTGAAACTGTGACACCCAATAAACGAATGTTTTTACATTCACCTATTGGTTCATCACACATACTAAATAAAATATCTTTGGGGAACTCGGTCTTTAATCTGGAAACAATCAACAGCTGTGTTTTGGTGGAGTTGAAATTGACAAGGTTTTGGTCACCCCAGTCGGCGACTTTATTCAGGTCTTTGTTCACGTTTATGGCAGCGAAAAATTCCAAAAATTCTTACAAAATCAAAAATTGAAACTTTTTTCAAAATTTTAAAAATATATTTTTTAAAATTCAAAAATTTTGTTTTCAAAATTCTAAAAATGTTCCAAAAATTAGAATAAAATCAAATATATAAACTTTTTCTAAATTCTAATATTCCAAAAATTCCTAAAAATTCAAACTTTTTCCAAAATTGTGTTCAATTTTTTACTTCGTTTTTCAATTACATTTACGTCATAAAAAGGAAAATATTTCACACACAATTAATTTTACTTTTTTCCAAAAAATTGGGTAAAAAATAAATCAAAATCTTTGTTTTGACACACTTGACAACATTTTTTTGACAACAAAAACGTTTTTTACATCAATATTAGATCGCTTATAAACCAAAACTTAGCCTACATTTCTAGCGAAGTATAAGAAAACAAAAACTTTTTTTTCTATATAAACAAAAGTTAGGATGCATTTCTAGCGAAGTATAAAAAAACAAAAACTTTTTTCTTATATAAACAAATTCCTATATAAACATCAACTCCTATATAAACAAAAATTTGTTCGATATCTGTTTGAAATTAGTTTGTTTTGTTTACACTAATCTGATACATCAGATTCTACTTGTACACAAAACTGTCTGATCTCGAGATCTACCTATTTCTAGCGAACATTTTTCCGCTCGGACTTTTTATTCCCCTAATTATTATAAATTAAATAAATGAATATTTGTATTTATAAACTAAAACTTCCCTCCGTAATGGTTTCAACAATAAAAATTTTTAAAATGTAAAAAAGATGCAAAGACTCCGAAATAGACCGTCTAATTAACAACAAAACAAATTTTCACGAGTATGGATCTTCACGTGACGCTTGAATTCGCTTTTTTCTTCAAACTCCTTGGCATTATTGACATTAAATTGAAAACTATATGTAAACTTAAAAAAATTAAAGATCACGTTGAATGCTTTTAAAAATTGATTTTGTTTGAAAGACGTTGTAGCCGAATTAACCTTACCTCAATTCGTATTCTTTCCGGATCATGAGTTTGTTTGTGCCTTTCCAAATTTTGTTTTGACACAAATATTTGACTACGTTCTGAACATTCGTATCGTTTCTCATCCTATGAAAAAATACAAATTATTATTAGGAGTAGTTTAGTTATTTCTCTTAAATCTAATTAGAATTATTAAAATTGCATTTATAAGATTTTTCTAATCCAAAACTCATTTATTTGATTAATATTATAAAGTTTGAGTAGACGTTACAAAACGTATCTTAGGTTTATGAGTTTTCTTATGCATTCACATTACATTCGTTTGATTTTTCACCGGAATGAATTATCAATCGATGATACTGAGTCTGATTTTTATGACTTTTATAGTGAACCTAGACAAATGTCCACTATTCCCAATATAAATTAATATTGGTCAAACATCTGTGAGATAAAACAAGATATATCACATTCAAAACATAACTAACAAAAAACCATAAAACAAGTAAACAAATTTATTTGACCGAATGTTTCGTGATGAAATCAAATTACATATTATATGTGTCGGCATTTCTTACATTGAAAAACAAATTATGAAATTATAAATTAAATATTTTACAAAAAATATTAATTATTGAAATGCATATACAAGCTATAAATTACTAATTAGTTATAGCTAAATTTGTTGTTGTAAGTAATGTTAATTATTTGTATATAAGAAATTGCTTTGAATGAATAAAATCAGATTCAAATTTGATACTAATTGGAATAGAACGTAATAGAACTAATTGGAATGTTTGGTATGAAAAAATTAAGATTGAAGATTTTGATGTTATTTTTAAATTGGACACAGGCGCGGATGTAAATATTTTGTCATTGAAAATATTGATAAACAAATTGATAACAATTTCGTTGTAAAGCCGGTTGATTTAAATCTAATTTCTTTTGGTGGTTATATTAAGCCAATTGGATCAGTAATGCTTTATATACAAGTAAAAGATAATTTCTACTATGAAAAATTTCTAATGCTAGATGTGAATTCTAAACCTATTTTAGGACTTTCGTCGTGTATCAAAATAGGCCTTATTAAAAGAATTGAAATCATTATAAGTGCCGTAAAGGAAAATTTTATTTCTGAAAATAAGGATATTTTTTCGGGTTTGGGTAAGTTTTCAGATAAATGTAGATTAGAATTAAAAGATAATGCCAAAAGATAATGACATTCCTCGAAGAATTCCAATGAAATTGAAATTGCCTTTAAAAGAAAAATTACTTAGTTTAGAAAAAGATAATATTATCAGTCGTGTAGACTACGCAACTGATTGGGTTAATAGTTTAGTCATTGTAGAGAAGAGCGACAAGTCTATTCGTCTCTGCCTGGACCCAAAGTTGTTGAATGAAAACTTAAAAAAATAATGTTTTCTGTTTTTTCTCAATATAGCCCCTGAACTTTTTCAAAAATTAAACACTAAATATTTTGCAGATATACCACCAGGTGTTTTTATTTATATCGACTACATATTGATTTCTTCTGAAACCAAAGAAGAACATTTTAAAATTTTAAAACAAGTACTAGATAGAGCTCGAAAATATAATATAAAATTTAATAAAAACAAACTACAGTTTTGTGTGGATAAAGTGAAATATCTAGGACATATATATTCTAAAGATGTTATTACACCCGATCCTGATAGAATTCGAGCCATCAACGAAATTTCAATTCCAAAAGATAAAGGAGAATTACAAAAAATCTTAGGTGTTATTAACTATTTGAGAGATTTTGTTGGCTGAAACAACAACACCACTTCGAAATTTATTAAAGAAAAATATCTCGTTTCTATGGCTTCCGATTCACACTGAATCACTTAGTAAATTAAAAGACATTATAAGTGAGGCCCCAGTTTTAAGCATTTTTGACCCTAGCTTAAAAATTACAATTCAAACTGATGCCTTTCAGTCTGGTATTGGTAGTTGCTTATTGCAAAATCATAAACCGATTTGCTATGCTTTTAAAAGCCTAAGTGAAAGTGAAACAAAATACGCTCAAATTGAAAAAGAATTTTTAGCAATTTTGTTTGCCTGCAAAATGTTCCATAATTATATTTATGATCGTCGTATTGAGATTCACTCAGATCACAAACCTTTGGCTGCAATCATGAAAAAAGATTTGCATAAAATCAATTCGGTGCGATTACAAAAAATAAGACTAAAATTGTCAATTTACGATATTGAAGTTATTTATGTACTGGGAAAAGACTTCTTTAAAAAGATTTCTTTATCAAGAAATTTTATTGTTGATAGTAAAGATGTGGTTGTAGATTTAAATGTTATGATACACAGTATAAATATAAGTGATTGTAAAGAAGAACTTTTTAGAAAACATACTTTAGATGACCCTACATTAATAAAGTTAAATATGTTTTATCATACCGGTTGGCCGAATGATAAATCTAAAGTCCCTGAGAATTTAAAATTTTATTTCAATAAAAGAAATGAAATTAGTGTAAATAACGATTTAGTTTATTATAACAATAGAATTATGGTTCCTAATAAATTAAAAGCAATTGTTTTAAATATTTTACACGAAGTACACTTTGGAATTATTAAAACTAAATTGCGTGCTAAATCCTTATTTTATTGGCCTAGTATGGACTTAGACATAGAAGAAATGATTGCTCGTTGTAAAATTTGTGAAAAATTTCGACCTTCGAATAATAAACAAACTATGATTGCACACGAAATACCTGAACTGCCATTTCAAAAGGTGTTTAGTGATATTGCGGAGTACGGTGGTAAAATTTTTTTGATTGTACGAGATTATTTTTCAAAATGGTTGGAGTTAATTGAATTAAATGATAAGACTTCAAAAGAATTAATTAAATATTTTAAAACAATTTTTTCAGTTCATGGCATTCCTGAAATATTAATTGCCGATAATATGCCATATAATAGTTTAGAGTTTAAAAAATTTGCAGATCAATATAATTTTAAAATTGTGACTTCAAGCCCTTTATACCCGAGATCAAATGGGATGGCTGAAAAGCTAGTTGATATTTCAAAGCGAATTCTAAGGAAATGCTTCGAAACACATTTTAATTTGGAATTGGCTCTTTTAGAGTATAGAAATACCCCCATTCCATCTATTGGTGCATCTCCAGCACAAATTTTAATGTCACGTCAAACTAGAACTAGATTGCCTATAGCTAATTTTCTATTAAAACCAAAAATTATAACTAATGTCGATAAAAAATTAAAACTTAACACGAAAAAATACTGCAAACAGTTTAATAAAAATGTTAAAAAGAAAACTGAAGTCAATTTTAAAACAAATGATAAAATAGTTTTCCAGCGTGGTAAGACTTGGGAGCCTGCAACAATTATAGATAAATATCACACTCCTAGATCTTACACATTAAAAGATACTAGAGGTCGCGTTCTACGTAGAAATTCGATTCATATTAGAAAATCTTTAAATAATCCAATTTATAAACCAATAGTTGAAGATGAGCCCAACATAAAGAATAACAGTTTGCAAAATAAAAACCAAGAATCGGGAAATTTTTGTTCTGATCAGAATATGAGTAATAACACAAACAATGCAACAGCATCAAAGTATGGAAGAATTTACAAAGAACCAAGTAGATTAATTTACAAATGAATTTTTTATTAATACATTCTAAATAAAATAGAATTATTATTTAGGGAAATATTTAGAAATTAATTAGTTAAGTTTAAAAATATAAAAAAAAAAAAAGGAATTAAAAGATTGAAATTAAATTAAAATTTAGTTGCTATATATTTTGGAATAAAAACTTGAGTTTAAGTAATTATATTGTAAAATGTAACAATAGTTATTTTAAAAAAATTATAATACTTATTTCAAAATTGAAAGGGAGATGTTGTGTATCTCACTGTATGTAAAACAAGTTTAGTTACATACTTATATATTAGTGTTAGTATAATTATTGTATCAAATAATATAAATTGAAATACACATCGAGACACAGTCTCTTTCACTGTCTTTTTATATACATCAGATAATGTTCCGGTGGGAAACCAACCCTAACTTGACACTAGAATGAAAGTGATATAGATCAAAATACCGTACTGTCAATTTTATATTTGATATTAGCGTTATAGTTTTTAAAATGAAAATTACAACCCAGAGAATTTCAAAAAAGATTTAGACCAGCCCTGCCACTGTTTTTTAACAGCATAAAATATTTATGAGTTTTATTCTATATCGTCTTTTTACAGAAACTCTCACGAGAACCAAACTACTACGTTGACTACGTTTTTCTTGTCCTATTACTTTATAATGCTATGCTAAATAAATTTGATTTGTTAATGCTATGCTAGCTAAATTTAATTTGTTAAAGTTCAGAAATGATTCTTACAAGCTAAAAATCACAAGAAAATAAAATGTTTACGAATTCCATAAAATGACATTTCACCTATTGATCCACTATTACAAACCATAAACCCGTTGTATCTATTTCCTGCTACAGTAGCTAAAATAACCTCTGCTTCCACCTGGGGGAATAGGTTGCACTACTAAACGTTATAACTGATATGTCTTGGATGTAGCTTCTATGCCCTACCATGTATACTTATGCTTCAACATAAACACCAACCGGAGAGTATTCTCCACTTTAGGAAAGCCAGGCAGACCGATTGGGATCTTTTTAAAGTACATCTTCGGGATAATGTAGGAGTGTGTGAAAGGATCAACTCCACAATGGAACTTGACTTTGCGGCAAACCACATGCAAGGTGTTATGACTGAAGCATATACCACCGAAACTCTCTAATTGCTAACTCTAAAATGATGAGGAATTAAATTCGCAAGCTCTTTTTAGAATTCTGCGGTGCACAGTTTTTGAGTTATTGCCAAAAAAGTGCAAAATTCAAACCGTTCCGACACCTACGTTTCGATGGTGATTGACAGAAAATTTGAAAAAATTAACAAAGTCAGGAAGATTGGTAAATTTTGAATGAAAATCATAGCGAAGCCTCATATAATTATATTTCTGTGTGTTTAGGGGATGAGTTGGGGAGAATAAAAAAACCCATTTTTGACACAAATGAGTGGGGTATCATATGAGGGAGCACTTAATTTAAGAAACATTACAACTTTTTTTAGTGTTTTGCAATGCAGTTTTTTTGTTATTGTAAAATATATTTTGGGTATGTAGCCTCCCCACCCCTTTAAATTTCGGCACTTGATTGACCGCAAAAATCAAATTTAAACCACTTACAAGCTGGTGTAATTGAATCTTTCTTGAGTTACCATAAACAGCTATGGATAAGATTTAACCTGAAGCAACGTTTTTGGTGTGATTTTTTATCAATGTACATATTTATGTAAGTGATTGTAATTTACTATTGATATTTACGATTAAACATTTATTTTGTTATGCGTCTATGGTCTGGCAATATAAAAGGTTCTTTTATATTTACGGAACCCATGGCGAGTGAATTCTACTCGCACTTGTCTGTCCTTTTTTCGTTTTCGATTCTACAATATTGCACATTATACAGTGACATCGACGTCATCTAGAGCCAGAGGATTAACACAACAACCTCCGCTACAAGAGTAACAAGACCATCCGTCGTATAACAAAATCAGGGAAAAATATAATAGATCTCTATATCGCAGACCCACATGGGCTAGCTAACTGATTAGCTCAGCTTCGAGACCCCTTAATATAAAAAAATCAATAATCCTCAAAATACAGAAAAAATTAATTCATATTGAAAGTATAATATATTGAGTATTTTCCTTAAAATATTTTGACAGATAAAATAGTTGATTTTAAATCCGTAGGGCCAAAGGGAATTTATGTTAATACAAAATCTTCAGTTTTTGTATGAAAAGTGTTAAAAAATAATTTAAAAATTTAACTAGGAATTGTTAATAACATTTATACAATTAGTATAAACTGGTAAAAGATATTCAATAAATTTATGTTTAGGGTGACCAGACGTCCTCTTTTGAAGCCAAAAAAATGTGTCCGGTTTCTTTTTTCAAAATAATGCTTTTTGTCCTCTTTTTGGCCATTCATCAAACATAAATCGTCAAACATCTTAGATATTTATTTTTTGAATAAAGTTTATCAGCGTGAAAAAACTTTTATTCATGATGATTTGAGCAACTTTTTGCTATTAATTTGTAATGCTAAAGCATAAACGCCCATTTAATCACAAATAAAAATGGTTCACGTAGAACGATAACAATTATCACCGGATGTTCTGTGCTGTTTGTTATTTGTATTTTAATATTATTGAAATCACAAATTTTAACAGATGCTCGTATTTAAATTTGCTCGTAATCAAGGCAATCAAACACTATTCCCTGTCTTGTTACAATATTTTGAAAAAGAAACAGGATCAATATCGCCAATATCAATATCGCCGCAGGAGGGATCGATTTTGATCGATTATGATCAATGTTGATCTACGGGTCTGACTACCCTGCGTACTCCAGTCCCTGCCATTGACATATGAGTTAGCGTGAGATATCACATACCACTGGCAATGGCAGGAGATGTCATTAGCCAAGATGATATCTTAGGGTGCTGGCGGACGAACTTTAATTAGTCAACGGCAGCACTTCCAGTCTTAGCTGGGCAGCGTTCCGTAGCGGCACCGCTCATTAGCTCTTCCGAGGAATCGAACCAACACGTAGTTATGTGTGGGCTTTGTGCCTTGATTAAGGTGGTGGGCGGTGCGTCTGGGGTGCGCTGCATCAGCTGGATTATTGGCATTTAGTTTTGTTTTGTTTTCTGCAAATTTCTCACAATTTGTTTTTCACTTATTATTTTGTTATTATTTCTTCATCTTATCATGAAATATTGGCATATGTCATATTTTGTAGTATGATAGGATTTTTTACTTAGTTATGCATTTTAAAATAAAACACAAAAAAATAAAATAAACATTTTGATATATATATGGCAGTACAACCGAAAAAAAATAAGTCTGCAAGTGGTAAAGCAAATTTGCGCAATCCACCCGCCCATAAAGCGGCATGTCCACGGAATTTGCAGGGACAAAACATATATGAATCAATAAAAAATTTTAAAATACATGTTCAAAACATCTGCGGATTGAACGCTAACCATGACCACGTGCAACATCATCTTGAGCACGATAAACCGAACATTCTATTCCTTACAGAAACACAAGTTTCTGAAAATTTTCTCTTTATAGAATCGCTTAATTCCAAATATAGGCTCGAATCAGCTTTCAAACTCCATCAGGGCGTGTGCGCATTCATTCATGAGAGTGTTGCGTACACGCGCTTTCCAAATTTTGAACTTCACGGTGACGGCTTCAATACAATGGTTTTAAAGATTTGTCTTCCAGAAATGACTTTTTTTACAATAGCTTTTTACCCAAACTTTTTTAATATACTGACAAAAATTATGGACGAGATTAGAGCAAAGTCCCCTAATTGTGAAGTTATCGTTACCGGTGACTTCAACGTCCACAACAAATCATGGTTGGAATTCTCCAAATCGACCGACGATGTTGACAATAGTGGAAAACTGGCAGAAATTTTTGCCGCGTCTCAGGGCCTATTCCAAATTGTTAAAAGCCCGACTTTCACTCCCCGTAATGGCGGTGATAATAGTTTTCTACTAGATCTCTATCTTACCACAATGCCAGATATTACGAGTGTCGATGTTGCGAAAGGTAATATTGGAAATTCTGATCATTATTTAATCTCATCAGTTATCAAAACTGATTTACTTAAAACTACAGCTCCCAAACCCCGTAAAATATTTCACTACTCAAAAATGGATAAGAGTGGTCTTCAAAATTTTTTCCATGGTTTCCCTTTCGACCGTCATTGTTTTTACACTGACAATGTAAATGTTTCTGCTCAAAACTTTACAGAAACCATCCAATTTGCTATCAATAAATTTGTCCCTTTCTCCATAGTAAAACCCAAACAAAAATACTTGTATTCGAAAGCTGCCAAAACGGCACTTAGAAACAAACGTAGATCATTTAACATATGGATTCATAACAAAACTCCCACTAATCGATCCCAATATCTGAAGGCCAACAAAATATCTAACCAGATTATCTCAAACGAAAACTCTGAAATTGACAGAGCGAAAGCTTCAAAACTTACGTCTATGTCTATTTCTGACAAGAGTTTCTACAGTGCCATTAATTCTTTAAATTCTGGTACAAAATTTTCTATTCCCCCTATTATTGATGGTGATTTAATCGTCAATGATCCCGCAAGAAAAGCTAACTTGTTCGCTGAACGCTTTGCTCTGAACTCCACTGTTTTGGAAACTCCTAAAGAAATACCCCAAATCCAGTCTTCAGGAGTTAATATGAATGAACTTCACTTCAAACCCAAAATAGTCGCTAAACTTTTAAAGGGGTTAAACATCAACAAAGCATCAGGAATGGACAATATTCCACCCATTATTTTAAAAACCTTTTCCAAAGAACTTGCACCAACTTTAACTAAAATATTCTACCAATCCTACAAATCTGGTATATTTCCCTCGTGCTGGAAGTTGGCAAATGTCCAGCCCGTCCCCAAAAAGGGACCAAAATCCGATATCTCAAATTATAGGCCAATAGCTTTACTATCGGTCCTATCCAAAGTCTATGAGCATTATATTAATACACATATTTCAAAATTTCTGGAAGAAAATCATTTAATATCCGACAGCCAATACGGTTTTCGAAACAAAAGATCAACTACCGATCTATTAAACTATGTAGCGCATTGTTGGAACAGAATACTTGATAAAGGTGGTGAAACATACGTTATCGCTTTAGACATCTCCAAGGCATTCGATCGAGTCTGGCATGCCAACTTAATCAACAAGCTCGTTGCGTACGGTTTTCATCCCAATGTTGTGAAGCTGATTCAAAATTTTCTATCCGACCGATACATTTCGGTAACCTTAGACGGATATTCTTCTGAGTCTAAACTAATTAACGCTGGTGTACCCCAAGGCTCAGTATTGTCCCCAACCCTATTTTTGATTTATATCAACGAATTGTTGAAAATCACCAGCAACCCAATAAATAGTTTTGCAGATGATAGTACTCTGCACAAGTCGTTCGAGCCCCTTCCTTCAAAAGGTAAAATGCACGAACGAATTAATCCTGCCCGGAGAGACGCTGCCATAAACGTGAACAAAGACCTGAATAAAGTCGCCGACTGGGGTGACAAAAACCTTGTCAATTTCAACTCCACCAAAACACAGCTGTTGATTGTTTCCAGATTAAAGACCGAGTTCCCCAAGGATATTTTATTTAGTATGTGTGATGAACCAATAGGTGAATGTAAAAACATTCGTTTATTGGGTGTCACAGTTTCAAATGACCTACTCTGGAACGATCATGTAATGGCGATGGCAAAAAGCGCGTCTAAAAAACTCGGCCTCCTAAATAGATGCAAAAAATTTTTCACTCCATACCAATTGCTCCATGTCTATAAGTCCTATATTCGTCCCTGTATGGAGTACTGCTGTCAAGTTTGGGGTGCTGCCTCTGTTTCCATCTTGGCCCTCTTGGACTCTGTTCAAAAGCGAGCTATACGAATTGTAGGTGATCGAACTTTGACATCAAAACTTGATTCCCTACAACATCGTCGCACTGTTGCTGACCTCGTTGTTTTTTACAAATATCGTCATCAGCAGTGCTCAGATGAAATCAGCGGCATCATGCCTCAAACTTATTCTTACCCCCGTTCCACTCGGCAATCGGCTGCCGCAACCAGTGAAACGGTAAAGATCCCGCGCTGTCATACTAGCAGATCGCAGAGAGACTTCTTTGTCCGAACTGCGTACAAATGGAATAGTTTGCCGGAACACTTAGTCTCAGGAGGCTTCAACCCACAGATGTTTAAAACAAGCGTTAATCTACACCTCAGAACGCCAGTTGTTGTGGGACCCAGGTCTAGACCTAGGTCTTAAAAGGTATTTATGTGTTGTTGTGACACATATTCTAAACCCTATTACACAACACATTTTATTAAAAAAAAAAAAAAAAAAATATCAAAGTATTTCAGCACTTAGCAAAGTAGTAGCATTAATGTACTTAAAGATGAAACTGCTAGTACTATATTTGAATTTTTATCCTCTATTTTAGTAAAACATGATATATCTGCTAAATGCACTGCTGTGTCGGGTGATAATTGTAACACAAACTTTGACGGACAACAAAGTACAGGTACAAATAATGTGTTTTTCAAATTGTAGTCAAATGGTCTACCCAATTTAATCGGAATTGGATGCCTTGCCAATATGCTTCATAACAACGTACAGTTTGAATTCGATGGATTACCAATAGCTTTAGGACAGTATAATTATGAAAACTTAAAATAATTTTTCAGTTGAGGCTGGACATACTGAAAACTAAGCACATTTTGCGAGTTTGTTGACATCCCGTACAAACAGTTACTCAGCCATTCAAAAACTCGATGGCTTTCATTACTCCCGTGTGTCCATTGTCCAACGCGTACTGGAAATATATGATGGTTTAAAATCGTTAATTTCAATAGACAATAGCGAAAATGATTTTACACTAGTGGAAAAACCCCATTTTCACAAAAATAAAATTGAACCTGCTTGCAAATAAACTTTTTATGTTATCGTAGGAAAAAAGTTTTTTCATTGTGCATGGTGCATGCATTCATTCTAAGATAGCATAAATGTAATTTTTTTTAAGAAAATGTTTTTTCTAAGCTGGGAAATAAAGTGGACCTTTTCTGATAACTTTTAAAAATATTGACCCCACCTCCTCTTCCAATAAAAATGTGTCCTCTTTTTTGTAATGCTCGATCTGGTCACCTTATTTATGTTAAATCGATGTTTTTGGTTGCCCGTAGTGATGTTTAGTTACTGGAAAATCTACAGTTTTATTTATGAAAAGTGCCGAAAATTATTTAAAATAGTTAAACAATAAACTAAACTATAAATTAATAACAATATTAATACAAGTGGTGTGTCTAAATTTGTGAAATATATTCAATAAATTTATGTTAAAATCAATGTTATGTTGCTGTATGTAATCTGTCGTTACGTCGTTATATATCTGTATGTAATCTGTCGTTACGTCGTTATAATCTGTCTAATGATAATTAGAAATCAGTAATTATGTATTTAAATTTACTGCAAAACCAATAATAATGCAAATATATTAAAAATAATTTCAAGACAACGCAAAATGGGCTTAAATTGCAAGAAATAACAATTATTTAAGGTTTTCGAAATACAAATGAGCTGATCACAAATGTCAAGTTTTTTTTAGGGGAAAAAGGTGTACTAACAACAAAAAATATTGACTTTAACATAATTTATTGAATATATTTAACCAAGTTAAACATTCCCCTTGTATTAATATTATTATTAGCTTGTAGTTTAGTTTATTCTTTAACTAGTTTAAATTGTTTTTTGACTCTTTTCATACACAAAACTGAAGATTTTGCACTAACTAAACATCACTACTGGCAACAAAAACATTGATTTAACACAAATTTATTGAATGCTTTTAACCAGTTTATACATAATACTTTTATAAATGTAAATTTTGAAATTATTTTATAACACTTTTCATACAAAAACTGAAGATTTTGTATTAACACAAATTCACTTTGGCCCTACGGTTATTTCTAAATATTTTTGACATTTCATTTTGACGTTTAAGTAAAAAGGTCAATTGTTAGCTTGATATATATTCTAGATGTTATTTGAATGTATATTTACTTTATACGAAAGAAATTGTGTCAAGAAAGTTTTCCACTTCAATTTAACAATTTAATTTATCTACTAATAACCAAAAAACTAAATTCTTACCTGAAATTTTTTTTTTGAATGAGTTTCTAAATGCTGGTTCAAACTATATGTGTTTGTAAATTCTCTATTACATTCAGAACATTTAAACAACCTTTCACGTGTATGAATGTTCATATGTTTTTTAAGTACAGATCTGGTGGCTAACTTCTGATCACATAGTTTACAAGAAAACTGAAAACAAATAGCAAATAACTTTAAAATTTCTTCAAATGGTTTTTCAAGCATGCTAATAAACTTTATAACTGTGAAACATTATAACTGTGGCAGTAATACCCGATTTATAGTCGGTAACGTAAACTTAACGTTAACTTAACCTAAAGTTCATTTCATTCTATCTTAAAGGTTTGGTTAAGGATTGTTTGACGGTTAGTATAAAAACTAAAGAAATCTTAAATTTAACTGCAAGTAAAAAATTTTATTCATTAAGAAATGTAAAGAATATAAAAAGAGCGACATTAACGCCAAATTTCGGCATGAAAATAATAAGAAAATACATTTTATCCACAACAACTAGGCAATGTGTCGTGTTCCAACTTTTTAAAAGTTGGGAAGTACTTGATTGCTTACTTTTGCTTCCCAACCGGTTGGGAAGTAACACTTCCCGACCTGAGTAGGAATTTTGATTACGAAATTTTTTTTCTTTTCGACAGATTACTTAGTTGTTGTGAATAAATTAGTATACAAACCTCGGTGGAAATGTCATTTCTGTCTCGAGATTAAGTTAACCTTGGCGCACGCGCCTCGGTTAACTGTATTTTCTCTCGACAGAAATGACATATTTTCCACCTCGGTACGTAATCTACTATTTATTGTTCCGTTTCTTATACGGAACACTATTGGTGACAGTAAAACGTGTTTTTCACATTATTTCGATTATCTCGATTACTATAAATCCAATGAACCTGAAATTTGGCGTGCGTATAAAACTAATCTGTCCACACAAGATGAGGGGTTGAAAAATAAACAAAATGGTTTTCGTTTGGTTAACAGGGCTACGATGTGAGGCCTTTGAGAAAATACATTTTTATATCGAGTCAAATAGGGTATCATATGAAAGGGTTTCACTTCAGTATTTCTAAAAAATATATTTTGGAATTTTACACCCCACTATTTTTGTGTAAATCTAAATAATAGCGTTTTCTGTATGTTTTCATTCCAAGATTAGCTCTGAGCCTAAGTAATCGAAAATCTTAAAAAGTATTTTGAATGATAGAAAACTTAGTAAGTTTTTAAAGAAAAATATAGTAAAGTATGCACCAAATACTAATTATTTATTAAGGGGGTGGATACGAAAAGGGGTAAAAACACCATTTAAAACCCTGTCAAGTGGGGTATCATAACAGTTTGACTGTTTGCACAAACCGATTGACTTGTAAAACAGGAAACAGAATATGATTGAATAGGCATGATGGATCCGATTTTAAATATTAACATTTTTTACTAGAAACTTAACATGGACTTGATAAAACAGGCTGAGAACCTCTATCAAATATTAAAACCAGTCGCAAATGTTGGGTGACAAATGAATGCAGTCTTAGACAATAAGTAATTTGGAAACAGGTACGACATGATTTGGATTTCATGGCAGCCTTAGCGATTAAGTACGAATTTGGAACGGTTACAACATGACTTGGATTTATTTGGCCATGTTAACAGTGTAAAAATTTGGAGCAACATTTTTGGTGTGATTTTTGATCAATGTATTTATGTATGTGATTGTAATTTACTATTGACATTTACGATTAAACATTTATTTTGTTATGCGTCTATGGTCTGGCAATATAAAAAGTTCTTTTACATTCACGGAATCCTTGGCGAGCGAATTTTACTCGCACTTGTCTGACCTTTTTTCGTTTGAAATTCGTTTTCGATTCAACAATATTGCATATTATGCAGTGACATCGACGTCAGCTAGAGCCGGAGGATTAGCACAACAACCTCCGCTACAGTCATAACAATGTCATTCGTCGTATAACAACATCAGGCATATATATAAAAGATCTTTATGTCGCAGTACCACTTGGGCTAGCTAACCGCTTAGCTCAGCTTCGAGACCCCTTAATATAAAAAATTCGATAATCCTCAAAATACAGGGAAAATTAATTCATATTGAAAGTTTTTAGGTTTTTAAATCTTAATATATTGTTGAGAAAGATCAAGAAAGTTTTTCACTTCATTTTAATAATTTATTTTATTTACAAAACCAAAAGTAAATTCTTACCTGTAATCTTTCTTTTGAATGAATTTTTAAATGATTTTTCAAATTTGATTTGTCTGGATATTCTTTATGACATTCAGAACATTCAAACAACCTTTTACGTGTATGACGGTTCATATGTTGTTTAAGAATAGATCTGTTGGCTAACTTCTGATCACATAGTTTACAAGAAAACTGAAAACAAATAGAAAATAAAATAGCTTTAAAATTTTTTCAAATGGTTTTTTAAACATGCTAATAATCTTTATAACTGTGATAAATTATAACCGGCAGTAATGCCCGATAGTCGGTAACGTAAACTTAAGTCTTAACTGAAGTTCATTTCATTCTATCTTAACGGTTTGGTTAAGGATTTTTTGACGTTTAGTATAAAAACTAAAGATATTTTAAATTTAACTGAAAGTGTCTATAAAAATAAAATTTTATTCATTAAGAAATGTAAAGGATATAAAAAGACTAAAGAGCGACATAAACGCCAAATTTGGGCATGGAATTAATCTGAAAATAAATTTTTTATTTTAAATTTTGCATTAAATATTTGTTTTGATTTCATTATTTTAAATTACAAAACCAAAACTAATTTCAAATCAAACGTCAAAGAATACGTAATTCCTTACCGACTATAAATCAAAATTTTGATGTGTCTTAAGTTACTGTTAAGTTAAAGTTAACGTTAAGTTAACGTTACTGACTGTAAATCGGGCATTAGATCGTTAACTGAAAAAAATTTTACCTCTAGTTTTCCTGATGTGTGGATTTTCATATGAGCTACCAAACTAGTTTTCCATGAAAATTCTTTTTGACAGTGTGCACATTGAAACAGGTTTTTGCAGGAAGAGATCACCATATGACGTTCGCAATGCCCTTTTCCTTTAAACTTCTTACTACAAAATTGGCATGAAAACTATTGTAAAATTAAAAAAAATTAAAGATCAGGTTTGATCAGTGTTTCGAACCCAGAAAAATTTGGGTGCAGGTTTAGGTTCGGATTCAATACATTAAAATTTAGTGGGTTTGTGTTCGGTTCGGATTTTTTTTCGAATTTTTTTTATGAATTCATTATTTTTTTTATGTTACATTAAATACCGTATTTATGTTACATACATATTTATTTTGGAAAAAAACTTTCATTTAAACGTACAAATAGAACATTTTTTAATATCAGAGAGATGCATTCTTTGTGGAGCTAAAATAAATTTAAGTGCAGAAAAAGCACGATATTCAAAAATTCAACGATTATATTAACGATTAATTTTATACTTCTGTTGCGTAAGAAAATTTAAAGACTAATTAAAATGACCAAAGCAAAATAATAAAAAACAAATTCTTTTCCATGAATTTTTATTTAATGCCGTTTTAAATTTCCTTCATCTGTAAATTCTCTAGCACATTCAAAACATCTAAACAAATGTTCACGTGTATGAATATTGATATGTCGTTTAAGTGTTTTTTGGAGGTTAACTTTTTATCACAAAATACACAAGAAAACTGAAAACAAATAGAAAAAAACTTCAAAACTTCTTTAAATGGTTTTCAAATTTGCTAATGGGGTACTGATGAGAACAATCCAATGAGCAATAATTAATAATCGAAAGGTTTGAAAAACTAGGATAATTATTAATTACGTGATAAGATAAGAAGATAATTATTTATTTTTTCATACGAACCATTAAATCCGTCGTTAACTGATATAAAATTTTACCTGTGCTTTTTCTTGTTTCCTTGTATGAATATGGATATGCTGTTTAAGTGAATTTTTGGAAGTAAACATTTTATCACAAAGTTTGCAAGACAACTGAAACAAAAAAACAAAAAAAGAATTAATATTTCTTTGAATGGTTTTTAAACAGCAACTTTCCACCTCTTTCAGGTCTAGCTTACGCAAGCTATAAGAGCTCTTATAAACTATAACAAACCATAAACCCGTTGTTATTAGTGTTTTAATTTCCGTTTCGGTATTCGAAATGTTCTATTTAGTGATAATGTTTTGTTGTCGACACCAACAACACCATTGGAAATCGTCTTTCTCCTTCCATAGCACCTACACATTGAATCTACAGCATCATCTAGCACTCACTATCAACAGCTTGTGCAAATACTTAAACCTGGCAACCAAACGATCCTTTCGGTATTGCAGAAGGAAGTGGTGACCCACCACATTTCGGACTGTGAGACACATACTACTGATTTAGAAAGACCATTTATTGTCCAAATAGGAGCCAAGGGAGGTATTGACTATTGAGAGCTACTTACAATCACTATCATACAAGTGCCTGGTTATGGATGGGTCCCAAACCAATAAAGGCACAGGTCCAAGGGTGTTTGGCTTCAGATCTAAACGAATGTTAGCAATAGATACCTCTGTAGCAGTCGGAACGTTGATCATCAACTACTGTGCTATTCTGTGTGTTAAAAGGGAATACAGCGACATATAGATATATTCATTATTTATTACAGTCAAGTGATGCTATTACCTTTGAATTTGACGCGTTTCAATTCAAAGCTAGTATGGGAATGCTACCAAAATCTATAAAAAATTTCACAAACCAACCGCGTCACTCTTTTGTGGGTACCTAGACAGGTTTACACGGCAATGTAGTAGCAGATTTGCACTAGCAAAGAAACGCGCCTCTACAAAATTCAATGGTTCAAAGCAGTGCTTATGGCTGACCAAGAATTATCCAAAGTTAGTAGCAGAACAAAATAGATAAACTATGAAAAAGGCGAGATTCTAAAAAGTGAGCGAGTCTCTGAAGATCTAAACATGCTCCGTGGTGCAGGACAGGATCCGATAAACCACCACCTTAACAAACGAAGTCTTGCTGCCTCAGACAGTTGCAGATTCTGCAACTCGGAGTGAGAACCAATGGAACACATTATCTGTAACTGGTTTGACCTTGCGTTAATAGGACTTGCAAAACCGTCTTCATTTAGTGACAACCAGGTTTTCGGTTTTTCAATATGTATATTAAACCGGTTTTTACGATTTTCAGAACAATCTTTTACACCTATAAAAATTAAATTCGATCGTTAATATTCTTAATAAAAAAACATTTTATTAGAAAACGTATATTTAATTCGTCATAATAAAATAAAAATTTTGATTTTAACCATCAATTTACAGCAATTTGCTCAAATATAACGTCCATATTAATTAAAGGTATCACAATTCATTAAAAACATCAAAGAAATATCAGAAAAATATTTCGTCGATGATTATTCAACTATCGAAACTTCATCATCATACATCAATCATATTATCAATTTTTCAAACTTTTATTAGTTCGCGCTCATGTAGTAAATAAAAACTGAACGTAAAAAACGGATGTCTTGCGAAGCAACAGTTTTTGTAACATATACTGAAAAATTTGTTATTCTCGAAAACAAACAACAAACTAAATACCAACACCTTCAAACATTAAAATACATTTTTTAAATCAAAGCAACCTAGTGTTTGGTATGAAATTTGGTGGTTGTCATGGTTAAAAATTTCATAAATATGTCAAATTTAAATTTGAATAAGATTAAAGATATGAAGATTTGAATAAGATTAAAGGTTCGTGTAAATGTATTAGTAACGTTTTTGATCATCGATTTTGATTTTGAAAATCTATTACTTTTTGTATAAAATATTTTTAAACAAAAATTCGTTTGACGTTTCAACAGAATTGATTGTTTTTATTTGTTTGACTTTTATAAAAATCGTCGTGTAATCTCTATATTGAGAATAAAAAGACAGTTTGGTGATAAATGGGTGAAGTTAGGAGTTTGGAGTACATTGAAATTAGGACTATTAGTTTGAAGTGCAAATGATGTGTGCGATGTTGGTTTGTTGATTATATTTGTTGGAGTTTTTGGAGAGTTCATCGTTTTTTGATTATACACAGTTAAAAAAAAATTAAATATGTAATGCAAATTGCTACACATATAGGTCCTACGGACGTTTCCATTACAAAGCAATACAAAGCTTGCTATATAAAGTTAAACTAATGCACTTTGCATCAATATTTAACAGAGTACTTGGAGTAAAATATAAAGCTTGTTACTTAAAAATGTCTGTTATTTGCATTAAATAATATTACGCGCAACATATAATAATATAATAAGAATAATAATAATAATATAGTAATATTACTTAGTGAATCTAGTCTTTTACAAGTTTTTTTTATGTAAAGCTTGAATAATATGGTCTTACACAATGCTTTCTCAAGTTAAGATGGAATAATTTAAAAAATTTTGCGAAATTGTTACCTGGGAATCTTGTTCGAAACAAAAAAAAATTTAAATATGAAAATTCTAGTAAATTTCATATTAATTTCTATTTTCTACTGAAACAAATAATAACCAAAATAATCTTGTTAATAATTTTTAATTCACTAGATTTGAATATTGAAAATTTTGAATTGAACTTAAACTCAAGCAATTAAGTATTTTGAATTTTTCAATTCGAAAGTATATTTTGGATACATACAAAACATATGTTCGTAGAATTAATAAAACTAAATACACTAGAATTGGCTAATTGAATTACAAAAAACAGAAATACCTAATGAGAAAAATTCAACTTAAAGTAGTTAAATAATAATGAAACTACTTCGGTCTGAAAGACCTAAGTATTACATTCATGAGCTCAAAGTGCAATTCTTACCCCCACTTTTTTGGCATTTCTCGACGTTTTAGGTCCTACTGATTCTAAAATAGCAAAAAAAATGTGCGTCTGTCTGTCGGCCGTCCGTCACAACCGACGAAATCTAGAAAACCGCTGGACGGATTTCAAAATTTTTTTTTCTACAAATAGGTTTACTCAATGGAAAGAGCCAAAAGGACGATGTGTTTGATAACTGTACCGGAAGTGTGACAAAAAAATCGTCAAGTGTGTCGAAACAAGGAAATTTGCATATTTTTTGCTTAAAAAACGAGTAGAAACGAGTGATTACGAGTAGAAACATTAAATTTGGTGAAATCTTGATGGTCGGGATTGGTATGTGAGACCAAAATCTAGATTATTGCATTATAAGTTTGTCAAAAAAATGTTGTCAAGTGTGTCAAAAGATAGATTTTTATTTATTTTTTTACCCAATTTTTGGGAAATAATAAAATTAATTATTTGTTTGAAATGAAATTTTATTATTATTATTGAGAATTATGGCATTATAAGTTTGTCAAAAACATGTTGTCAAGTGTGTCAAAAAACGATTTCATTTATTTTTTTAGCTAATTTTTTGGAAAAAAATGTAGCTGTTTTTATGACGTAAATGTAATTGAAAAGAAATTGGACATGGAAATTTTTGAATCTGTTATAGTGTTTGAAATAATTTTGGAATTTTGAAAAAAGTTTGTATTTTTGATTTTCTAATAATTTTTGCAATATTTTTAGAATTTTAGAAAAATTTTGAATTTTTAAGAATTTTTGGAATATTATTGGAATTTAGAAAAAGTTTAAATCTTTGATTTTATTCTAATTTTTGGAATTTTGAAAAAAGTTTCAATTTTTGATTTTGTTATAATTTTTGCAATATTTTTAGAATTTTTGAAAAAGTTTTAATCTTTGATTTTGTAATAATTTTTGGAATATTTTTAGAATTTTGAAAAAAGTTTGAATTTTATTTAATTTTTACAATATTTTTGGAATTTTGAAAGAAATATGAATTTGTGATTTTGTAATATTTTCTTGAAACGCTAAATGAAAAGGTTTTTGAGTAGTTTGCTGAGTCTATCATCTTTTCACTAATTTATGTTAATTTACGATCTGTTATAATTTTCCGGCAACGTATTGATGTTTTGTGTTAGTTTTGTAATAAATTTCTAAACAGAGATGAAAAATACTTATACTTTAACAAAGAGTTATCTTTGATATAAACCGCTGCCCAAAACTAAAATCCATGTCCTCATAAAAGTTTTTTGCGAAAACTATATCAAAATCCTTAACCCAGACCGAAATTTTGATATCTCAGAGCTGTGAGATTTCAGCCCCTCCATATTTTTAATTATGTTTGCAGAAAATATGTTTCAAATCAATTTTTTGACATTTATAATTAATGGTAAATGTTCTGACCAATAGTAAAATTATTTGATTATATAACGACTTTCATTTTTGATTCCCCTAATTATTATAAATTAAATAAATGAATATATGTATTTATAAACTAACACTCCCCATAACTAATGTATAACTCTCCATAACGATAAATTAAAACAAGTGTTTTTTGGTGTTTTATAATTAAAGAGGTTTTGACGATAACAGTGTCATATCCGAATATAACACCACAAAATAAGTTACTTGGAGAGAATAAAAAAGTTGTGTGAACATGATTTTTACGTAATAAATGCACACCTTACGAATTTCACTGTGCGAATTACATACTAAAAAAATATTTTCTTCAAAAACCGGCTTTAATTGAGAAAACAACAGGTTTTTAAATGCACATTTTTTACCGGAACTGGGTGTTTCTCTTCTAAAAATAATAAATCTTCAGAGAGAGCCTCTGAAAATTTTAACATCGTGACAGGACAGAGTCTGATAAACCACCACCTTAGCAATTTAGATCTTGATGACAGATGCAGATACTGCAACTCGGCGGTAGAACGATGGAACACATTGTCTGTAATTGCTCTGATCTTGCATACGCAGATCTCGCTAGGACGAATACTCACACTTTCTCTTCTGCAAAACATTACTCCAATAGAGTTCATTAAAAAAAGTCGATAATCCTCAAAATACGGGGGAATATTAATATTCATATTGGAATTTTTTATTTTAATAAATCTTAATCTTGTTGAGAAAGTTCAAGAAAGTTTTCCACTTCATTTTAATATTTATTTTAACTACTAGTATTCACAAAATGTAAAGGAAATTCTTACCTGTTTTGAATGAGATTTTAAATGCCTTGCTAACCCGTCTTTTTGTGTAAATCCTTTATTACATTCATAACATTTAAACAAACTTTTACGTGTATGATTGTTCATATGATTTCTAAGTCCACCTTTGGTAATAAACTTCTTATCACATAATTTACAAGAAAACTGAAAAAAAAACAAACAAAATTTAAGATTTCTTTGAATGGTTTTCAAGCAGCAACTTTGCACCTCTTTCGTCCCTGTGATACGGGTCTAGCTTACTCAGCCGGGGATCTTCTCTGCTATTACATACCATAAACCCGTTGATTTTAGTGTTCTAATTCCCAAAATGTTTTGCCGTTCCAACCAACAACACCATTGGAAATACTCTTTCTTAATCCATTGCACTTACACATTAGATCTGCAGCAGCATCTAGCACTCACAAACTACAGTTTGTAACTAACTTTTAATAAAAAATTACTTTAACCTGGCAACCTAGCGATACTCTCCGAATTAAAGAAAAAAGTGGTGACCAACCACATTTCGGATTGTATGCCAAATACTACTGATCAAGGAAGACCGTTTATTGCCAAAATAGGAGCCACAGGTGGCACTGAGAGCTACTTACAATCACTACCATCCAAACGCCTAGGTACGGATGGCTCCCAAACCAATAAAGGCACAGGTGCAAGGGTGTTTGGCTTCAGATATAAACGAATGTTAGCAATAGATACCTCTGCAACAGTTTAAACCTTCACCATCAACTACTGTGCTATTCTGTGTGTTGAAAGGGAATACAACAACACAGATATATACATTATTTCTTACAGTCGAGTGACGCTATTACCTCCGAATTTGACGCGTTTCAATTCAAAGCTAGTATGGGAATGCTACCAAAATCTATAAAAAATTTTCAAAAACCAATTGCGTCACTCTTATGGGTACCTGGTCACACAGAGGTACACGGAAATGTAGTATCAGATGCACTAGCAAAGAAATGCGCCTCTACAAAATTCAATGGTTCAAAGGCGTGCTTTTGGGCTGACTAAGAATTCGCTCAAATGCGTTATCCAAAATTGGGAGCAAGATCAAAAAAGATAACTATGGAAAAGACGATAATCTTAAAAGCGAACGAGTCTCTGAATATCTTAACATGCTGCGTGGTGCAGGACAGGATCCGATAAACTATCACTTTAACAAACGAAGTCTTACTGTCTCAGGCAGTTTCAGATTCTGCAACTCTGAGGTAGAACCGATGCAACAGATTATCTGTAACTGCTCTGACCTTGCGTTGGGCTTGCAAAACCGACTTCATTTTTTAAAAACCAGTTTTCGGTTTTTAAAAATATTTAAACCGGTTTTTACGGTTTTTAGAAGAATCTTTTTACATCTATAAAAAATAAATTCGAGCGTTAATTTTCTTAATAAAAACACATTTTATTAGAAAACATATATTTAATTCGTTATAATAAAATAAAAATATTGATTTTAACCATCAATTTACAGCAATTTACTCAAATATCACTTCCATATTAATTAAAGGTATCACAATTCATTAGAAACATAAACATTCAGAAAAATGTTTCATAAGAAATTCATTGTGACCTATTTTTATTATTATTGTAGAATGCTCGAATTGAGTATAGATCTGATAAGACTGAAGAAAATGACATTTCTGACTCTCACTTGCCACTCATGCGGTTTCTTAGTAACCATAAACTATATTTTCATATTTTTCTTTCAGTTTTCCTGCATCAAAATAAATCACTTATGGGGAGCTAATTCAAATCTTTTTTCGACTTCTTTACCGAATTAATTAGAAATTGATATGAGTAATTAAATTCAAGTAACTAAGGAAATTCGAACTTTCTATATCAGTGATTCGAATCCTGTGACGACAGATATGCTTATTAATTACGCCCCCGTCGATGATTATTCGACTATCGAAACTTCATCAGCATACCATCAATTATAATTCATCAATTATATTATCAATTTTTCAAACTTTTATTAGTCCGCGGTCATGTGGTAAACGAAAACTGAAGGTAAAAAAAGAACGTCTACCGAAGCGACAGAAAACTTAATTTTCATTTAATAATCTCACTAGCAGTAACTGGACGAACGAAAGCGGGGACAGCTATTACACAATTTTGGACAAACTCATACGCATTAGTAGCACACAACAGTTTTTGTAACAAATACCGAAAAATTTGTTATTCTCGAAAACATACAACAAACTAAATACCAAAACTTTTAAAAATATTAAAATGCATATTTTTAAATCAAAGCAACCTAGTTTTTGGTATGAAATTTGGTGGTTGTCATGGTTAAAAATTTCATAAAATTATGAAATTTAAATTTGAATAAAATTACAGAACCTCCTTTATAAATAAGTATTTTTGTTTCTTTGTTCTCTGTTTGTATATACTTAGCACCAATACTTTTTTTTAAACCAATATATGATTATTGATTACCAATATCTTTGTGATGCTGTTTGATCCCAAGATTCCTCCAATTCCATTACCCAATCTTTAATTATCCAAAAACCCTTATTTCCAAATATATTCAAACTCGTCAAAATGCAGCACAAGACTTTATAACAATTATTTTGAACAAAATAATTTATTTGATTCATATATTATGCAATTAATAACTTTTAATTATGTTTGCAGAAAATATGTTTCAAATCAATTTGTTGAATTTTATAATTAATGGTAAATGTTCTGACCAACAGTAAAATTATTTGATTATATAACGACTTTCATATTTGATTCCCCTAATTATTATAAATTAAATAAATGAATATATGTATTTATAAACTAACACTCGCCATAACTAATGTATAACTCCCCATAACGATAAATTCAAGCAAGTGTTTTTGGTGTTTTATAATTAAAGAGGTTATGACGGTCCATAACAGTGTCATATCCGAATATAACACCACAAAATAAGTTACTTGGAGAGAATAAAAAAGTTGTGTGAACATGATTTTAACGTAATAAATGCACACCTTACGAATTTCACTGTTCGAATTACATACTAAAAAAATATTTTCTTCAAAAACCGGCTTTAATTGAGAAAACAACGGGTTTTAAATGCACATTTTTTACCGGTTTTACTGAAAGCCGGTTTTGCAAGCCGTACTTGCATAGCGCAGATACATCAATCTCGGTCAAGAGGGTTAAACACTTCCTCTACCGTAAAACATTAGTCCAATCGAGATCATTAAAAAAAGAGTCAATAATCCTCAAAATACGGGGAAAATTAATATTCATAATGAAATTTTTTATTTTAATAAATCTTAATCTTGTTGAGAAAGTTCAAGAATGTTTTCCACTTCATTTTAACATTTATTTTATCTACTACCACGCACAAAACGTTAAGAAAATTCTTACCTGTAATCTTTCTTTTAAATGAGTTTGTATATGATAGTTCAACGCTGATTTGTCTAAATATTCTTTTTCACATTCAGAACATTTAAACAGCATTTCACGTGTATGTTTGTTTATATGTCGTCTTAGTTCACCTTTGGTTACTAACTTCTCATCACAAAATTTACAAGAAAACTGAAAATAAATAGAAGATAACGTTAAAATTTTGTTAAATGCTTTTTAAAATTTGCTAGAGCCAGTGATGAGAACATTCCAATGAACATTCCAATGATGAGAACATTCCAATGAGCTATAAATTAGGGTTTCTCATTTCCCGTAAAAATTCAAATCCCGGGAAGCCGGGACAAAAAATGTTAAATTCCCGGGATCCCGGGAAATCCCGGGAAACGCTAAAAAGCTAGATTTTTCTAATTGGGTGGTAGAAAAATGTGTAAAATTAAAAAAGCACAAAAAATGCGCTATTGGTTTTTAAATTTCCATTATTTTTTATTAGAAAAACTTCAAAAATTAAATAAAAAAGAATTCATAAAAACATAACGAAAATAAATTCATAATACTAATTTTTCAAAAGCTCTTTCCTATTCAATTCATGTCGGTGGGATAGTCATTAGTGCATTGTATAATATAAATTATTTGTGCGCTGCTTAGTTGCTTCAAAAATTACCAATTCTTTTGTGATGTTTTTAATGTCAAATGCTACATGTTTTGTGATACAAACAAATGAAAATGAACCAAAATCACAATAACAACGGTACTTCTCAGCACCAAAAGGCAAAAAATATTGGACCCTCAGTCCGTATTTTGCAATTGAACATTGAAAGCATTAGCAAGTCAAAAACTGAACACTTAGAAAGAGTATTAAAGTTATTATTTCGATATCAACGTTGTAATTCTGGCAGGAAACGCATGCAACAGATATAGACTTACCTCTAGAGGAAAAATTGTTGGTTATAAACTAATAAGTGCTATTTACCATCAAACATATGGATCTGGCACGTATATTAAGTCAACTGAACTGCACCGATTTACTTACACCAGACGGACAACGATATGCATCTTATTGTTGTTGATATATCGATCACGAAGATTGTTAACGTATGCAACCCCCTAAATACAGCGTGACCAGCTGGTACTCTACCATTATTTAACACACCCAGCAATATGTTTTGGTGACTTTAACAGCCATCAAAATCAGTGGTCCTACTCAAATAACAATCCCAGTGGCATATAACTAACTGACGGGACAAACTGACAACATGTTCCTGGTATATGATACGAAAGACATGAAAACCTAATTAGATGGCCAAGTTATTACAATCCTGACCTCTGTTTTTCCACAAAAAACGAACAACTTGACCCTATTCCAATATCTAGGGCTATCCTACAAGGTTTTCCACGCTCTCAACATCGTCCAGTAATTTTTGAGGTAGGTGACCAAATCCCACATGTAAGCTCTACTCTTCAACCTAGATGGAATTTTAACAAAGCTGACTGGGCTAAATATGGGTCGGAGTTGGATGCAGTGATTCACTAGATCCAACCCATTCCTAAAAATTACGATAGGTTCGTAGGAGCCATCATTTCAACTGCAAAGAAATGCATCCCAAGAGACTTTCAGTGAAGAATACATTCCTGGTTGGAGTAGAGAGAGCTATATATTTATTATTTGAGGATCACCTTAGTAGTGGTGAGGCAGACGTGGTTGATGACTTAATATACTCACTGGACACCGCGAGGAATCAAAAGTGGATTGACGCTGTTGCAAACCTTGATTTTTTCCATTCTAGTAGGGCAGCTTGGAGTCTTCATCGGAAGCTGAATGGCTAAAACTCAATTACTCGTACTAACAATGAACTAAATCCAGAGGACATTGCAAATCACATTGTAAACATGTCTCGTTCCTCTATTAATCGCTTCATAAGAGAACCATTAAACATAAATTAAGAGAAATAAAACGCAAGTTTTGTTTTAGGTAGATTTCACAGAAAAATCTACCTATTTTAAGTTTTATTGGTTTTAATTTGTTGTGTTTATATGTGTCAAAAAAAAACAAAAAAACATGACACTATATGTGTCAAAAAAACATTTTCCTAATTTTGAACGAAATTAATTACTACAGAGGGAAAAGAATTAAAAACTACTCGATTTTCGAGTGAGAAAATTTTTAATATCTTTGAAAAAAGTAAAAAAAATGTTAACAAAAATTAGCGGGATACCCGGGATCCCGGGATGAAATCTCGGGAAAACGGGATGAAAATATACCGCCGGGATCCCGGGAAAACGGGATCTCGTTTGAGAAACCCTACTATAAATAATAATCAGATGGTTTGAAAAATTAAGTTAATTAATAGTTAATTATTTGAAACGATATTTCAAAAAAAAAGAGCAGTTACCCAAAATGCGAATTTAACGGTTCTACAACTGTCGAAGGGGGTGACGGGTGTTATTAAACCACACATATTACAATACACATTCTCGTACTTTTGATTAGGAACTGACAGTGAAATCCCGAATGGGTTGGACATAAGATTAACACTCTTTCGCTGAAAAACGTGTCGTTAGAAAAGAATAAATCAGAAAAAATATCAAGGAGCCCTTCGAGTTCAAATCCAACTACTTATCCACAAGACAACTCGGCTTAAACTCTTTAACGGTGTAAGTCTTTTTGAAGAAATCAAATTCGTTATTAATTTTTACTAATTCATACAACATTTAATTTTTTTTTTCAAACGAACCATTACATCATGAACCTGTAATTTTCATCGTGTATGAATTTACATTTGAGCTATCAGATTTGTTTGGACATACATTTTTTTGGACAGAGTGAACATCGAAACAACTCTTCAAACTCCTTAGCAATATTGACATTAAATTGAAAACTATATTTAAACTTTAAAAAATTTAAAGATCACGTTTAATGCCTTTAAAAATAAATTTTGTTTGAAAGACGTTGCAATCGATTTAAACTTACCATCATTCTTTCCGGATCATGAGTTCGTTTGTGCATTTTCAAAGTAATTTTTCGAAAAAATTTTCTACAGCATTCTGAACATTCATATCGTTCCGTATGGGTTTTCATATGACGGTTAAAATCACAATTGAACTTAAACTTCTTATTGCAAATTTTACATTTGTAACGTTCGTCTAACATCTTTAAAAAAATAAAAATTATTGTTAGTAATATGTATTGCTCTTAAATCTAGTTTAACGTTTTAATTAATTATTAATTCACATATATTTAAATAATTAATAATTTTTAATTATAATTTAGCAATAACAAAAATAAAATATTCAAATAGTTAACAGTTTCCCACAAAAAATAAAATAATTTATAATTCGTAATATAATAATAATAATATAATGATTGTATTAATATAATAATTGATTTGTCAATTATTTCAATAATCTTTACATCTATGTTTTGTTTTGTCGTTTATGATATAGTTTTTTATAACTGTATCATAAAACTGGTCTTTAGAATGTATTATTTACAATCGTGTAGTAGTTTTAATTAAAAAACCACTACCAAGTGATAGACCAAAAAATTTCTTTTTTCAATTTTTTATTATCCAAATATTTCGAGGTTAATATGACCTCCTCATCAGTGGAACTATTAAAACCTATAAGATATGAGTACTTTATGAAATGTTTTATAAGTTTATATTTTAAAAAGCCCAAATTCCTTACTTACGAATTAGTTATGATAGAATGAATTTTCTGAAGAATTACATTGGAATTAAATTTCCTACTTTTAAACAATCACTCAAAACAGGAAGTAATAAATTATTTAGACTGATTTAACATTACATATTAATTTAACACTACTTATTAATTAATTAATTTGGAATAATTTAAAATTAAAATAAAAATTACGTTTAAAACGAGATTAAAAATTATTTGATAAAATTACAAAAACACAGATACATGAAAGTACTGTTGTTACTATTTAATTCTAAATGTCTTGAGTTTATTGACATTAGCGCAATTAAGTTTACTACAAACAAATATACACAACATTAAAATAATTAAAGAACAATTTTAAGTAAATAAATTGATGAATATTTCTAATTTGCCATAATTAAGTTTTATTCTAAGACTTGAACCATTATTGTATTAAAGTTTGGTGGTGAAATTTAATGTCGATGTTTCAGGATTTGTGTATAGGTTGGACTTAGTTTATCGAGATCCGATCTAAGATTTATTGATTTGTGTTTGTTTTTGTAAATTGAAATAGATTCTAGTGTTAGTCTCTTTGTCCATGACTCTTCTCTGGTGATTATCTTTGTGTTTTCATAATTGAAAGAATGACCTGTTTGTTTGACGTGGTCAAAGGCGGCAGTGTTGTTGGATCTTTTTACTTTTGAATTAATATCCCCAATATGTTGTTTCACTCTGGATCCAAGTTTCTGGCCAGTCTGTCCAATGTATAATCCGTCGCAGTCATTGCATTCAAAAGAATATACCACACCATGTAATTCCGTAGTATTTAATTTTTCATATGGCATATCAATGGATCTTCGAACAGTTGTAAATGGTTTGAATCCAATTCTGGTATTTTCATCATTGGAAACAAAAAGTTTGTTGAGGCTTTCAGATAAATGTTTCGTATATGTTAAACTATTGTATTTAGTTATTGTGGACGTTCCCGATCGATTGGCATTTATGTTTCGGTTGTTATAACGTTTAATCAGTTGGTTGACTAATTTACGAGGAAATCCATTCATATGTAGTATTTTATGAATTTTTGTGAGTGTATCATTTTTGTATTCGATCGATGTTATTCCTAGCATTCTTGAGATTAAACCATAGGCCATACCATTCTTTTGGTGTTGTGGATGTTCTGAGAAGTAATGTAATAGTCTATTTTTCGCAGTTGGTTTTTGATAGTGGCTGGTTAGTATATGATTACCGTTATTCCTATGAATTAGCATATCCAAATATGGGATTGTGAAATTATCTTCAATTTCGTATGTAAATTTGATGGACCGGTGTTCAGAATTTAAAAGTTGGTAGAAATTTTCCATTTCGTCTTTCGGTATGAATGATAATATATCATCAACATATTTAACCAAAAGTGTTGGAGTAATGCCAGATTTGTTAATGACTGAATCCAATAAGTCAGTGATGACAAAATCGGCTAAGGTGCTGGATTTATATTCATTAATTAAACTCTGAAATAATGTGTTGTAGCTATTTGGTTAGGAGGTCTATTTACAATTTATATTTCCAATGGCCGAATTTCGGCCACTGGGCGATTCCTAGTCACAGTAAATCGTTTTTAGCGCTACCTCTCAATTTTTTCCAAATGTAGTTACACGTAAATGAACTTTAGCCGTTGATATCTTATTTACCTGATGTAGAATTTACAACGAAATTTACTTACACTTTTAATACTGATCTCTTCATGTTCCGATTTAGTTTGCCCAGCATTATTAGAAGGAGTTATACTTTCCTCACTCTCGGTCTCATTTATTTCTTTTTTAATTTTATCATCTATTGCTGACTGAAATTGAATTAAAATTGTTAGTTTCAATTTATTTCTATAATTACGGTAAAATATATACTTCTTGCAAATATTCCGGTTCCAATTTAATGTTTGTTTCATCTTTAATTATGAATTTTTCCATTTTAATTTATAAACTTAAATATTTTGTCAACAATCAACTCACATTAACAAATAACAACAGTCGCTACAACAACAACACCAATCAAAATCTGGCATACGTGGTTTTAGAAATCGTTACTTTGGAAAAAACGAAACCTGGGGTACGTTCCGAAGCTTTACTATAGTTAACTATATTTAAATACAGTCGTTCAGAAACGAAATAGTAAAGTTAATATTTAACTATTTGACAGCTGTTTGCGTTCAGAAACACACTACGCCCCGCCAAGATTTATTAAAAAATTAAATGTGCTCTCGAGTAGAGTTAAAAATTAAATACACATATCCATAAGCATTATTTAAAATTTAACGATTTCAAATTGACAGTTCAATTTATTTTGAAATTGCAGCATATATATTTTTCAAATTCCGAATGAAATGCAAGTTTTCTATAACAATATGGTTAGTAATTTCTATCTTAGTTTTTAATTTTATTCAATTGAAGCATTTTATGAAAGAATTATTCTGACATACGATTTTAACAGATTGTATTAGTATTTGTGTATTTAATATTTTACTTAATGATCGTCGTTCAGAAATTATTTAACTAAAGTTAATAAATATTTTAATGCGGCGATTTGATTGGTGCATTAAATATTTAGCTATAGTAAAGTTTCGGAACGTACCCCTGTTATTTGAAACGTTTAGGCCGTTTTTTCTGTTGCAGTCGTTCATGTGCTCAGTATTTTTTTTAAACAAATCATATTCATTAAAAAAATTTGTTGATAGAGTATGTAATGTCGTTTTCGATTGAAGAACTAGTTCTTAACGAGTTTTTTTTTCAATGGAACATACAAACATTCAGTGTTATTGTATGAGTAAATTGAATTGCCAGAATTTTCAAAACTCAAACCGAGACAGCACAAAAAAAGATTTTTATTTTCTGTGTATTAATACATACACTTCAGTATTTCTTTCCAAATACTGGCAAGATCTTTTTGGCATTTTGGAACTATGTTTAACTATAACTTTAAAGAATTAATATTATAAAGAATTAAATATTGTCAAAATGTTAAACTAAAAAACTTACTACTGATTTAAACTTTAATTTAATTATCCGAACTAGCAACGCAACGTGCATAAAAAAAACATCACAACTTCAATGATATTATAACATATTTTGACAGATACTACTGATTAAAAATAGAGTTGGTATCACAGAGGGCCGATTGTATGAACAAGGATAGAGAGAAAAAAATCCGAGGATAAAATTCTATCTACATCCGAGGATTCTTTTTTTCGTCGATTGTATGAACACCGATCGATTAATTTTTATTTTTATTGCAGTTTATAGCATTTTTTTATAGGTGGCAATACTTTTTCTTTTACCTTTCTATTAAATAAATTTAATTATAGATTAAAAACAATTATTTCAAAATTTAAATTGAATATATTAATAATATTATTTATTTTAGTATTAATTTATATTAAAAAACAAATTTTTGATACGCAGAAATTTAAATTTGAAAATAACCACAAATTCAAAACAAAACTTTTCTGCTATGCGCATGTCAAGAAAAAAAAGATTGTTTTATCCTTTGTTTTGTTTTATAGAAGAAAAATAGAAGATAGATCAACAATCCTCGGATAGATTTTTTAATCTATCCTGATTCATACAATACAAACAACGATTAATCCGGGGATTTCATAAGCAAGCGTCGTTTACGATATGCCGTGTCTCAGCTTCTCAAGATGGACCGGTTTACGTCCCCGAAGTGCTCGAAACCCAGTTCCGATCAAGGATCACCACAAAATTCCATCTTATCCGTCGCTCCATTTTTTGGATAAAGAAGCCACTACTACAAATCACTGGCCTCACCGCTTCAAGTCCTCCTAGTCATGGCTGGTATTGAAAGAAATCCTGGACCAACTAAAACATTGCATTGTGCAATATGTAAACATGTAAAGGAAAAACACTACATCCGTGTAGCTGTAAGGAATGGTGCCCTCTTAAGAACTGCTGACGTCTTGCTACACATAAGCAATGGACCCCAAACTATATAGTACAATGTTGCCTAACATATAATATAAGTCATATAATATAATATAAGTCAACCTTCCAACACGAGCTCGCAGCAGAATAAAATGTGAATGAACACGTATCCGAATCCCAAGTGATTTGAAAATAATGCAACTAAATTGTAACTTACAAATATTACTTACTTTTTACTTGGCAATTAGGAAAGAGGATTTTTGATGAAGAATTAGTTTTTGTGCGTGGGGAAATTCCGCTGGTGAAGATTTCAGATCTTCTCATATCTCCAAAAACAACTGTGTAGTGTTTTCCTTTGTCACTATTGATAATTTTACCGCTTTTGAATGGTGTGCCGTTGTTGTTCGAATGGTGTACCGTTTGAATGGATCCTGATAAGTTAAGATATAGGGTTTCACATTAGAACCGAGGAAGGTTTCCAAGGTGTAACAATTTGAAGTATTGAAAATTGTTATGCGACTCTGCGATGTATGAACGATTGTTATCCGTTAATATTTCGCATACTATATTGCCTGTAGATTTTAAAGCTTTAGTTGCATCGTTGAACTAAAGTCACGGACAGAACTAGAAAAGAAATTTGAAGTTCTAATTCTGTTTTTATGCAGTTATATGATAGTAACATAGTCGAAGTTAGTCTCGACTATGGCCGTTTCCTTGTCGGATGACTGAAATTATGTATCTGTGATACATGATGACGTTCAACTTTAATTTCTCTCTCTATTTTTGGTAGTTGATTTGAATTTATCCAACTTAATATAAATTTAACAATTTTCTTCATTTACAGCGTACTTATATTTATGTTATCGTTTGTACAACAACTTTAGACTTTAGATTAGATTCACGCTAATTCTCCATGTACCAAAGTGTTTTTGCGATATTGTGGGGGTTGAGTAACGCCAAGCGTGGATGTTATGTGTTGAAAACTACCTGGGAATTCTTATAATTACCTCTTACCTGGTATTATCCCCCGTTGTTGTTGTTTCTCATATAATTGTGGCGAGAAATAACAATCACCTTCTTCTTTCTAGTTCACAAGTTTTTATTTAACATCTGATTTTTAAATACAATCGTTTTCGGATTGAGATATATCTTTGATTCGATTCACTCTGAGAAATAATTGTTATTTGGAAAATTATTTATTTGAACACAATGATTTTTTGAACAAAATTGATTTTTTAATTTAGTTATCACTAAATGCACTTTTACTCGCGTTTATACGGACTTTCTACTACGTAATTATTGTTGTTTTAATCGTTGTTTTAATTATATAAAACTACTTTGTGTAGTTTTTGAGATTCATTATCGAGGTTCATGTATATTCCTGTTTAGGAATACTACAATATCTGTCCATTTGGTTAAATTTTAAATCGATTTGATTCAACGCGGAAAGAATTAAACTAAATTACTAAAATGCAGAATCGAAATAATTTTAAATTTATCATTTTAAAAAAGTAACAGAAAATTATTAAAATGCGAAATTCTCAATATGTAACGAACATGAGAATAGACTATTTTTAGAATTGACAATTCAGTAGTTTATAAAGTTTTATCATTATTAATTACAGTTATGATTTACAATGTTAATTTAATCGTTTTCATCAGGCAGCATTACTTCTTCTTTACAAATCGTTTCACTGTAACAGGTGTTATAAGCCAAATGAGATGATTCGTTTTCTTCAATATTGGGCTAAGAAAAGGTTAATAAAAAAAATTAATAAACGAATTGCATTATTTTAACAATTTCGATTACACAAATACAAAATTGTATAAAAAAGGTTATGCAATACTAAGCCGCTTT